>CAXIVR010000001.1:318206649-318636649 GCA_964035755.1 Teleogryllus oceanicus | reverse complement strand
ATTGTTCTGTATGTATGTGGGTGGTGGTGGAGGGGGACAGATTTCAGTTGTGCTGTTCAGCTAACTTGACATTTTCTTATACTTTTGCTTATATTTCATTCTTTTCTTTTTATTTTATTTCATTTATGATGAAAATAAAATTTATTTTCATTTTCTCATGTATGGTTATTATTACATATTTGATTGAGATGTAGGCTGTTTTAAAAAAAAATTTTATTTGTGAATGTGTTTCACAGCTTTCATAGACCCATGGCCAATGCCAACTCTTTGTATTACATTTATGACACATGATGAGTGTATGAAATTTGTGTTCTGTTGCTAGTGCATATTAAGAAACTGTTAAAATTTAACCATATGTACCCAGCATGATAAATCATCATTCCAGAAAAGTTTCTAAGAATTAATTTCATTAATCAAAACAAGTCAAGAGAAAAGTAATTTTATAAGAGGGCAATCAAGAGTATTTAAATGTATTACATTGTAAGCATAAATGAAAAGGACAAAAACAGTTAATATTTCACAAAATTACTGAGAAATTACTGTCAGTGAAATATTGAGCAGTATTATATTTATTTCAGAGAAAATAATTCAAGTGACTTATTGTGAACTAATTACTACCTTTTTCATTGAGTAATATATTACTTTTATTTATGTTTTAATGAGTTTTAACTAATGTAACTGAAATGTTTTTTTTAGGTCCACTATTCTGCATACTTGGAATTACCTGTTGCAACAAATCCCCCCACTTCAATAAAATACATGCTATATGCTGCTATTGTTCATGTTGGTAGTAATGTGGGAGCTGGCCATTATTACACACTGATTAAGAAAGAAAATGATGAGTGGTGGAGAATGGATGATGAAACAGTTTCAAAAAGCACGATGGAGAAACTCAACCAACTGAATGCCCCAGAAACACCATACATTCTTTTTTACCATGCCTCATCTGCTTTGGTTCAGTCCTCACCCTCTTCTTTTGATACTTCAACAAAGATCCATACACCATCGCCTGCCCCAGAGAGGAGAGCAATGCACTCCAAAGTGAATGAGAGAAAAGATTTCTTTCACAAAAGATTGAACAAGAAAGGAAACTCGGCTTACAAGAAGTCATTGAATTATGTTGTGAAATTTGTTAAAGACATGCATAAAAGATAGTGTGGTATTATAAAGAACATGAACAAAAATGGTTTAAATATGTTTTGGTTACAAATATGGAAGACTGCCTGTATTCTTTACAGATCAATGATTTGTGATGATGTTTCATATCCTTTAATTTTTAATTGTAGCAAACCAAGATTTATTGTGGATCATGTTTAATGTAGAACAATCTTAACATGTTCGTTGAACAATTTGTAAAAAGGGTATTAAAAAATAACAGGACATTATAAGGAGTTCGAAATATTGTGGATTGATGTTTAGAGTTATATACTTGAAGTGGCCTTCTAGTTGTATACTTTGCAGATCATTGTGCTTGTAATATTATTATTTTCCTTTAATTAATTTTAGTGAATGTAGATTTCACATAGATTTTTTGCCTTTTAAGAAGTTTAATGTTTAGAGATATAAATTTAAATTGTATACTATTTTTGCCATGAATTTTTAATTGCCAGAGATCCAGATTTGAAAGACTTTGTTTTAATCTGTTTAATCCAAAATGAGCTCAAAGTATATTTTGCAGAATCATGTTTAGTTAACTGCAATTCAGTGAACTGAGGAACACTCAATGAAGAACATTGTAAATTGAATTTCCATTATGAAAATTGAATTAACCCTTAGAAACACGACTGTTTATTTCTAAAAGAATGCACCACATATGCATCTTAGGCCTGAGAGTATAAATAATTATATTTTCAAAAGAAGACAATACTCTTCCATTACATTAATTTATTTTGTATTTAAAAGGAATTTTTCTGACTTATAATGATTTTGTAAACACTTTTTCACAACTTCAAATTAATTTTGGATAATTCATTTTTAATAGAGAGAAATTAGGAGACTGATTTTTTAAATAATTCATCATGTCTGTGTCATGTTAGGAGAATGTAATATAATAATTTGCATGAAAACACTACGTAGGAATACTTTATTGCTAATTGCCTACATTTCAATTATTTGCAGTTGAGGATATGAAACACATCACTTGGTTTCCTTCAATGTTCACCATTGCTTCTAGCTGTCTTGTGGCATAATTATACTTTACTGGCTTCACTTTACTGTGAAGAATGTCTAATAGTACTCCTTATGTTGTTTGGAGTTTTATCATTTTTTTCTTTGGTAATAGGGCCTACTCCTTACATTCTTTTTTCAAATATTGAAGATTTTCAATAACCTTACCTATATGTGACATTTTTTTTTTGTTAGCTGGCAATTTCACTTCTTTTTTCATCTGACTATCAATGAAGTCATTGCCTCTAATGCTGCTTTTTAGAATACTACTTAGATTGCACAACATATATGGAAGTAAGTAATAAATGACACGCTAGTCTTGTACTAATAATTCCTGTAAGAATTTCATTTTGTAGATAATGATATAGAATGTTGTTTATGAAACAAATGCAATGAATTCAAGCATACATGAACTATCTCAAAGAACTGTACTGATGAGGACATAACTTCTGTTAGTTTGAGAAACACAAGCTATCATGGTGAATCCTTCATGAAAACCACTGAATACAGAACTAAAATTTTTTCACTGCAGATTGTGTGTAATGGTTGCAGAAACATATCCCTAATTTGGCTGCATGTCTTAATTATGGTCAAAATTTTATGAGCAAAATATGTAGTTAATGATACACTAGTAAAGTGAACATTCAAAAAACATGTTTACCAGTTTGAAGTAAGCAAGTGTTTATCCATATCTAATAGAACCGTGTGGTGTGGAAGTGTGGTATCTTCATTTTTTTTTTGCATATCTGTGAAACCTAACATTGGATGGTGAATCTATTATCGAAAGCTTATGAAATTAATACAGATATTTTTTGTGAACAGAAATATTTGCAAATGTTTGTAAAATTATTAGAATGAAAGTGTCTCCCAGTCCTCATAGTCCCACGTGGTGCATTTTATGCAAGGTTAACAAATATGAGAGAGAGAATAAGAGACTGCATTGGTAATAATATCAATTACAAAAAAATTAATATACATTGATTGTATATAATCATAAAGTGTTCAGTTTGTGTATTAAATTTGTGTGATATACAGTATATTGAAATGATTACCTTTTAAAACATATATTTGTGAAATCTGTCATGTTAACTTTTATCAAAATTAAATTTCAGAGGATTCATTTCCCTTGGATCAATATCAATTTATTATATTTAGTGTTGAATTAGGAAAGGTGTCAATAAAGTTTCAAAGAACTTGTTTAGAAATTTTGATTAAAATTATATTATCGTCTGTGTGCTCATTAGAACGATTCTTTATTCACTGATAAATGAAATTGTAATTCAGGAAATTAGGAATAGCATAAATTACACACTTCCTGGGAAAAAATTAATGCACATTGTATCTATATTTTTTTCCAAAACTGCAATCTGTACTGTAAGTAGTAACGAATGTTTTATTTAATTTGCAATCATTTTAGAATAATGAATAAATGGATAAGTGTGATTAGTCAAAAATGAACTTTAGTGTACTTGTGGATTGGGTGAAAAATGTGGAAATCTATAATACAGTTGGAAAGTTTCATCACATGCTATTTATTAGTGTAATTACTATGAATTTTCAGCAATGTAGAGATCTGCATCAAGATTTTCCTAATTAATTTGAGTAAATATTTGAATTGAAGCTCTCCTTTTGTACTAGTTTGACTCCTATAGATCTCAACTATCAATGAGTTGATGCACCAGATGTATGTGATGATGATGATGATGATGATGATGATGATGATGATGATGATGAGTTGTAAAGTGTTGTAAAAGTACTTTTACAGCTGACAAAAATATGGTTGTACACTTTTCTTTACATTACAGAAGAAGAAATTGTGCACCCTGTATGAGTTGTGTAAAAAGGGAATCCCTGCTGAAATAAAAAATCAGTTAATGCCACTTAAAAGTGTGTGTTCAGTAGCCTATATAAACTCCTATAAAAGTACTACTCTCCCACACCTACAAAGTTTTTATTCCTTTTCTCGATAAATAAATAAAAAGAGAGATGAAAATTTGTTCACATAATGACATCTTTGTCTGCTAAATTATGCAATTTCCAACCTAACAAAGACCATTAATACATTATATGATGATTTCTCACAGAATCAGTGTATCAATATTTTATAATCAAGTTACTAAAACATGTTATTTAAAAGAACTTGTAACGATCAGGCTAGTCTCTTCAACCAATATTTCTCAAGAATTACTGTTGATATCACAGAGTGTCTAAAGCCACAAACTCAACATCAGATGTCTGCACAAAACTTTTTGACACAATGTTTGTTTCTAAAACTTCTTTCTGTTTTGCCAATTTAGATGAATTTCCAGATTATTGTTAAACACTTGTACATCTGCCATAATACAATACATTAATTTACATAATATTAATATTTTAACGCAGCCTTGTGCACAGGAATATTTCAAGACATTTTCAAATCAGCTAAAATAAAGCTGCCCTTTAAAAGAGGCAACAAAAATGAAATTCAAAATTATCAGCCAATTTTGCCTCTTAACACTTAAATACTTTCTCAAAAATGACTCTAAATTTTTCAACAAAAATTTCCATGTGGGAGGTTTTATTCTTCTATAATATTCTTAAAATGATATTTCAGTCCATAAATGGAATGAAAAATTGAAGAAATGTTAATCTAGTGGTGCTGCAGCAACAGATACTATCTCGCATTATTTCTAAATATGCAATTTTCGAACATTCAAAGACTTCAACGAAAAGGAGTCAACTCCTGTTAAGTTCCTGTAAGTTTTCTTTGTTCTATCCATGGAAAAAAGTTGGAACAGGTTTTGATAATTTTTTTATAAATTTGCATAAATTTCAAGCACAGCTCACGTGAAAACTACCTTTTTTTAAAAAAAATGTATAGCTATATGTAAGAGCTAATTTTTTAGAACAGATTTCGTTTAGGGCAAAAATCTTTAACATCAATTTTTGAAATGTTATAATTTTGCAAATTGTATTGGGCAAAATACAGAGTTTTAAAAAATGAGACCAGCACCACCAATTTTTTACCATTCTTGACGATATCCGAGAACAAAATTAATTAAAAAATGAGCTATTTTTGAGAAAATTTCGAAAATATTGAGGCTTCAAGTAATTTACCCACAAAAATCAAAATATCCATTTGAAACTCGTAAAGTCTCAAGTTCACTCGGATCGATCGGGGAATATCAATTTTGGAGAAAATAGGCTGAACTGTTTAAGTGCTAGCGTTGGCCACAGACAGAGGGATGGACGGACAGACTGGCGGAAAGACGGACGGACATTTTGCCATCAATCAATCGATCAGAGACCTCAAAAATGGATTCTGACTGTCAGGGGCGCCCAGAGAATGGCATAACCTACAGTTGCTATTTCTCCCCAAACGACCCAATTGATAAGTTTAAAAAGGAAATAGAAGAACTAGAGAGGAGCATAAAATCTGCCAAGGGAGAAATGATAGTAGCGGGCGACTTAAATAGCAAATCTCCAGAATGGGTGGAATAGAGATCTGACAAAAGGGGGGATATTGTTTGCGAATTTTTTGCAAGATGTGATCTAGTCATACTAAACACGGGAAAAGTGAACACGTTCCAGAGGGGAGAAGTGGCATCCATACAGGATCTGACGATAAGCTCAAATGGAATTGCTAAGAGAGTAAAGGACAGGAAAGTACTGAATGCAGAGACATTTAGTGATCACAGCTACATTCAGTTCTCATTCTCGAAAGGCATGGGTGGTAATAAATGGGAGCACCAAAAGCGCAGGGGACGACTACCCTGGAATACAAACAAGCTGGTAGAAACTGAGGTAAAAACGTCCCTAGAAGAATCAAAGCTAGTTCACAACTTAGGATGGGTGGAGAAGCCGTACTCACCAGAGACAACAGTAAAAGAAGTGAGGGACATATTGAAGGCTGCGTGTTCAGCTTCTATCCCTAGACGCAGAGGCCCGGGGAGAAGGCTACAGGTGTATTGATGGTCCGCAGAGATTGGAGAGCTACGGAAGAAATGCATTAAAGCCAGGAGACTTGCTACAAGAACCAAAACTGACGTATCACTAAGAAGAGAGCACAAAGTTTGGCAAAAAGAGCTGAAAAGAGAAATATAAAATAGGAAATTAAAGTGCTGGAAAGAGCTAATTGAAGAAATGGAAGATGACCCATGGGGTACGGCATATAAAATTGTAACAACAAAATGTGGTATGAACAAGAAGATTCCCGGATTAGAAGACCCTGAATGGGCGAAGAAAATCATAAGAGTTTTTTTCCCTAAGGGAGACCCATAGAGAAAGAGTAAACAGAGTAATTATGGTTTTGATGAGAACAATATCTTTACGAACGACGAGCTGCAGATAGAGGCGGGAAAACTAAAATCCAAAAAAAGCCACTGGCCCCGATGGAATTCCTAATGAAATTATTAGGAATGTTGCCAAAGATTACCCAGAATGCTTACTGACAGCATTTAATTGCTGTCTCAAACATGGTACGTTCCACCAGAACTGGAAGAAACAAAAATGAATCCTATTAAGAAAAGGAAACAAGCTCACAGACAGGACATCATCTTTCAGGCCATTATGCCTATTAGACACTATGGGCAAACTCCTAGAAGGCTTGATTCTGCAAAGACTAGAGAAACACTTAACAGCAGGAATGAACTTCTCTGACAGACAATTTGGCTTCAGAAAAGGCCGCTCGATCACAGATGTTATTCTGGAAGTAGTACGTGTAGCTGAAGCAGCTAAAAGAGGAACGAACAAGAAAAAGGGGTTATGCGCCCTGGTGGCCATAGATATTAGACATGTTTTCAACTCCGCTAGATGGGGCGATGTTATTAAGGCCCTGGTCGCGAACCAGGTCCCAGAATACCTACTTAGGATCATAGAGAATTACTTATCCGAAAGGAAGATTACGTACGATGATGCTTTCAGTCTGGAGGAAGAAATGACATGTCGAATACCACAAGGTTCGAAACTAGGCTCATTCTTCTGAAACGTCAAACCCCACACCTGACACCATTGTCGTGATGCGTCACGGACCCCACACTTGACACCATTGTCGTGTGTGGGGGGAGACGATGGATGGATGGGTCTGGCACCACGTGCGGGGAAGTGGAAGGACGGTAGGGGCAGAAGGTGCTCTCTGGGTCGTTCCCTATTCTCTTAATGGCTTAAGGCGGATGAGAGGGAGCAAATACGAACAGGGATGACCCCAGTCATGGCAAACAGCAGTTTATTGAGGTGGTATACTTACATACACCTGACAGGCACGTGACGTAGCCCAGCCTCGCCAAGGGCTGTTCGCTGGAAGAGACACCTTGCAGCGGCCATCAGACGACACACGAGTGCACAGCGGTCAGGGGAGAGGGCGAGACGCTGCTAGCAGGACCCCGGAAGGTCGATCTGAACTAGCGTGGTGGAGAAGGTCGGCAGGGCCAGTTAGGGCCGATCTGAACCGACTAGGGGGGTGAAGGGATGCCGGCAGGGCCAGTTTGGGCCGATCTGAACCGACTAGGGGGGTGAAGGAATGCCGGCAGGGCCAGATTGGGCCGATCTGAACCGACTAGGGGTGAAGGGGGGGCCAGTTTGGGCCGATCTGAACCGACAGACAAGTGGAAGGTCCGTGCACACGGGCGACGAGCTCATGAGTAGCATTGATTGTTAGTGATACCGGGCGCGTCAACTGCTAAGGTCATTAGTTCCGTAAGTGTTATCACACATCAAATATGACGGATACGCCGGATTCATGATGAGCGAAATGGAGACAACAAAAACTCAGTGGAGATACCCGGCCACTCAATTGAAATATTATACTCTAAGGCCGATGTCTTGTATTCCATCGACCCTCTGGAGGCAGTGGGGAACCGAGGGCTGATCAATATCAAAGATGTAAATTAAGCCGCCCAAAAATTGAAACCGAATTGTCCATACGGATATACCCCTGCCAAAATGCAAACAAGAGACTTTGTGAAAGTACAACTCAAAGATTTTGATTATTTTGTTCGTGAAGAAGGGGTTCTATATAGCAAAAGAACACAGTGTATTCTTTGTAAATATTGTATGTTTATTTTGTTATGTATGTTTACTTTGTGACACTGTTTTCCGTACATTTCAGGGCGAAATAAAACTTGTCACAAAGTGGCTCACAAGTTGGCAACTTTTAAACTACATTTTTCTGTAGTTATTTAAAATTCGAATCCTTACAATATATCACTGATCACAAAATAACCTTTGGGTAAAAAGTTTCATTGGGGAATCATTGGAAAATAATTATTTTCTTTATTTATTTTCTTTATCATATATCAGTACATATTATAATACACTTGAGTACAAATACTCACTTATATCTGGAAGTAAATATCATTTTATGTACTTAATCACAATTTAAGATTAAAAAAGAATTATTCAAGAATATAAAAATAAATTTCAGTTTCAATAAAAAGAAGAATTAAGTATAATTCATAAAAAGGAAATTCAATATGGATGCAAATGTAACTTCTTTACAATTTCTAATTAACTTTATATTACGAATCTTCCAAATGACTTCCAAAAGGTGCAGTGTAATTGAATGTTCTCTTTTGATTTTTCATTGTTTGCCACTCTATTTTCATTAATTGAAATTTTCTTGTAAGAAATTGAAGGTATTATAATAATTAATAAGGAACAAATATTTAGAACTTTCCTATTTTTTTTCAAGATTTTTACATTTCACCTTGTTTTAATGAAACGTATAATTCTGGTGTCTAATTTCTTTCCATATATTCCTGTGAAATATTATGTTTAGCATACTTAATTCTCCGATTTAAAATTAAACTAATGGAAAAAAATAATTCACTATGCAGATATTCTTATCCACTCAAGCAAATACAACTTCTTTTATTATAAACTCATTTTATTATATCTGTCTTTTAAAAAAGTAAGGAACTTGCAAACTTATAGAAAATATAAATGTAAACAAAATTCTAATATCTCCTGTCGTTGTTTTCTTCGTTCTTACAAATGTTGGTTAATAATCACTTGTAAGGAATAAGAAGTTCTTGATGTCTAAGACTGATTCCCACGCCACAATTCTCGGCTTCAAGGATCTACAGGAGTTTACTTTTGGGCACTGATTTGTTATTGTCGATAAGGACGGACGTATTTTACAAAAGCCGAATTTCTATCTGATCCAAGAGTTATGAATGAGCCGCCCTTGGGTGATAATTCCGAAACATTTGGAAAATCTTTGCGATGTCCATAGTCTAAAGCTGATTTTTCACCCTGGGGAAGGTACGGCTGAGACAGGAACGCATTTTGAATGGGCGGAAAATCCGGTAAAAGAGCTCTGTCGACTCTCTTCGGTGGCTCAAATGTGAAAGGCCTAAATGTAGAAGGCAAGGCCGAAGTAGACGCGTATTGTTGAGTATTCATTGAAATAGATTGATACGAGTTTGGTAAGAGTTTTCTCGGGAAAGGGCGCACAAGACTTCCGAAGCTTCTCTCGCTTACGGGGGCTGGATCAATAGGTCTCATGAGGAAGCGAGCCGGTGGGATGCTTCGAAAACTCGGTGGACTGGGCCGGGAGCTTCTTCCACGCTTCACATTCCTGCCGAGCAATCGTCGATACGGAGGCTGTTTGTGCCAATACTGTGACGCTGTTTCAGAATTTGCTTCACTGAAATAGTCAATATGATAATTGGACGCTGAAGGGAGAGATGTAAAATAAGTAGAATACTGATTACTAGAACAATTTGAAATAGAAACACTTCCTTGGATGGGTGTTTTGATCGAATTGCTTTTCTCCGCAATAACTGAGAACACATCCGATGTAGAATATTTGTATTGATGGGGAAATGAATGTGAGCTTGATGCATCATGGTAAAAAGGCATGTGTTCTGGAGCAAGACCGGCTGTCTGAGTTAAGCGGGGTCTTACTATCTTACCAAAAAGTCTTCGACGATGACTTTCATGACGTGACATGGCGGGTCGATTAGTTCCTGTGAAAAAAAAATAATACCTCAAAAAAATAATACCTAAAATAATAAGTCATAATTGTAGATTTTCAAATTAATTGTAAACATAACATATGCAAATTTCGTGTGTTTATAATGATATTGGCTATTCTGTTGATAACAATAGTTGACACAGTGATATTTGAAGAATTCTTAGCATAAACACACACGCCATACAAGCCAGTGGCCGTTCTTTCTTGCAAAGAAATTACATACAGTGCATTTCTCAAAACAATAAAAAATTATCTCGGAAATTTTGTTCATTTTCGTTCAATTATATCTCCAGTATACGCCACTGTTAATTTTCTGTTCGTTTGATCGCGAAAACACAGTAAAACGGAGGCGTGTAAGGGAAGTACTAATGCATACTATATTGAAAAAAGTATTTCTACATATTCAATAAATGTTGAATTTGCATATTCTGTAGAACGCTGTAATAAGTGGCATCTTGGGTCGTAACGTTGGGTCTCTCATGCGCGAGAATACTCATAAGTCGGAAATGCTCACGTATGTTCATTGCATTTTCACATAAGGTTATATTTCATTTTGATTGTTCTCGACTTGTCGTATGACTTAAGTATTTTCGAGACTATTGATATAAACCTCCCTTTTGGAGCCATCACAATAAGTGTAATTGGAAAACAACACTAATATCACCGTTATGAAAAGCTCGTTACAAAGCATACATTCATGACGGACTTTTGGCATTTTAAAATACCACGCAGCTCACACTGCTCGCCTGAACACGATCAGTAAGTGATAACGAAACATTTCGTTAATACGAGTATTAGGAAGAATAAGTTATAATTGGGAGTTTAGAAAATGTTTGATTGAAGGAGACTTCGTAAAATAATTGCATTATAATGTGAATTTTAAATGTAACGTAATAGGAAAATACATTAGCGTGAATGAGCTCATAGAAGAGACCGCACGCCTTTGCGTCTTCTATAAGACAATACGCAGGGAAAGTGGGAGCGGATTCTTACCTTTCACAGATAACCTTAATGTGTTCCTGGAAGAGTGTTTCCGCGGCGTTCCTTTGTAGCCAAAGAGACGCCCGCCTCACTGGATGAAAACTTTGTCGAGTCGATTTCTGACTCCTTATCGTGGAAGAAAGTCTCTGAAACAAATATTGTCTACTTTAGACGAGAAGAACTTATGTCTCTTACTTGCGGGAAGAATACCTACTTTGAGACTCGGATCAGCTCTTAAAAGCGGGGTTTTCTTATTAGCGAATTCTCTTATAACGGAGATCTGCACTATTAGTTTTCATCTTCACAAATTGAACTTATTTCCAAAATGACGTATCGCTAAGAAAAACAATTTTTTAGGAAAGTATCTACATTCAGTCTTACAATTCAAGATAGGATTCAATGGCTTTAGGAAACGGTTTAACAAAAGATAAATGCAGATTTTGTACCCAATATTTGGCAGCGTAATGGAGATGCGTTTTAAAAATACATTGATACGTGAAATTAGAAAACAAACAGAAATGGAAGCATGCCACTTTGGAAATAAGCTCTTCAACTGAACTCTGTTCTTGAACACACTGTTTCCTAAATGCAGTAGTCTCGAGGCACTAGCTCTCTCATGATTGGGGCAAGGAGGGGTGTATTCTTTGACAATGTCAAACGTGCTTTCAAATGGTTTAAGAAATCACGTGCAACGTATTGTGACCATGAATTATTTTGGTTATAAATTGGTGTTCACCGAATAGAATCTCTTACCCTTTCGCTTTTGTATACTGTTTAATTATGTCTTCGGAGTAAATTAAATGGACGTTTTTTATATCTGATGTAATAAGGGTAGTACCGAAGTCAAAATAATACCATTAATCATATAGGCAGACAGAAAATATTTTTAAATACTAAAAGGACGATCGGATGGAATACAACGTTGTATATTATACTAGCTAAAATACTGTATGAAGAATAATGTATGAAGAATGGTTTTGGAAAATGTTGATTATATGACATCTTTAATCAATAATTTTGAATTGAACCATAATGTTACTGTGCTTATTTATCTTTATTATGTATCACAAAAAATCCAGCCAAACACGATAGCATAATTACGTTAATAGCTAACCACGTAAATACGAATCCATAGGCATTCCTTAAGATATAGGGAAAATTATCTTTGCTATACATTGCACTGATACTTTTATATGAACTAATATCGTTATTTTTACTTTCTCGTATACATACGTATATACCTTTATACGTAGTATAAAGAAAGTTATGCAATGCTGAGAAAAATCGATTTCCAGATTTCAACAGAAATACACGTTTTGGAGTTCCCTGATATCGAAACATGTTTTTTTTAAAACGTCCGTCCGTCTGTCGTATGTGAACAAACTTAGCGCCTGAACCACACGTACGATATTTTCCAAATTGCAGAAACCCCTATTCATCTATTTATTTTATTTATTTTACGTCAAAAAATTAAAAACTGCGTATGACGTGCTATGGGGAAAAGTGAATTGTGTGCACATTTTCAAAATTCTGTGATCCCTACACTAAGTCATATACTACTTAAATTTTGAATTTTGAAAGGGAGAAAAAACAAAACAAAAACTCCCATGTAGTAAAATCTATTTTCAAAGATAAATAAGCAATAAATTTTGAATCTTAAAACGGGAGAAAAGAAAACAAAAACTCCCATGTAATAAAATCTATTTTCAAAGATAAATAAGCAATAAATTTTGGCTCTTATTACTTCCGGCCGCGACAACATGGAAACGATAATTTGAATAATTGTATTTCCCACTGAATTCTAGAAGACGTGCACAGAAAATGAAGTTACATTTATGTCCAGAAGCAAAACAAGGGGCCATCTCAGCATTTGCTCAATGGATCAGGGAAACTGGACGAAAAACCTGATCGCGATCGATCTGGCTCTAGTTGAAGCTTTGAAGTTTTGAAAAACATCCTTTAAAATCGGCGGCATTACATGAAGCCCCCCGGGCATTTTCAAAATTTTCTCAAACTAGAAAACTTTCCAAATTCTTTCTTTAATTTTTTTGTCATAATAGAGTAAAATACACTTATAAAGGTGGAATAGGTCCCATTTTCACGGTTAACCCTGAATTTTCAAAAATTACTTAAGTTTGATTTTTTTCGGCGTCCTCCTACAATTACAAAATTGAAGTAAGAAATTTTTCCTTCAAACGATTTTTGTTGTCCATAAATAGTTCTTTCAATAAGGTCATGTAGAGTTTTTAAATATTTAAGTAGTTTTCGTGCAATGAAGCGTGCAATATTTGCAATTTTAATAATTGCAAAAACAAGATATTTTCAAAAAAGCTCCAAATTTTTTTCTTTAAATTTTTGGTAGGGTTAGTGCTTAACCAACCCTATCCGATGACATAAACGTCTTATTGCTCAATTCTTTTATTTTTCAAAAAAATATAAAAATGTAATTTTTTTACTTGTCTCTCACGTCGAAAATATTTACACTAGAGGCTATTTCTGCACTTTATCATATTTATTATTAAATGTTCTTTAAATAATTCCAAATAAAGTTTCTCGAAAACTCCACAGTTTTCTGTAAAAATGAGCTCAAAATTCCGCAGTTTCAGAAATACTCAAACGCCATTTTCTAAAAAATTGCCCCAAATTTTTTCTTCAAAAATTTCCAATGGATAGTGCTAATTGCACTGTTTAATATGACGAAAAGTTCATTTTGCTGTATTCTTTTTTTTTTAAATTACAGAAATGTTTTGTTGAAATATTTCTTACGCCATTAATACGTACATTTCCATCGATTTGTATACATTATTGCATTTGTGAGTGGAAGTACTTCAAATGATTTCAAGTGAATATCTCGAAAACTGAATAGGAATCACGAATATATTTCTGGAATCCACTGAAGAGATGTCTGGGGTGCTCTCGCACCCCATAAGTGTTCCCTGGCTTTCTCTACCACAAGAAGATTCTTCATCTTTAGCGCATTAACAGTTTATAATATACAATAAAATAATCTATAGAATTTTTTGAAACTTAACAGCTCGCGCCCAATACAATTTAGGCTCTCTGGATAAAATGTCGGGGGGGGAGGGCAATGACAATAGCGAAACAAAATATTGCAATGTGCACAGACTTACCACTAAGAAAATTGAAACCTCCGAAGCAGACACTACTAAGGTGACTAAAATACCCCATGTGGCTTAAAGACGTCTCACTTATATAATGGTCGGCCGAGTTCTGATGAGCCTTCCTTTTATTACAGTGCAACAATTACAGGGAGATAAGAACTGTTACCAACTTATTGTACCTCTAACCAGGACATCTCCGAAACAGTTGATCTGATTACAACGTGTATTCATTTTCTTCATATTCTTCTCAGAACCATTTCTTTAAGGAAAATTATACATTTCAAAAGTAGAAGGGAGTTCTATATACATACATTTGATTCCGCAAAATATGTGCGACTTTTCATTCCAACAATTTATTTGCATGAAATATGAATCAATTAGATTTAAGAAATGATTGGCTGACCAGTATGGTAGACGGCATTGCTGTGAAGTAAATGCTGTAAAGGTTAGACAGGTTATGCGATTTTATGTACCGCTAAACAATAAATGCAAATAATGCTCATGGATTACTTTTATCATGATCTCACTCTCGACATATGTAACGACGCTCAGCTGATAAACTGTGTCATTCGAGCTGTGAGATTCGTTTGTTCAATAATGAGAGGCGACAACACTGTGCAAGTGCCGAAGCTTATGATTTGTTGCTTAGGTTACAGAACTGGCGTTACCATGTTAATCACTTTATATATGTAGACATATGATAAACAGTGTCATTCGAGCTGTGAGATTCGTTTGTTCAATAATTAGAGGCGACAACACTGTGCAAGTGCCGAAGCTTATGATTTGTTGCTCAGGTTACAGAACTGGCGTTACCATGTTAATCACTTTATATATGTAGACATTACTATTCTACGCGTATTCGCGTATTCGTAGTATAATAATTCGCGTACGTATTCGTAGTATAAGAATTTCCCCTGTAACATTTTGGAAAAAAGACGCGCCCACCGTGGCCCAGTCATATTCTTCCGGGGGCAATGTTGGTAGTAAAATATTTATATTTGCTAAGTCGGTACTAGTGTGTGATTTAAAGAAAAAAAAAAAGAAGACGCTTCCCTATTTCAGATGTAAGTATGCTGTTATGTAGTGAACTTTTATATATGATCCAAATTTAGTCTGTGTGGTTAATGGTAAGCCAGTGTTCTATTTTTCATATAAAATCCCAGACATCCCAAATATTCAAAACAAAAACAACTGGCAAGTGCACGTGACCTTTTCGTGAGTCAGCTCTTATATGCCGAATCCATTTTTACACCTCAGGTGTTTAGCCCTGGCGGATGAAGTATGAGATGATAGTGATGATGAAGGGGGTATGGACAACCACAAACATACAGACACAAACACACACAACCATGCCCGAGGCGGAATTCGAACCCTCGATCCAAGAGCGCTACGACACTACTGCCTTCGCGATCTCGGCTTCCCGGATCGGCTCACTATGTATAATAATTTTGTTAAGAGTTCTTCATTCATCTCTTTTTGTATATATTTAATGTAATATATTATTTATGCCTTTATTTTTTAACGTGATGTATTTACAATTACATTCATTTGAGCCTTAAAAATGAGATCAAATAAGTCATCGAAACGTTGACTGTGATAGATTTATATCAATAAATCTAAAAAAAGAGAAAAACTGGCTCTAACTAATTCTGGACCATCCTCCTAAATGGAGATGGAGGCTGTTCATAGATTCATCGAAAAGGAGACTTAAAAGGTCCCTGCTTCAGCGTGGAAGCCAGAACGCAGCTGTACCAGCTGGACACTCAAGAACGCTATGAAAACCAGGCTTTCGTTATCAACAAAATAAAATATGTTGACGACGGTTAAACCACTTGCGGGGATTTGAATGTTTTCTCTCTGCTTCTTGGTCTATAAGGTGGGTATGCACATTTTCCATGAAGTTTTGAATCAGACAAACGATGCGTATTAATTACTTCCTGAAGATGAAATTTACAAATTCTTAATAATATGAAAAAGCAGAACGTGATGTATCGAAATTATTCTCTGAAGAATCGAGGCAATCTACGAAAAAGAGTAGGAATGTTTCTTCAAATGGAGAAATGACAGGAAAGAAAGGAAAAGTTTCAGAAGAAATTGTATTTGCGTATTTTAAAAACAAATCAAAAACGTCTTCATCGTTTTGCATCATCGTTTTGCAGTGGTGAGGGCAACGTTACGTATAAAGGAAAATGGTATCTCTAAGTATGTACGTACACATTTCTCTAGAAAAACTTGACGACACGTGTTTAACGCTTTAATTGATATTGATATTTTTAGATCTTGTAAATTGATTGGATTTTTGAAGAAACATGAAAAAGGCTACTTGCAAAAAAATTTGAAATAAATACAAAGCTTGAATTTTACAGATTTGTTAAAGAAGCTTGTGAAGACCATTATTTATTGTTGAAGGTTAGTTTTTAACTTAGGAACGTGTATTCTCTTAGACTTACGGTATATCCAAAAAAAATTCTTTCTCATATTGTAATGATAATGGGATTCGCTGACGGGCGTGGGTAAACGCAAAGGGTTACTTTAATCCCGCTCTGTGGTTCCTTTAATCCCGGAGAGATTAAAGTTGCTCTTCAATTCTGGGAGGTATAAATACAAATTTTTAACATAGGAAAAAGTGTAATTAAAGCCACACTTCATCCATGGATAAAAATAAATTTAATTATTTTTAAAATTAATATATCTTATTTTTATTAAAATAATCAAATTATATAATTTTAAATTAATATTTGAAGTTAATATCCCTTCGACAATTGTGTCCGCGCGGCAAACCGCCCTCTAGGTCTCCTAACTATTGTATTGAGACCAATCAATCCATTCAAGAATTTACTTACACGATAAGCTTCAAAGTTAAAGCTCAAATTCTACCCGGAATCCACCTACAGAATCCAGCTGTGGGGTTCTGTGCAGTCTTCGGTTGTGTTTGATCATTCTTGGCCTGCAGTAAAGCTCTTTCCAGTTTCGGTTAGTAACGGTGGTGAGTGCGGCAAACGGAAAAGGGTAGGGGTGGGCGAAGGAGTCTCTCGCTACCCCAGATGTGTGAGGTGTTCGGAGAGATGGGACGGGAGGAGAGAGCGAAAATACAGAGGATCTACATAAATTTTTGAGAGGCTATTTCATAGAGTGGTGGTTTTTCAGGTGGTCCGTTGGCTGGTTTCGGTTGGGGAATGATGGAGTTATGCGCTGGATGGAGGAAGTCGTAAGAAGTCGAATGGATGGTGTTATATTCTGATGTGTACACAAGAAACTGTAAGGACTTGGTGTTGTGGGATTTGCGTGAAGAAAAAAATTGAAGTGAGTATTTTTTTGGGGCTTTGTCTACTTTTTGTCTTGCTATTTCGTTAATGTCCTTATTATTAGTTGAATGTATTAGTAGGTGGCCGTCATTGTTCAAGACTTGCAGTTGTATATCAGGATGGGTTTGATGTAACGCTTGTAAATGTATAGATTTGTCTTGTTCGACGTGAGGGGTTGCGTCAGTACGGCAGTCAGTAAATTGAGTCGTCTGTTCGCTTGTTGTTTTTTTTTTAATTTTATTTTTTTATTTTATTTTACGTCAAAAAAACAGTTAAAAACTGCGTATGACGTGCTATGGGGAAAAGTGAACGTTACGTTGTCATTTTTTAAAAATTGGTTATTTAAAGTCGTATCGGTTATCTTAGGTCATTAGCGACCACTATTGCTGTTAACGGTATGGTAACTAGGAGGGTGAAACAGTAAGTATTTGATGATCGATTTGATCTTGTCTGCGTCTTAATTGTTGATTTCCATAACGTAGAGTCCGAGTCCAGTCAGGGCGTTGTTATGATTTCTCTTCTTTTCTGATATATGATAAATCTGGAAGGTGAATTGTGAGAAGTCAGTGGAAAAGTCAGTCACAGAGGATAGTCCTTTGATTACAAGTTTGGTGTGTCGTTCTTCAATAGGCCTGTCTTCACGATGGAGTATGGCACGTTTTTTTCACGTCTTTCTCGGACATGCCGCTAGATGTCGCATGGTCGCGACCGTATCATTCACTGCTGCAGATCAAGCGCGGCCATATTCCATCAAGACAGGCCTTGACGCGCCACGTTATAAAAACCGAAGTATAAAGAACTGCTTTTGAAGAAGAGATGCAGTTCAATAATTCATTGAGACAAAACCCCTTATCATCAATGCTGTATTTGTAGGAATGCGCTGAAAAAAATTTGATCTTTTGCAATTTTAAAAAATTTAAAGATGTCAATGAAATTGTGACCTGCACCATTTTTGGTGTCCTCTGCACTCTGCGAGAAAAAATAATAAAAAATTAGAGCCGTTTTTTAGACAATTTTGAAAACCGTTCTGAAGCTTCATGTAAAGTACCCCCCAAATCAAAATATTTATTTCAAACTCTTAGGGAGTTGAGTTCGGCCAGGTCGATCGGGAAATATGTTTTAGAGAAAATCGTCTGAATGGTTTATGCGCTAGCATTGACCATAGACAGTCGACGTATGTTCCCCAATTTTTCCGACGTATGTTCACCAATTTTTCGGTACCAAGAACCCACGAAACGTGTAATCTCTCTACACAATGTATTAGAAGTAATTTACTATATAGGGTAACAAGATTTATCCATATTTTTTATACAAGAGCCTCACATTGCGAGTCTTTCTCGAAAATGGCCGATTCTTGCCCCGGCAATACAAACATTTCTATGCGTTTTACATAGTATGTCGAGAAGTGAAAATAGGAAACGATTTTAATAATTTATTTAATTTAATAAATAATAATCTTTAAAATAACCAATAAACAAATCTCTTAATTTTTTTTAAGAAAGGATGACTTTTTTCGAGACAATTGTCATCCTTAATGGATTTCCACGTGTTGCAAATCGAACATTTTCACAATTCCTCCACACCCGAACTCTCCACAACGGTGTTTTTGCAAAAACTTGACTGTCTTATTCCTTTTCGTGGCGAGTTGATTCCAGGATGGCAATCGAACAAAAGCGAAAAGAGTGGCTCGAGCAAGAAAATTCCATTCACACTGCTACACGAATGCGAATGGCGGCAGTGGCTGTAAATATGAATCCGTTTCTATTGCAGGGTTGCCAGACGAGTTGCGAGATCTTTTCCCACCACTACTATAGAATTTCTTCAAGTAATCTCTCCAGTGAATCAAAATTCCCCAAATTTAAAACGAAAAATATTCACCAAATTATGGACCAACGACATGAACTGTCCCTGACGATTCCAATGGCTGTCCCCTTAATTAAAATCAACCTATCATCATCCTTTGAGCTGCTCCTTGAGTCCTACAGTATCGTCGTTTCTCTCTCTGTTTTTCTTTAAATGTCTGAAGTATATTTTTCATTTTTGATACATACAAACGAGATATAATAACATCTATGGTTTCTTTTTTATTCATAATCATTGAGAGAATAATATTTGTATCTCGACTCCAGATGAAAAAAAATCCCCAAACATTTACTTGTCCATTTTATGTTCCCGATTCTTTCCTCACAACGAAAAAATTCCCATTTTGAGGACAAAATTCTCCAAACTGGCAATCCTGTTCGATTGGGTTCGATTATTTTCATTTATGAGCAATTAGTAGCTTCAAGATCACATCTTACAGAAAGAGAGAAAATGTGTTAAAAATGACATGAACGTTGTTGGGTGGTAAGCAAATAGTGGCAAAAAAAAGAAAAAAGAAAAAAAAGAAAGAAAAAAAGAAAAAAAATTCGTTGGCTCTCCAACTCTCAAGGATGTTTTATGTTAATCACACACGCCGAAGGCTCGTCATCAACTCCAACACGCGTAGCGAAGCGACCAGAGAGAAGTGTCGTTATTTAAAATAATAAATGCGGCATGTTTCTCGCTGAGCCGCGCCATGATGCCTTTCGTCCGTATTGTCTTTCGCCATGTTCGCGCGGAAGTGAGTCGATTCCATCTCGCTCGTGACGAGAAGAGCTAAGAGCCGAACTTTCATCCAGTCTCTTCATTGGGACTATCATCGTACAACCGTGCATAAGTAAAAGGCGCCATTGTGAGTAACTTCAACCACGCACATTTGAACTATGATACGAAACGCCCTCGTCTCTGAGTTCCAGTTCATCGTTTTTCGCTTTCGTTCACCAATCTCACGGCGCCGGGAGTCAATTCGTGAACGGGGCAGGATAAGGGATAATACCCTGGCATTTCATTTCAAACGGAGAACGGTTGTGAACTCTAATTCGAATCCACGACCCTGAAGCAACGGAGGGCGCTCCGACCGTCTGCGCTCGTGGAGCCGTCGACAGCACAAGACCAGCGCCAAACGACTGAACGATTCAGCTCCAGAGCTGTCGTACTTACTCGTTGAGTGCAACCTATCTTTCATTTATCTTTGTTTCCGTTGGACATTTTGTACCATCCGAAACCCGTCGCCAGTGACGTCATCTTCAGTTGCTGACCCGCCGGCCACCTCAGTCGGTGTTGGCCTACCGCAGTAGATCAACGTTACCGGACTGTCAGTTCGTGTGACAAGAACAAATGTGCGCCGTTCCCAATAACAGGTTGGTGTTTTGTTATTTTTAAACTATGTGAAGCAACAGTTTAATATGTTTCAACTCAATAATTACTCCGAAATATATCAATTCTATTATATTTTGTTTGAAGCGAATTCTTAACCGTCATAGTTTTTGAACGTACAAAAACATATGCTAACTCAAAGTATATTAAATTAACTTAAAACCTGAAAACTGATAACCAGCAAATGTTAATTTCAGTGACCATGCCAAAACTAATTATATTTTGTCTCAGAGTTACACTTATCTGTTACTTTTTATAAGCAGTTTCATACTGTTGGAACAGTCAATAATTCTTTCATTCTTGTTTAATTTGAATCTTCTCCTGAATCTCAAAAACATATTTGTGTGCATTGAAATACAAAGTATTTTCATAGTATACTTTGTATTGTGTCAAGCTATTAGCATAATTTTCATGGATACATACTTTTTAAAAAAAGCAAGTTTGTTCAAATCTTTTATCTTATCTTATTTGAAGTAGTACTTTAATGTTCAGATACATTACAGTTACATACAATAATTCGTTTTGGAAACGTACAATGGAGAGTAGACTTCAGAGATCACTGCGCAATTTGTAGCATGCGATTAGACTAGTAGCAGAAACGTAACTATCAGTTGTTGAAATTAAATCTAATCTTTTTAATTGTACACTTTTATGAATATTCAATAGTATAGTTAGTGTAGGTTTTTCAATTTTTTAATTAAAAAAATGTCAATTTGCAATGAATTGTGGGAGTGTAGTGTATACATTGCGCAAACTTACTCAAGGCTTCGTGTGTTCTGCGATATCAATGCCACTGTAATTATCGTTCCTTACCATACTAGATAAGGCCGATAAATGATAAAAATGTAGCGCCAGTGCAGTTATTCTAGTCGATTTGTTACTTATTCCCAAAAGGTATTATCTGAACGATTCAACATCATGTGACGTCTCGCAAGCGAAGTCCACTTTTGGTTTCTGCACGCCGCGGCATGCCGGGGAAACTGTGTGTAGAAAGTTGAAGCAAGAAAACTATTCAATTGAAAGTTGTAGTCTCTTTGAACTATTTAATACAGTCAGTAATTTACTAAGAATCTGATAATTCCTTTATTATTGAGCTCAGTCACGAATTAAAACATTTTAATAAATTAAAGGTCTTCATAAATATTTACTTTTAATTTTAAAACAAAAAAGTATTAATTGAGTATAGAGTTTCTCTGATGAAGAAAATACGTGGACTTACAAACCGTCACTTTTGATAATAAATAACTATAAAAGAAATGTGTAATTATTGAATGTTTTGTTGAAAAAGCCTAAATTGAAGTTAATTTATCATTTGAAGGGTGCTAGGTTTGCCAAACCACACATTTCCCGGTTTGTGTAGCTACGGTTAAAGACTGATTTTGGTTAGTTTCCGAATTAGCCAGTCATTGTTCACACTACCCAAAATGGCTGGATAATGTACGAAGTAATAGCAGCTTTGTAATAACTTAAGCTTCTTAACTCAAAAGATGTGTACTTCGGCGAACAGGAAATGGAAAGAATAGCTGAAAGACGATGACGAAGATCTTGTGTGAAATGAAGGATCAGAGAGCTGGTAGCAAGTGTTAGGAAACTGATAGATAAGAGGACACTTTAGAGTTCAGTTCGCCAGTAGTTTGTGGGTCAGTCGGAAAAATCTATTTACTCAATATCACTTTACCTAAACTAGCCTCGTGTTGAAGAGACCCCGGTCTTCCCGGTTTACATAAAACCTTGGGTTTGTTCAATGCACTTTTACCCCAAACGCTTCTCCGAACACCTGATTCCTTACATTCGGATAACTTTCTTACTTTAGTGCTCTGTAGTTAATGTCAGAATTATGTGGCTGAAGTTCGAAATATGTTCGTCATTTTCGCAGTTTTAAACAATCTGTCTTACTAGAGTTACGCGCGGAAGGATCATAAGTTTCAAAATTCGGCAAAGAAAACAGAGAACAGAAGGAGGTAAATTCTCATTTGTAAACAGAACGATACAAAATTGGAACAAATTACCTGCAGCAGTGCTGGAGACATTCCCTCAGAATGTCAAAAATTTTAAAATTAGACTAAGTAAATATGGTTAATAGATTAATTTTGTAAAATTGTATTTGGTGACATGTAAATATTTTAATGTTGTCTGATGATTGTTTTGTGTATTTTTAGTAATTCTTTAGAAAACGCTAGCACGGGAAGTATTCTATGTATTCCTTAGTAGCAAAATAAATATTATTTTCTATTTTATTCTAGAGTGCAATTTAACAGGCTTCTTCCAACATTATCAATATTTAGGGCTGAGGTCGTAACCTACACGTTGTGCAAAAAAAAAGCTAAATGTAGGTACGTACGTATTATTTTTAACTTTTGCAATTTTTGAAAATTTAGAGGGTAGAGCAAAACTATTCTTTTAATCGACCCTTGTTATATACGTGGGAAATATATAGTTGAAAAAATTGTTTTTGAGATTTTTTATATTTTCATTAAATATAAGTAAAAATTACGCAAAAACTACTAGCTTTAAAAAAATTGTACACGGCCTTTTTTTCAAAGATCCGATTTTCTATAACAGATTGTATTTAAAACAAAAATCTGTCTTAAATATTGTTAACTTATTGTTTGCGTTTTCTAATTTCGAAAATGCAGAGTTCGTCGGAAATGGTACTAGCACAAATTTTTCGTAGACTACTTAATACATTCAGGAGAAAATTTAAAGAAAAAAATTGGAGCAGTTTTTAAGAACATAATTGTTCGAAAATTGCCTAAATCGCATGCAAAAATGAATGGAAAACCAATTGTATTTTCGAAAAATTGCTCATGACGGTATGCCAAGATCTGTCTTTAAGAAGAGATTGTTTTCTTAATAGAACCTGTATTATCAATAAAGTAGCTTTAGAAAGACGCCGAAAAAATTGAACTTTAACAATTTTCAAAAAATCAGGGATTTGAACGAAAATGAGACTGCGCCATTCTTTTACGCTATCTGAGGACACAGTTTAATAAAAAGATTGGAGCAATTTTTGAGAAAACTTCGAAAGTGTGATTGAGTCATCAGGTCAAATACCCCCCAAAATTAAATATCAGTTTCAAACTCGCAGGGCCTCAACATGTTCAAAAGGGCCTCCTCAATTTCAAATTCGCACGGCCTCAACTGATTGGTTAGTTTTTCCGCGCGTCAACTGCTAAGGTAATTCATCCTGCAAGTTTAATGCGTTTTTATCTCGGAAGGTGGCGGTGATCTTCCCCCGCTGGATGCCGTATTCCGGCGTCGATCTACACGTCGGCTTGCTGGGTTTACTCCAACCAGGTATCTCCCACAACGGAGAATCACCCCAGCCGGAACAAGCTCTAAGTCTCAGATTGGTCTTCTGACATGTGTAGAATTGTAATGCATTTAAGTGTGTAAGTAAGGGGGTGAGGGAAGATAGGATAAAGAAGAGGAAGGAAAGATCGTGCTCTTCGTGGCTCATTTCTTAGGGTAATCTTTCGGCTTTCGCCTGGTGTGGAAGAGAAAGTACAGGAAATTACTGATATCGCCATTCGGCGAGAGTAGAACACCGCCGCCTCCCGTGGTAAAAAACATGCGCTACATTTTCGAGACTAATTAACATAGCAATTGGCGCGCCTGAAAAAGACGAAATTAACAATCAATTGAAGTAATGAAGCGAAGCGAAATAGCTAATAGTGAATTTGCAAACATTCTCTGATCAATGAGACTCATGTAGCATTGATAAAACGCTAAGCAAGTTTATTGGTTAGTCTGCAATAAACGTTGCCATTGCATAATGGGAAATGAAAATGGGCAACAACCGCGCAGAAACCCGTGATCCTACAGAATAATTAATTACAAAATATCACAATAAGTCCACATTTGTGTAAAAGATATCTGAACTTGTAAATAGACTTTGTTCAACGCTGCAAGCAATAGTTCACAAATTTAATTTAATTTAATTAAATAAATGTAACTTCATTTTCTGTGCACGTCTTCTAGAATTCAGTGGGAAATACAATTATTTAAATTATCGTTTCCATGTTGTCTCGGCAGGTAGTAATAAGAGCCAAAATTTATTGCTTATTTATCCTTGAAAATAGATTTTATTACATGGGAGTTTTTGTTGTTTTTTTCTCCCTTTCAAAATTAAAAATGTATTGCTTATTTATCCTTGAAAATAGATTTTATTATATGGGAGTTTTTTGTTTTTTTTCTCCCTTTCAAAATTCAAAATTTATGTAGTATATGACTCAGTGTAGGGATCACAGAATTTTGAAAATGTGCACACAATCCACTTTTCCCCATAACACGTCATACGCAGTTTTTTAACTGTTTTTTGACGTAAAATAAAATAAAATAAATAAATAGTTCACAAATTTATGTTCATAAAATATTAAGAAGTATGTCCCCAAACATGGAGGCCAAAAGGATTCAGTAGGAAACAGCCAAAAGGAAGTAGTTAAACAATTTATTATTCGAGAAATTAAGAATGGGGTCCTAAAATTAATGGTATAAGATTTAGGGAGATATTGAAAAAAACGTGATGTTGAAGTATCTGCCAATACACTGCGCAATATTTGTTGCGAAATAGGGTATAATGTCTGGGAAATATTGTAGGTGCGAAAAGCAAATGGCATAAAGCGATTAAAATTTTTTTAAACTGTACAGAAATAATGGATTACTTTTTGTAACTGTCATATTTTTAGATGAAAGCAAAATAAAATTTTTGGCTCCGACTGGAAGATCATGGTATAGCGCAACCTTAATCCACAACTGGACCCTCAACATTGTGCGTTTGCAGTGAAACACAGCCGTTCCGCGGTAGTCTCGGATGATAGAATCCCTTGAAGGAATTGGAGAGTGGGTCGTCTGCATGAATAATGTAGCACAACATTTACTACAAACACTTTCTAAAGGAAAATCTTGTTAATGCCCTGAAAATGGGTCTTAGAAATAATTCGTTGTTTCAACATGCCAGTGATTGTAGAGTCGTAGGCTTCCGCGGCCGGAGTCATTGAATTCTTGGCTGTCCGGGATTAGTCGCGTCATGGTCGATGGAGCTAACGTTTCGGCCATCTTGTTGTGACCTTCTTCAGAGCTATACTTCTGAATGCTGACTGGTCAGCAGTATAGCTCTGAAGAAGGACACAACAAGATGGCCGAAACCTTAGCTCCATCGACCAAGACGCGGCTAATCCCGGTCAGCCAAGAATTCAATGCCAGTGATTGTAGCTACTCTACAACGCTGAAAAGAAATTCATATATTCTATAAATTTCTTGACATTGATCCAACGTATCATATGTCGTTTGTTCTTGAAACACAAAACAAATTACAATGTCCGATATTCACGATCTTCAACAAGCACTCCTTAGGGAATGAAGTTTAATTGACCCCGCGAGTAGGGCGGAGTTAATGAAATCTATATCGCGAAGACTGGAAGCAATAATCAAAGCCCCAGAGCTGGAAACCCTACCCCCAGACTTTTTCAGCATATTGCACTTTCACTGATTTCGGGAGCCGCGTGCGAGCCACTACAGTGCAAATGCGGGCAGTGAGGAAGGGTGTGGCCGGCACTAGTTCTAGTGGTGGAGACCTCAATAATGAGAATACGCAATTCGAACTGTTTTTGTGTCGATAGATGACGGCGTGAAATATGAAAGTAAAACGAGTTTGTCTCACATAATTGATTTGACACGAAGTATCATAATTACTTGTTGGGCTGATAATTTAATTCGCTTTGCTAAGATGTAATTACAAATTCAATGCGGTGCTAAAGAGAAAATTATAATTTTGAATAGTTTTTGCTGAAAGTAATAAACATTTTTCATTAACTATGTTTAATTGAATAAGGCAGTTGTATCAAAGCTAAAAAGTCATAAAAAATCATGATTAGTTTCTGCTCTAATTTCTGACAAGTGTACAATGAATATTTCTTATATCAAATCAAGACCCATAATAATCTCATGATTGGCCGCAACATATCGTCAGAGAGGTCTGCTTATTGGTATCGCTTATTCAGATACATAATGGGGGGAATTGTCACAAATGCCTTGGCAAACATTACCCTTTTTGGAGTTGCCTAGATTTCATTTTTTGCTCATCTTTGTCAGAGATTGCTCTTATTATGTAAATACGAACATTTTTGTTACAAAATAAATTTGAGGCATTCGGAAGGTAAAATAATGGCATTAAGATGCCCACGAATTGAATGTACGCGCTGCGTGTACCCAATGAGCAATGGCAAATTGCTCCCTTACCCGCAAAGCTGCCTATCGCCCACTAATTGCTGTCTTCGCCGCTCTCGCTGTAGACGTCCGTCTCTTCAGTGCAGAATGCCTGCGAAAGCAGATGTTGAGCAAACGTGTTCTACCCTGCGTTAAATGACATATTTTTGATAAACATAGTTAATGGCTCTTCGGACGTTCAAAACTGGCATATTTTCTTGTTTATGAAAGTCATGGTTAGTAATATGAGATTTGTAATATGAGGAAATACAAAGGTGGTTTTCTGCACTCTTTATTATGTTATCTTCATATTTTTCTAACACAGTACGAATTCTATAAATGTTTTTGACAAATTTCATGCGTCTACGATTACTTTATGCACTAACGTCATACACTATCTGTTTCCCACGCAAATAGTGTATTCTATTAACACGATGGTGCAGCATTTGGGGCATAATATTTATTTTTGACAATTCTGAGACCTGTATTTTCGATGCATGAAATGTGGGTCATAGTTTCTCCTAAACTTTAGTTGGATCACAATTACTAATAACGCTTGAATTTTGAAGTATTACCTATTTAACTTGATACAGTAGAAAGCAATAAGTTTTTTAAGAACTGTGTATTAAATTTGCTTTGTTGCAACTACGACAATGTTACGTTGGCCACAACTTTCTCACGTTCAAATGTCATCTCTAGTTCAAATGTATTTATTTGAGAAAAATCATTAAATACTTTTAATTAAAATTATCATTATTTGTGGAACATTCTTGACATACATGCCAACGAAAAGTTTACTTGGTGAAGTAACGAGCTACAAAAATCTACCTTGGTGCATGTATTTTTGATGTAATTTTAAGCATTTTAAATATCCTCTACTTACATTTAACATTGTATCACATCAAAAATATTGCATTCACTAGTTTCATTTATATAGGTTATTTTAAAGTTTTAATTTATAACTTACTTTACGAAATTGAACCTTACTCACCGTGCCTGGAGGCCGTATTTACACGCTGCAACATCTTCAGTACGATTGTCATAATGATAACGACAAGCAGTTAAGTTTTGTGTCGGAGATTCTTACAATTAAAATTGGCTACTTCAAAGCACTTTGTCAGGTATAGCGGTTTTATGGATAACAAAATGCGCGAGCGAGTGTAAAAACGGTTTTAATGGATTTTCATTTTTAAATAACCCAAGTGATGCAATCTTGCGCAACCAGCTCCAGACGATATGACATTGCATAATTCTGAATCTTGGAAAAAGCTGAAGTAAACTTTCCGTTATGTTTCGCGTTGTTTTTAACCTCAATTTTGTCCTAATTTTTAACATTTAAGATTATTTGAATGACACAATATTTTTTTTATCGTAATTTCATTTACGACTGAGTCGAAATTTTCATTTCCCATGTGTTTGTTTCCGCCGATGTTTGATGTATTGAGTAATGGTTTTGCCATCAGTAAATTGTTCCTAGATGAAGTAACGTAGCCAAGTTGAAATAAGTAGCTATCGCTTGTAGATGAAGTGTATTGTTATTGTTATTGTTCTTGTTAGGATAACTACACGAACATACATCAGTGTCCCTAAGGTTGAAAATAAAGGTAAAGTAAATGTATTTGACATTGAGAGTGAGCAGGCACTAATGGTACTCTTCATATAGTGATAAATTGAATAAAGTATATCGTCAAAGGGACAATAGGTGGATTTCTAAGCCGAGGTCTGAGCCGCTGTTTCTTGGAGCCACGGCTTGCAACTCTGGTTTCGCTTGATAAGATGTGGCTTTGGCGAAGTTTCCAGGCGGGCGGCTCGAGCCTTCGCTTGAAAATTCAAGATGTAGTAGAAAATGGACTACTTCATATGTATGAATGAAAAAGAAGAGAGTTGAGGGATCGCAGCAGCAATCCAGTAGACGAATACAACAATCGTAAATTTCGGAGATTTCGCTTTTCAAAAGAAACGCTAATTCATTTGGCCGAAATGTTGCATCCTTACCTCAACCACATGGACGGAATTATGACGGTTTTCCCGTCATAATTCAACTTTTGGTGGCTCTAAGATTAGTCAAATGAATATCTGTGTACGTAAATAAACTTCAGAAAGAAGAAACTTACATATGACAGCCACAATTTTCATTATTACTTATGTATAGTGCTCTTTTTGCTCTATTTTTCAAATGCTACGGGCACCTCATAAAACATTTATACAGAAATCAATGTTATAAAAGAAAAATATGTAAAATTGCAAATAATCATTAGCAATGAACAAATAAAACTAGCAGGTATTAACTTAACATAAATTCTGATATTTATAATATTTGAATTAGAAAATATCTTACTGCTCTTTAAAAAAAAACAACATTGTATACACAACCTGTACCACCATCCATTTCTAACATAGTAATATCGCTTAAGATTTTTCAACTGTAACGGAAAAAGTTAACTCTATCAATATAAATTAGTTTCAATGTCAATATAAATATGTTTCAACTCGGGTACGGTAGAAATAAAAAGTCGCACTGATTTCAACAAATCTACATTTGCAGTCTTATCTTATTCAGTTTCTTGTATTTCTAATACAGTTTTTAAAATCTTATACAGAATAGGCCCATTCCACCACACCAATCACATCACATAAAAAATGACCAATGAATACACAATATTTATATTTAAAATGTTTCCTCTTAGTATCATGTTTTTAGCTAGTCTTTATATTTGTATTTCTTTTGTATGGAAACTAAAGCAACTTCGAAACATGCTATTTGACTACAAAAACCTATTTTGTTGTCAGCAATTATCACGCAGGTTTGCCCGGAATGTTGAATACGATGCTTTGAATTCTTCGCATACTTTGGTCCAAGCTTGTCTCTTCTCACTAACTAATTGTTTATAGTAAACTTTCTTTCCCAATACTGGGTTCTTCTGGCAAATTTCTTTTCAAACTGATCCATTTGTAATATAACGAAAATTTGGCATGGCTTTGTAATTAGTGTAAAAGTGTAATTTAAGCCATTCATTACATTATCATGCAAAATAAATATGGCAATACAATATGTATCTCCGTTATCAAACGTGTCCACTACTTTGCCGCAAATTTGTCAGTTTATACTACACAAACACACGAACGCCGATTGCACTCGCCAAGGCAATGTTGCCGAATCGATTTTTCAGAGCCGCGTCTTGAGACCGCGGTCTCCCACACTTCGTTGAAACATCCGTTTTATCAATCGGATTCGCGCCACTGCCCAAGCCGTGGTTTGAAAACCACGGCTCAGACTACGTCTTAGAAATACACCCAATAAGAAAATAAGTGGTATGTGTATGTATGTGTGTGTGTATACACACACACACACACACACACACACACTTTCTAAGGGTTCAAGACTAGGACCAGTTTTTTTTTTAAGATTCCCCTTTCCCACAGTAGACTTTTGCATGACCCATGTTTTTCCTCGCCTGAATTGCGTAGACCAGGCACGTCAAACCGCGTTCGCATGAGATAATTGCCCGTCACGGGAGCCCGGCACTTCTACGTGCATGGGCAACTTCCCCTGAGTCCGCAGTAATTTCCCCTTAAAATGCAGAAAGTCTCTGTAAGTTAACAATTCTCGCTTACCGAGTGTCAGAGTTTTTAACTGACAAGAATATTTGTCTGTTAAACACGATTACAAATTAATGATACTTTTGATGCAGTTTTTTAAAATTTGGGTCTCAATTGAGAATTTGAAATCAGACCGATGTATTATTTCATTTTAATGGATCATTTCCTTGCTTAAAAGTGAGAATGAGAATGAATACAGGTAAATTTTGTGACAATTGTCAAGTAACGTCTCCCAAAGACTATCATGAGCCAGGAATCCTGTGAAGTACCTGCCACTCCGTAGCATTGTACAGCTCTTACTTTTTTCAACTAATTTCTCTGGACGCAGTGCCGGCGAGCTTTAGTAAGCTTGTTACCTCGCCTGTGACCTTGACTTGCTTGGCGTAGACGACGCGCCGCGGCGATAAGTCTCAAGCTGTTCACTGCGCAGCTGCCGAGGGAACGCGTGCTGTTGCCCAAGAAGTGCGTGCTGATTAGAGACGAACGTGAAACATCTTTGTATTGACTTGCAGAGCTCCTTATGCTCTGTGTTGGGTGAGAGATTTCGATGCATAGTCCACAGGGCACAATTGTCAATCGGAGAATATTGGCGTTTCGGGAAAGTTGTGTTTTGGTATAACAAATTTTTAAAAAAAGTAATGAAAATATAAGCTTCAAAATTACTTGTTTTGAAAAAAAGAATGTAGGCATCAATCGCCCTTTTTACTGATCAGGGAGTTCGTAAGGTATACTAACAATCATGGATAAAACTAATTAGTTAAAACTCTGTTCAAAACAAAATGCTATTCTTGTGTTTTTACCAAAGTTAATTGAGTTCTGTTATTTCAATCAAGTGGTAAGAATGTACTACTTACATATTACTTAATTTTGTCACGTGGTGATACAACCTTAACTTTTGGTATCTTACGTCGAGAACAGTAAATTAATGTTTCTTATCCCAGAATTTTCTATAGCGTACGTATTCAAAAAATTATTGCCGATCCTCTCGCATTGGACATCAGAAACACACATTCGCGGCAGATATTACGCTCATTCGCACTCGCGCTAAAGTTTATCAATATTTTATCCTTAACATTCATTTTCTCCTTTTTTAATTCAATTCATTTTAACTCCTTTTCCATCTTACAGTCTGTATACTGTAATTTCAATTTTGTTCTCGAAATATAAGTGCAGAGCAATTGAAAGATTAGTGCAATTGAAAGAATTTTTAATTTTCAAAATTCATGTAGTATATGACTTATTGTAGGGATCACAGAATTTTGAAACTGTGCACAGAATTCACTTCTCCCCATAGCACGTCATACGCAGTTTCAACTGCTTTTTTTAACGCAAAATAAATAAATATATAAATAAAAAATTAAATAAATAAATAAAAAATAAATAAAGTGCAATAGCAGGAGTAGTGTCGTTATCGAAAACCCCTACAGAATTTGACTAGAGTTGTTTGGTGTAGTAACGAAGCATGTCTTGTGTTGTCTTCACATTCGCATTTACATGTAGGAGAATAATTTTTCTGCCAAATTGGTCATGTTATTTCCACATTCTTATGGTGGTGAAGATCGTGTTTTTGTATGAGACAAAAAACAATTTAGTTATTTATGCACTAAGGGCATTGTAAGGATTCTATTGATCCAGCTGCGACAGAATGCCCGAGGGCCAAAGGCCTGAAGACGTTTTTCTCGCCCGAGATCATTAGAACCAGTTATGGGAATAATTTTATATTTTACGTAATTTTATTGATTCAGATTTACTTACTAATTAATTAGATGGAAACTTGACTCGGTTTGTCTTGTCACATTTCCCTCCCATTATTCCTTGATTACCTTCAAATGCCCTCCATAAAGAGCATTTGCTGAACATGAACTGTTTTCACATTTTCCCTGTGACCCCATGCTCTGGAACCAGGTAAGTTATGCAGTATTTATCGAGCTTCGTATCGAAGACAGTAACAAGCTAAAAAGTATCAGAAAAAAAAAAAAATTAACAACTTCACTGAACAAGTATGGTACATAATCAATGTTCTCAATAAACATTGCCATCGCGGAGCCATCTCACACTTATTAGGAGACTTTTCCAGCAGTACAGTACAGTACAATAGAGTACAGTACAATAGAGTACAGTACAATAGAGTACAGTACAATAGAGTACAAGTTACAATAGAGTACAGTACAATAGAGTACAGTACAATAGAGTACAGTACAATGAGAGTCAATGCAGTACAATAGAGTACAGTACAATGAGTACAGTACAATGAGTACAGTACAATGAGTACAGTACAATGAGTACAGTACAATAGAGTACAGTACAATAGAGTACAGTACAATAGAGTACAGTACAATAGAGTACAGTACAATAGAGTACAGTACAATAGAGTCAGTAAATAGAGTACAGTACAATAGAGTACAGTACAATAGAGTACAGTACAATAGAGTACAGTACAATAGAGTACAGTACAATAGAGTACAGTACAATAGAGTACAGTACAATAGAGTACAGTACAATAGAGTACAAGTACAAAAATGAGTACAGTACAATAGAGTACAGTACAATAGAAGCAATACATACAATAGAGTACAGTACAATAGAGTACAGTACAATAGAGTACAGTACAATAGAGTACAGTACAATAGAGTACAGTACAATAGAGTACAGTACAATAGAGTACAGTACAATAGAGTACAGATACAATAGAGTACAGTACAATAGAGTACAGTACAATAGAGTACAGTACAATGAGTACAGTACAATAGAGTACAGTACAATAAGTACAGTACAATAGAGTACAGTACAATAGAGTACAGTACAATAGAGTAGTACAATAGAGTACAGTACAATAGAGTACAGTACAATAGAGTACAGTACAATAGAGTACAGTACAATAGAGTACAGTACAATAGAGTACAGTACAATAGAGTACAGTACAATAGAGTACAGTACAATAGAGTACAGTACAATAGAGTACAGTACAATAGAGTACAGTACAATAGAGTACAGTACAATGAGTACAGTACAATAGAGTACAGTACAATAGAGTACAGTACAATGAGTACAGTACAATAGAGTACAGTACAATAGAGTACAGTACAATAGAGTACAGTACAATAGAGTACAGTACAATAGAGTACAGTACAATAGAGTACAGTACAATAGAGTACAGTACAATAGAGTACAGTACAATAGAGTACAGTACAATAGAGTACAGTACAATAGAGTACAGTACAATAGAGTACAATGACAATAGAGTACAGTACAATAGAGTACAGTACAATAGAGTACAGTACAATAGAGTACAGTACAATAGAGTACAGTACAATAGAGTACAGTACAATAGAGTACAGTACAATAGAGTACAGTACAATAAAAATACAATAAAAATATTAAGTTTCATACGGTTACAATCGGCCGTTAGACGGACAGAATCAGGAGGTGGAGGCCAGGCCACTCGCATTTTCATCTGGTTACAAACAATTTAATAATAGGAAATCTTGAAATGTGATAAAATTAAAATTATGTCATTAAATTAATTTGCTTTTAAGTTACGATTTGTAAGGTAGAGTTTTTGAAAATCTGTCATGTTGATATACCGTCATTCTAAAGGGGTTTCGATTATGCATTATCATATCAATAATATACGTAACCAACGCTATAATGATACCAGTGATTTTAAGAGTCTATTTTAAGAGTCTATTCTGTGTAAATTTTAAACAAAATTTCGTAGTTGTAAAATGTGAGTGTGTATGTTAATAAATATTACGCTTGATCGAGGATCCAGTGCGCAGGTAACTTACCGGAAATCTATTTTCGCACTCTAGGGATGGAGACCATGCTTACAACGTGTGTGTTGATTGAAGGTCGCACTCGGAGTTGGCAGTCACAACTGTCGGCGGCCTCCTCCACCCCTTGCTCTTGCCTACTGAACGGACGACGGAGGCCTGCCAAACTTCATAATTTTGCTCATACTAGGTCTTCCTCGAAACGTCAAAGCACTTCAAAATTTAACTATTTACGTTTTCGATAATACACTATTAGCTGCCGAAAATTGTCCCACGTGGTAAGTGTTGCGTCAAGAAAACAACGTATCTATCTGTCAACATTGCATTAAAGAGTGAGATGTGTGAGGGCTACCTTTGGAATATACAATATTTTGTGTTATTCTTTCACAAAACTCATGAGTGTAAAATAAAAAAAATGCAGTATAGAAATATTTTAGTTCACTAATTATTAATTCAGAAATAAATGAGCTCATTAAAAAAATCCTGAATTCTTGAATTCTTGAATTTTTTGAATTCTTTCCTTTCCTTTTTCGGACCTGTGATGTACCACGGGAGAGCCTTGGCATTTCTCCTCAATGATGCAGTTGATAGGCTAGAAAAATCATTTTTGCTATTAATGCTAAATCAATATTTCAAGATGATAGTTGTTACTATCGATAACAGTGGCGAAGATAACACAATAACTTTGGGTGGTCTGAAGCATGATTACATTTTACTTACCTTAAATTTTCTTATACAGGAGATCCAAGAATCGGTTTTCTACGGTCGCAGGGAATATAGCCATACAAGGCGGTGAAAAGTTCCACCAAGCCAAATCGATAACCGCGATGCTCATATGAAGGAGAATAAAAAATGCCGTAGATTCCCTCGAAAAGCAGCCTCCTTGGGTAATCTGTTGCAGAGGTACGAGAAACGGGTTTTTCAGGTTTTATTTTTTTCTCGAATTCTATTCCATGTATCAGGCTGAAAAAATTGCAGAAACGGAAGTAAGTAGTTCAATTTGAAGATATCTTTTGTCAATGAATTTTGACTGGGTGCGGTAGCTCAGTTCATCAACTGATGTCACTGCAGCGCCTCTGACTGGGAGTTCCAAGGTTCGAGTCCTGACGGCGGCAGGATTTTCGACACAAGCTTTTCAGCTAAGTCGAATTTCGTCGCTGTGTGGAGGAGAATTCTAGCGGCCGGCTGCTCTGATCGGTAGTTTTCCGTGGTTTCTCCGATCTACACCAGGCGAATGCCGGAGCAGTACCCTACCAAACGGGCCACGGACCGCGCGCGATCTTTCCTTCCTCTTCCTTATCCTATCCTCTCCCTTTACACACACACTACTATTTAAACAAAATTTCGTAGTTGTAAAATGTGAGTGTGTATGTTAATAAATATTACGCTTGATCGAGGATCCAGTGCGCAGGTAACTTACCGGAAATCTATTTTCGCACTCTAGGGATGGAGACCATGCTTACAACGTGTGTGTTGATTGAAGGTCGCACTCGGAGTTGGCAGTCACAACTGTCGGCGGCCTCCTCCACCCCTTGCTCTTGCCTACTGAACGGACGACGGAGGCCTGCCAAACTTCATAATTTTGCTCATACTAGGTCTTCCTCGAAACGTCAAAGCACTTCAAAATTTAACTATTTACGTTTTCGATAATACACTATTAGCTGCCGAAAATTGTCCCACGTGGTAAGTGTTGCGTCAAGAAAACAACGTATCTATCTGTCAACATTGCATTAAAGAGTGAGATGTGTGAGGGCTACCTTTGGAATATACAATATTTTGTGTTATTCTTTCACAAAACTCATGAGTGTAAAATAAAAAAAATGCAGTATAGAAATATTTTAGTTCACTAATTATTAATTCAGAAATAAATGAGCTCATTAAAAAAATCCTGAATTCTTGAATTCTTGAATTTTTTGAATTCTTTCCTTTCCTTTTTCGGACCTGTGATGTACCACGGGAGAGCCTTGGCATTTCTCCTCAATGATGCAGTTGATAGGCTAGAAAAATCATTTTTGCTATTAATGCTAAATCAATATTTCAAGATGATAGTTGTTACTATCGATAACAGTGGCGAAGATAACACAATAACTTTGGGTGGTCTGAAGCATGATTACATTTTACTTACCTTAAATTTTCTTATACAGGAGATCCAAGAATCGGTTTTCTACGGTCGCAGGGAATATAGCCATACAAGGCGGTGAAAAGTTCCACCAAGCCAAATCGATAACCGCGATGCTCATATGAAGGAGAATAAAAAATGCCGTAGATTCCCTCGAAAAGCAGCCTCCTTGGGTAATCTGTTGCAGAGGTACGAGAAACGGGTTTTTCAGGTTTTATTTTTTTCTCGAATTCTATTCCATGTATCAGGCTGAAAAAATTGCAGAAACGGAAGTAAGTAGTTCAATTTGAAGATATCTTTTGTCAATGAATTTTGACTGGGTGCGGTAGCTCAGTTCATCAACTGATGTCACTGCAGCGCCTCTGACTGGGAGTTCCAAGGTTCGAGTCCTGACGGCGGCAGGATTTTCGACACAAGCTTTTCAGCTAAGTCGAATTTCGTCGCTGTGTGGAGGAGAATTCTAGCGGCCGGCTGCTCTGATCGGTAGTTTTCCGTGGTTTCTCCGATCTACACCAGGCGAATGCCGGAGCAGTACCCTACCAAACGGGCCACGGACCGCGCGCGATCTTTCCTTCCTCTTCCTTATCCTATCCTCTCCCTTTACACACACACTTACTCTAACATGCACTACACCACCACATATTTCGGGAGCTTAGAGCTTGTCTCGGCTGGGGCGGTGCCCCGCTGGTGCGAGAGTCCTGGTTAGAGGGAAACCCACTAGCCGACGGTAGGTCGGCGCCGGATCTCGCCATCCGGCGGGGGAAGATCACCGCCATCTCCCGAGAAAAAACATGTACTACACTAACGGGACTAATGACCGAAGCAGTTGACGCACCCGGAAACACGAAAAAAACAATACATCAATTTTGATGCGAAATTTAAATAGAAAAATTCATTTTTGAAATTAATTTTTGATTTTCTTCACTACGTCCACATTGTTTAAAAAATATGAAAAACGGTGTGATAGAATGATATCAGACACTTTCTGTGGGAAAAACTAAGACAGTACTCCAACGTTATTACGCCGAAAATCAATTTCGAAAATTTATTTTTTCCCCTTGTTTTGGCATCAAAATTGGCTGATAAAAATACCTTAAAATTCCACTAATTTTTCCAGTCTCTGCATTTTTTCTTCAGCCTGATACTGAAATAGAAACCAAGGAAAAAATAAAACATGCAAAACACCTTTCTCGTTGTATATCTGCAACGACTTGTCCTAGGAGGCTGCTTGTTTGGGAATCCATGGCATTTTTATTTCCTTCATGGATTTGGTTCGGGGGCACTTTTCATTATTTTATTCATATTTATACAGGCGTTGATTGTATAGTGATTATCATGCCGGACCACTGATCCGATGTTCGCGAGTTTAAACCCGGTCAAAATTGGGTGATTTTTGAGGTGCCAAATATCGTCGGCATGCTTGCGAACGCTTGTCGACATGTAAAACAGATCCCAGGAAAGGCACTTGGTCGATCCTGGCAAAATTAAATCTACCAATTTAGCACCCTTCAGAGTTTAGATTTCAATTACTGGATGAGATTGCGGGTATTGTATCTTGATCTGCGCTATCAGTTATTCAAATCAATTGTTAAAATTGGCGCACTAGCGCCCTTAGGGAAAACAATGGCAAACTACCCTAGGTAATCTTGCTCAGGATGTCCTACGAGAAAGCGCTAGGGGCTTCTGGAGACTAGCCTACGCACTAATCAGTGTATGGCACTAAAATAAGAAGAATACGGCTATATCCTTTGTCAATCACATGGTCTTTAAAAGTTTGATCACCCGCCAGCTGTTTTAAATTAGATTTTTTCAATGGCAATTGTACTGAGAGAACTTATAATTCAACAAAAAATGAAAGAAAAAGACAAGTTTTCTGAGAATACTCATTCTTCTGACGAAACTGTAGTTACTGGAAATGTGAAAATCAACTTAGCAAATTTTGTAACTTCGTATAGATATTCTGAAAAACATTTTCCAGGATATACTTCACAAGGTCTCTGGCAGGTACGCATTTTTCTTTGTCGGTGTAAATGTTTAATTCATTTTATTGTCGAATTTAGTTAAAAACGTATAAGTTGTCAAAATTGCATCAGGTTTGGAGTAGGCACATTTATTTTTAATTTTGAAACAGATATTTGTCTATGTAATAAGTCAATAAATTGCTAATTTTCGAGATCTCTAAAACGTGTTTCAATTTGAGTGATTAATGTGTCTGTTTCATAAGCCAAGAGTTAGACTGGAAATTTCGGTCAATAATACTTATTCATTATAACATACTTGTATTTTACACCATTCAAAACAAGTACGTTTTTTATGACCTCGTGTTTTTAAATGTGCCAATGGTATTTTTAACCTCAGAATTACATAAATTTACATCTGTTGAATTTGTTTTTGTAGGAGCTCAAAAAGATGGTCAATAAACATAAATGTCGTTATGAGACATAGAAAAAAATTCTTACTGCGAGATATTTAACAGACCTGAGGTGTAGTTAAAGGACACCGGATCCCATTATTTATTATAGTCGGTGATATTTTGAAAAAATGTTTTCCGTATCATTGTATTTTGTATAAATTATACGAACAGCTTCATAATTAAATTCCAACATGTGTTGCATGTTTGGGTAGTCTCAATCCTTTACTCTCCAAGAGTTATTCGCATTTAAAGACTTGCTGAAAAAAGATTGGAAAGCGGCAAGATTATAAAAAAATATGGTTTTATATTTTTCGAACAATGTAACATCACTAGACTTAGTTTGAGTGTGACAATGTAAAACTAGATTTCAATAACATACTTCTTTAACGAAATCTTGAACACCACCTCTATCTGCTGCTATAACGGCGGTCCCATTATAAGCACATGGATAGTCAATTTTGATAGTCCAGATGCAGTTTTGTCTCTCGAAACATCATAAAAACCAATAAATCTTTCCTTGAGGCCTACTTCTGTACATAATCTAACAATATTATTCATTTGCGATCTACAAGAAACAAAGAGTTTCGTCTGCCTAAACACAAACTCACAAGAACAAAATTCCTCCTGAATACGTTTATTCATTACTTCTGTTAACAATTCAATCAGTTTATTCTGAATAGTATTTGATGTTCCTTTGAAATTTGATTTGATTTGATTTGATTTATTTGGTCAAAAATCAGGAAAAATGTATACGACGATATGGGGAAGAAGAAAATTTGCGCACGTTTTCTAGAGTACCAGAATCCCATCCCAACATTTTAACGATAGTTGAAAGTTAAAACATTGTTAATAATAATATAATAATAATAAAAATAAAATTTAGAAAAGCGGGAGATTATCGACATTTGAAAACTAGACACTTTCGTTCCTGAGTTACAGAAAAACTATTTGCAACGATAAACGAACTGCAGATTTGATTTTTCTGCATTGCTAACAATATAGTAACTCACCCTCAGCTCTACTGCTATCACTATAAGCAAAAAGAGACCTAAAAAATCGTGCGCATAGTGAAGCTATATTTAAATCCAGAAGCAAAACAAGGGGGCCATCACATAATTTGCTCAATGGTTCAGGGAAACTAGACAACCTGATCGAGATGGGGGTCATTAACCCGGAAGCTGAAGTACATTACTTATTACATGCACATTGTCTCTTTTTAAAGAAACGATACAATACAAAGGTAAACTAATCCATTATTAATATAATATATGTTTTGTTAAAATAAACATTATTTTTCTTTTTGATTATCAATATAGTCTCTAATTGTACAGAAACAGTTATGGAGCAGAAAATGTTTTACTTTTAACTTAAATTTGTGTACCAATTTTAATTGTTTAAAGTCGTCTGGCAGTGCGTAAAATAACGTATATGCATACATAATCTTTTGTGGAATTCTTGTAGTGAGTTGTTAATACTGATACTTGATGAACGTGATTTCTACGACGTGTATTGTAATTATAAATATCAGTATTGCATGAACATACGTTCCCAATTGAAAGTGCTGTGCATGGAGCCATGGACAAATTGTCGGGATCACATATAAAATTCAGTGAATCTTAAACGCCTGGGAAACCCTTTTGATTCATATTTCTGAATTGTTGTCAGAGCAACACAAACTTGCAACACTTTTTTTAGAACCAGAATATCTTGAAATCACGACTGCGCGTGTTTCATATAAATAATGGTTTGAAATGTAATATTTGCGAGACAGTTGTTTAATTGAATAAAATTATTTAAAAAATTGATTCAGGTTGGCATGTCCACCATTGCCTTCCCTGGATCCACCCCTGTTTAGTATCTGTTTTACCTAACTTGAACATTGGTTCACGAGCAGCCAAACCTTCATAATCGTATTTACGTAAGTGTGTCATACTTGCATTTCCTTCCCATGTGGACATGGAATGGACGGATTTCACGACGCTGCATTTCGTAGGATAAATTACCTTAGAATTAGAATGTCACATTCCTTAACGGCAACACATGAAGAATTATATCTCTTATCATACAAATTAAAATATTTTTATTTAACGAGCGTGAATTGCATTAACTGATGACCGAAGTGACTTTTATAAAAAATAACCACACGAATAAACAGTACTTTCCTGTCAGTGTCGAAATTACTGGCGATTACTACACGAACAACAGCGCGACTGTCCTGCGAGGAACCCTAAAAAGTTGTAACACATCGAAAGTTGAACCATTACGAAGTACGGAGCCGATGCGGAGAGTTAGGGAAAAGGACCTCCAGCCCGCCTTCGATACATTCCCGTCTGCGATACATCACCTGACAGCGGAAAGGACTGGAATGGAACGCGAAGACTAGTATCCGAATAGCAGAGTTCGCTAGCGCAGATGCGCCTTAGCAATCACGACATGAAGGGTGCCCCAATGGGGCTCCGTATCCCATTGGTTACCCAATGGGGTCAGCATCGATCCCTTGAGAATCGATAAAATTTTAAAATGGTTTAATGAAGATCAAGGGGTAATTGGGGGGAGTCACTGATGGCTGATGGAATATGACCCGGTTACTTATATATCCCATTGATTACATAAACAAGTATTAATGATGTAGATAATTATTTTCTGATTAACTTTTTTCTGTAAAAGTCTATTAAAAAAATAAAAATAGCTCATTTCGTATTCATTGATCGTAGGATGTTTAGAAAGCTTGAAAAAATATAACTACGTTCACAGAGTTACTCTATCGCACAAGAAAATATTCTCCACAAGGTGCACTGCACTGCACTGCAAATCTTATGCCTCGCCTTTTGTAATAACTGCTCAAAATGGACCCAGAAGCTCAGTTTCTCAGAAGCACAAGCGTCTCCTATTATTGCAAATCAGATATTTACGGAAATATTACGAAATTTTTGGTGTACGGTCTTGTTATCTTCAAGCCGTATTTTTGCAGTTTTGTGTGAAGATTGTGTAAGCCGATCTGGATATCTATGGTCGCTAAGATTGAAGGGATTTTGCTGCCTAGGCTCGAAGTGGTCGCGGGTTCGAATCCCGCACCGGGCATGGATGTAGGTGTGGGCTCATGTCCTTGGGTTTTCTCCCGATACTTACACTAATATTAAAACCACAGTGATCGCTCTATGGCCAAACAGTTAAGAAGCAACCTTAAATAAAAAAAAAGTATTATGTATGCCTATATTATAGAGAAAGATATAAAAGGGCGATGAAGCAAACAATTCTTTTAAAAAGATTTGACGCAAGAAGAACTTTGGGAGGAGGTGTAGTGACATGGTCGGAGTGTTTCCAAGCCGCTTGTATCACCTAAAGAAATAATATTTCTTCGTCTTTTTTTCCTCCCCTGCCTAAAAGTGGATGTGGCAATGGTAAGATTTGGTTGCCTCCGGAGGGGGGGGGCGCCACTAATGGGTCCATAATTAAAGCACCATGGTTTATGTCAAATAGACACATTGGAAACGAACTGAAAATAGAAAACATAAATACCTTAGACTTTAAGAATTTTTTTTGATGATCTATCGAAAGCAGAATGTGTTAAAAATTTCGATGTAGGACTGTCAGCAAAAGACATTAAAATTATTTCAAAATACCCCAAGGAAAAATTACGCCCACCATAAACGCTTCATAGAATGCAAATCGAATAGAAATAATTATTAAACATACAATGATGAAACAATAGAGTATCACAATTTGAATATATATATATATATATATATATATATATATATATATATATATATATATATATATAGTAAGAAAGTAAGAGGGAGCTTCGACTAAATGAACTCCCCGCCTGCCTAGGCCCTAACCCAGTTATAGTTATAAGATAGTTATAAGTCATGCAAATGTCTGTATAATCAGTGGATTGAACAGAGAAAATAAAGTTGTTAAAAAAACTAATGGGTTCACAGATAGCGACGCACGCGCCAGATCTGCGCCACAGTTTCTCCCAAACCCTCAATCAGATCTAGTCTCATTACGGGCCCTTGGGTGGAAGGTGGCTGTGTATGTAGAAGCCTAAATGGGTCTGCGATCCACAGCGGTGCGGAGTGAGAGACTGATGCGTGTGGATCAGGGTGTCAAAAGAGCAGTGCCAAATACCGAGAGCGGGGGCGTCGACGAATTTCTGACGGAAATGTTCTTACGTCAGTGATGATTTTTAATGCTCTTGGAGGTGCCGTGCAGAGCGGGGAATAAACGTGTTGATTTATACTAAAGTTAATTTCTCTAAAAGCCGAGGAAGGTCGGTCATTTTTTCCCATATCGAGCATCCTTTATGATAAATCCCAATTCAAGTGCAAGGTGAGTGGGGGGATTACGCTAACTCGGCAGTCGAGACTCTTATCTTTTTCCGGGACTTTTTCTGACTAGAAGACCTCTTACTTCTACTTTAATATCAATTAATGTTGAATTATTAGATGGCATTAAAATATTTTCAAAGTATGGAAAACTTAAATCCAAGATTTCAACATTTTCCTATAAATGGTACAGTTATTTGCAAGTGCTTGAAACAAGCCCTACATGGTTCATTTCTTTTCCTAGTGTCACCATAGCAACTATGGTGCTTATTGAAGGAAATATTTCATCACTTTTGTATTGTGGGGTATTCAAATTCATTCTGCTATTGATAAATACGTAAGATTGGCTACTGTTTGTTCTCAATTCGGATGATTTAAGCGTGCAGTTGTGAATTTAGTTTATTTTCAATCCTGTCAATAATTATCAATTTATGCTAATACATATCTGCATTAATCAACAATTGACAAAATATGACATCAAAAATTGTCACTATGCGAATTGCACATGAAATATTTTTTAAATTCAAAATTTGCGGGTAATGTGTCCGTAAGGTTTCTAGATGAAATCAGTCTGTTTCGTAACTAAAGTATCACTAATATAAGCAGTTTTGTCCAACAATATTTCGCTCAAGGCAATACCTTTAATTCATAACACCTTCTAAAAAGAATTATTTAAGCGCTCCTCTAAGTTTTATATAGTTGTTAAATGCGGCTCTCAAAAATTATAAAACTAAAAAATTTGGGATCTTATTACTTAAATAATTTCAAGGACACGACGGCCGTGGTCTAGTGGAAATCACATTTCCAGAAGTTTCGCGTGCAACTGTAGCAAATATCGACAGTGATGGAGTGGACGAAATATCCTTTAGTCTGACTCAATAACTTAAGAGCAGCTCATTCAATGATAAGGAAATATCATTCAACCTAGTTTTATCCAGCTGATATTTTCCCATTTAAGGTTTTGTAATAGAGAGTTCTATACCAGATTTTTTGTTTTCAGTATTATCCATTGCAGACAATACCACCAAGAAATCGTCGGCCACGATGTCAACGACATCGTCGCGGACTGTGTCCGTCAAGTAAGTAAAATATTTCCGAGCGATTGAAAGCAACGCGATGAGAATGCTCTCATGCATTCCTTTTTCCCTTCTTTCATTCCCTTGTTCTCCATTTCATATATCCTCTCCTCTATTCTATATTCCCTTTTCTTTATTAGCCTTCTCGCCGCGTTATGTGACGCAGTTCATGATTTGTCATTGCAGTGCCTCTAATCGCGAGGCCCTTGGGTTCAAGCCCGATGGAGGCAGGATGTACGACACTAACGGCATTGCTAGGTCGAATGCAGCTGCTGTCTGGAGGAGAATTCCAGCTGACGGCTGCTCTGATCGGATGCTTCCTGGGGTTTCAAAGATCAACATCAGGGGAATGCCGGAGAAGAGCTCTCACGTACTGGCCTCGGACCGCGGGCGCTTTTTCTTTCCTCTTCCGTCCTATCCTCTGTCTATCCTCACCCCTTACACACCCTTACATGCACTACACTTCCACACATACCGGGAGATCAGCCGGGAGCTTATAGCTTGTCCCCGCTGGGCAGTGCCTTGTGGTGGGAGATAACTTGCCTAGATCCCCCAACAGACATTCGTGCATTTACAATACTTCGCGCCAAATATGGGCTGTTCCCAATAAAGTAGCGTCTAGCACTCACCAGTTTTTTGAATAATCTGGGAATTAAGCGGAGTTCTTTCGCAATTTTTTCAGAGCAAATCCGAGAGCTCCGATAAATATCAGGCGACCTGTGCTTTGACGCTCCACGTTAGGGAATCTCGATTCCCAAACTCTTGTATTTAAGACGTTTCTCTGTCTCCCTGGTTACGACGTTTTGATGGCACGGCACAGCAACATCTAAAAAGACACTTTTTTCTCTTAAAATCCCGGATGATATCAGGTTGGTTGCCGCTATCTTGCGATCAGTTTGAATTTGTTAGTCGTACAGTATTGTACACAGTTGAACAGACGTCACCGGTTTTGAAGTGTTCGTACCACTTAGACCACGTGTTTGGAACTTCGAGGATGGTACAGATCTGACAGTGGTCACTACACATCCTGTCGCGTCTTTTAAAGTATTAGGTCTTTAATAGATTTGAACAAGCTGAGACGCTATGATCAATGGTTTCTACTTGTCCCTGGTACACCTTAGACAGCTATTCCAATTCTGGCTTCATTCTTCACCTTTTAAGTCACATAAATGATCTTTATTTATCTGCGCCTTGTCCTCTTTACTTTCTCGCTACCACTTCTGCAGTAGAGAGAAATTTATTGTCAAAAGTATTCGTATACCCAGTTGTTTCAATAAAGCGCCAGTAATTTGGTTGATAAACAAGAAAAATAAATGGTAGAAACTCATTGTTCTTCCAAAATCACTTTCATTGTTTGCATAAAAAAGTAACAGTAAAAAAATATTTCACTTCCAAAAAAAGACTAAAATAAAAATAAAGCAATTTTTCCCTCGCGACACAAGTATACGTACACTCAAATATTTGAATAATCCATATTGGAGTTAATCCGTAATATTTTGTTGGGTTCCTCTGGCTTCAATTACTTCCTAAAATCTTCTAGGTATGGACTCGACCAAATTCGCTGAGGTAAGGGAAAGACGCCAAATTCGCTTACGTAAAGAAGCTGATTTCTTCTCCCGTTCGTCTTTCAAAATTGTATGGAGTTCACTTACATTCGTGAATTATAATTCCGTCCCAAGCCCAATTTATCAACAGTTGGTTGCAAATTGTTTTAAAAAATGTTTATATAAGCAAACTGATCCATAACCCTTTCCATAAACTGCAAGTTACCTCCACCAGAAGCACTCGTGGAGCCCCACACCATCATTCTCCTCCTCCATTCACATCATCCTCCTCCTCCAATATTTAATAGTAGACACAAAGTTGCGTGGATCAAGTTCCACGTTCTTCTTTCGCCACACGCGTTGCTTTCCATCACACCCAAAAATATTAAATTAATTTTCATCGGTAAATACTACTCTTTTCCAGAAATCCTGGTTTCTATTCCGATGCAAAAGAGCAAAATTTAAGTTTCTTTCTATTTGCTACACTCGCCCAAAAATTCTTACGCGCGCGTCGACCATGGTAACATTCCCTCTTCAAAGTGCGACGTACCGTAGCAGCCGATATAGACCGCCTCTTCTTCCACGGTCAGCAGCTTTCTTTAGTGCACTTGTGCTAGGATTGTTTTAATCTCAAGTAGAATGAATCTTTGATCTTGCTGCGGCAGTACCAGAGGTCGCCGACTTATTTAAATAAGATCTTTCAACACATAATAGATCTACTAGTATAGCTTGAACAGTCGATCTGGGTTTTCTGAGAGCATTTGCAATGTCCCTAAGAGATTTGCACTGGTTATGGATAGTGATAACTACTCGTCGCTCCTCTGCAGTAGTCTCCTTTCCTTTGCGACCCATCGCACCGCCGAACTAGCCTAGAGCTTCTTCCCAGTGACCATTGCAGATGACTGAGTGAGATTTTGGAATTTCCACGATATGAAAAAATAGTTACAAATTGTGATTCCCGTTCAGACACGCATATTTTGCAATCTCGGTCTCATTAATAGCAAGAAATATCCAGTGTACGAATAGTTTTGTCATCCAAAAAGTGTCAACCTTTTTAAGGGATATTTTTTTGGAGAATTATACAGGTCTTGTTTTCTTTATCTAGAAATGGACAGAAACAAGAAATAAAATCATAATTTTTCTTTACGCAGATTTTTTCATAGACACTTGGTAGAAGTATCAGCGGTTGTAAGCGGAAATGCGGGCTGTACGAATACTTTTGACACTATGTAATGTTGCGCAAAAAAGGGCGAATTTTCCGAAGAAAAACTTGTATTCCAGGGATCTTTTAACGTAAAATGGGACATCCTGTTGTTAAATTAAGGGGGGAGAAATCCTTTAACTTCAACATTTTTGTCTTTCATTTTATGTTAAGAAGCATCAGAATGTGTTATTATTGTTATTATTATTGTTATTATTGTTGTTATTATTTTTTGTATTGTTGTTGTATTTTGTTGTTATTTTGTTGTTATTGTTGTTTTATTGTTTTGTTATTGTTGTTGTTATTGTTGTTATTATTGTTGTTATTATTATTATTGCTATTATTATTGGTATTGTTATTATCCGAATTTTTCACTCTACTATGTGGGGGAACATGCGTTTGACCATTGCTGGTCTAGGCTCGGTCAATCCCGCAGAGACAAGACCCGAGCGAAGGTTGTTTTTAGACATTTCAATAAATCGTGACTCAATCAGCAGTACATTCCAGGAATTCTCGCACTATTTTGCAGATGTCCAATATTACTGTTTTTGCATTCGCTCTATTCATGGCACTAGTAATTCAACACTTGAAATGTATGCACTGAGTTTTTTGGTATTAAGCCTGAGGTGGACATGATTATCGGTTGTATGTCGATATTCTGAAGTCTCCATTGATGGCGAAGGTCTTTGTCAGCGGAAGTTTCTTGCCGTGGATAGTGTATGTTTTTGTTGTTGACGACTGAAAAATCGATTATGGCTGTTTTCTGGGGCTTTTTAGAACGATTATATTTGACCTATTTGTTCGAAGTTGTGGTGTCTGATAATGCTTCTCTCCTAGTATATATTCTATGCTTCATTTTCCAAGACTGCAGAAGGAAGGTATTTGTAATAGTTAGTTGGGATATTACAGAACTCGTCTGTATTTTTTTGACCATTTTATTTTATCCATAATATCGTGCCTAACTTTATAGGCGGTGGAAGCCGACACATTACAACCGGCAAAGATATGTACTGCACCTTCTACATTCATCACATTCTGAAGAGTTTACTTCTTAGTTTCTTTAAAATATATATTCCGGCCTGATAGTTCATTGGGATGTCTACACCACTGTTACACAAGGCTTTCATCGCTTGTGTACTCTGGTTGAAATCGAACATTTCCAAGATTTGAAAGGAAGTACATTAGATAGATTTGGTTGGCATTACTGTTGGTTATATTTGTAATGCCTCGACTTCCTTTCTCATGTGGTAGATTGATCCTCTGAATAGCACAGAACAACATTTTTGGGTCGGTTCTTGGATTCTGCTGGTATACGTTTCTTCACTTCCAAGTGGGCTACTGGTCGAGACTACTCTACGCAATGCAATTCATCATATTCTAATTATTTAATAAGGTTGCTACTTTGCGTCTCATATTCCAGTCCTCTCGTCAATTTGCCACATATCCACATACCACGTTAACCGTTCTACACTTACCTACTCTAAAACATATTCCGATGTCTTCAGGGAAAGTTTCGGTAATAATGAGGAGGTGCTTCAACGAACTACCTGTTGATGCAAACAGTTTTATATCATCTATATATGCTAGGTGGGGAAAGTCTTTGAGTGGTGCTGACTTTATCTCATAGCCGTATTTACTGCTGTGGATAATGTTGGCCATCGGGTTCAAAATCAAGCAAAATCATTATGGGTTCAAATAATCTCTTTGGAAGATATTACGGTGGGTGTGAATTTTATATTTGATAATCATTTCCTTGGTTATTTATTATTTGTCCTTATTTATTATTATTCCGTGGTTATGTATTATTTGTCTTCCGCACGGTTGTTAGGGTTGCACAGACGTTTATCAACTTCGGATAGATTTTGTAAATTTTTGGGCGTCTATAAACCACTCACGTGGGACCCAATCATCAGCTTTTTGATAATCTATATGTGCTGCAAATAGATGTATTTGCTTATTTCTTGTTTCAAGAATGCTGAGTCAATAATCACCTGTTCTTTTCATCTTGGCGATCCTTTCTTTCTCCATTCTTGCATTGTTTTTGTTGTTCTACTAGGATATTGTTACTACTACAGTGATTTTCCAGGATCGTGGACACGCATGTTAAGAATTTGTTTAATGTGTTCAAATATTTATTATTACTATTATTAATAATAATGAGACTGTACATTATTACAAATCAATAACATAATTTTACCTTGTTTCAAGGTCTGATTCGGTCGAAAGCCTCCCGTCACTGCAGGACGATTGCATGTTGAAGTTGGCTGCCCTGATGTACCTACGCATGAAGAAACAAACCAACCTCCGCTTCATTTTGAACGCGGACATCAAAGAAATAGGAATTACGAATGTTCTCTTTTTGCGTTTGCATTGGACGGACAGGGACGGGCGTGACCGTTGGATAACTTACCTCGTCACCCCGGCGCATATACGAAATGACAGTGAGAGGAATGATTCACCTGCGTCCAATAGAAGTCATGAAGATATGCTTGCAGAAGATGTGCAGACAGCGAAGGAAACTGAAAACCAAGATTCACTTGATATGCATGCTTACTGGCAGATATTCAAGTCGGCGTTGGAAGAAATGAATCTTATTGACCTAGACGAGGAGACAGGTGAATCGAAAAGTCACACAAAGAGAAATGATGAAAACCGTTTCATCGTTTATACCACTGATGCACTAACGCAAAATACTAAACCTGCGGACTCTACAAATATAGATTTTCCGTTTATTGAATTATTTGCGACGGGAGGTACTGAAGATATTGTTACGTTCACTGACGAATGGCATCCAGGAGTAGGGGAAGACCGAGAAACGGTGTTTTATTACAAGTTCTTCCTTCCACGCCTTAGAATTTTCGCGAATCAACGGGGACCCATGGATTTGAATCCGTTAATAGAACAAGGATTGGCATGTGCAGATAAAGATCTTACAATCGATTCCGGAGAGTTTTTCTCGGCCTATCTGGACTGGATGAAAGAATGGCGTGTGGAGACTGAGTATTGCCTCACTGACACTTCTGTAGTGTTAGAAAAAGCTGTAATGAAGAAAATGATGGAGGACGATAATCCACGAGATGTCAGATTTAATGAGAAAGAGTACGAAACTGTGATCCGCTTGCTGAATGCAGGAGATATTGCCTATATAAGTATACCTGAAATATCGGATGAATTACGATCCTGTAAGGTGACACAAGTCCTTCGAAGTATGCACAAAAACAATTTCTTTATTTTATCGGGAAGAATTTTGAGCAGTTATGAGTTACCTACCCTTTCATTACTGTGCGATAGAGCGTGTGATGTTTTGGTCATTAATACTGATCTCACTGAGGAACCAATACGATTATTAAATAATATCGCTACAGATAGACTGAAGAACATTATCGTAATATCAACCGACTTTGTGCCACCGGTGTACCAAACACTTCAGTCTTTTCAACGAACCTACAAGGAATGGATCGAATTGTGGACACTGAACGAGCTGGAGGATAACCTGCAAGAGGATATGATGGACAGTTCTGTGAGCTTTCAAGGGCGTCTGGTAACTTTACGAACCCTTGAAAATGTGTGGCCCACGTTACGGTCGGAAATAAATGGCTCCATGCTGAACGCCTTGCTAACTGGGCAAATAGGGATCTTGGGTGCCGATCTTGTACCTTTCGTAGTCTGGGATCCCTATATCAACCGTATTATTTGCCACAGAACTCCTATCAAGCCTGAAGTGTTTCAAATGAACACGGATCAAGATCTAATCATGGTCACTGGTGTACCTAAGAAGCTTGTGAACGATATGTTGAATAAAACAGAACGAGGTGGTCAATCAGACACTGGTCCTTCAAATGCGTCTTCATTTCCGAATTCCAGATATTGGCCAGATAATAAATCACAGTCGAGGTTTGAATGTTTCGTGGATTGTGAGAGCAAGGCTGCAGTCGCAGTATCCGGTGGTATAGACATTGGTTACAGCCGACGCTACACAGGCGATTTAACTCGGATAGATCCCCCTGAAGCTGACCCCAATAAGAAAGTCTTAGTGTTCTCGTACGCAGAATCTGCGGTGTTAGGCGCGTTCCGGCGAGATCTCACACAATACACAGAACACACTCTTAATTACTCAGGAAAGAATATCCATTGGGTATCGTATGATCGTGGTATTTTAATCTGGAAAAATACTTTCGGGTCTGACGACAAACTTCTTAAGTATATAGAGAAAATGGGGAAAAGCTGTCTCGACGCTCCGATATGTGCTCACAGTGAATATACTTACAAGTATGACACATGGAAATCGAAAGTGGTAACTTTAATAGGTGAAAGTGGAATGGGTAAAACTACTCAGATCAGAAAAATTGCTAGTGAACTTTGGGAAGAGTTGCAGTTATACTGGATAATAGAGATTAACTTATCAAAGAACAGATTTACTTTGGAAACCAGCTTTGAAAACGAAGAAATCAGCCTGTCAGAAGTTGTCGAGTTTTTATATTGGATTGTACAAGGAGAAAATTCAACTAATCCCAGATTTTGCCGTAATTTTTTGAAATATAGTGTAGAAAAGGGCGGGAATTGCGTTATATTGTTCGACGGTCTGGACGAGCTAGAGGATACGCCAAAGCAAACCGCGCTAAGACTTATCAAGAAACTATCAGAAACAAACGTAGGGCAAATTTGGGTGACTATGGCTGAGAAAGTCGAGCTCAATATAAATCGATCGTTATGTGGCCCTCCTTTAGAACTCCAACCGGTCGATATCGATGAACAGACGGAATATCTGTCCCAACGTTGGGCCTTGGAAAACGAAATGCGCCAACATGAGAAGATTTACACTCCGATCGCGGAGACGGTAACGGAATACATGCCTTTCTGCGACGGCACAGCCCTTTTCACCGTGCCTCTCTACTTGTTCCTCTTCGCCGGCACGTACGTGCCGCCTCGCCGCAACTTCGACGTCATGAAATACGCGCAGGGCTTGGACAACGACCTCCCGCGCTGCAGCGTTTTTCGCTTGTACCGCGACTACGTGCTCAAGTTTGAACGCGGCGAGCGGAAGCGCCAGGAAGAGGCCACGGCGTCGCCCGCGCGCTCCAAAAAATCCAAGAAGAAGAAGAAAGACGCTCCCTCGACGTTGCTGGACGTCGACCTGACGTGCGAGTCGTTTTACGAGAGATCGCAAAAGCTGGCCGCCCACGTGACGTGCGGGTCCACGCAGATGGTGCACCGCAGCTTCTCGGACTTCTACTTGGCCCTGTGGCTCAAGGAGAAGCACGCCACCCTGGGGTTGGAGTACCTGCGGGAGAGCGTGCTGCCGCCGGCCGGCGAGGGCTACGGCGTGCGCTCGCAGCTGGACTGGCTGCTGGGCAACGGGCTGCGCCTGCACGAGGTGGCCGTGTCGGGGGAGGACGTGTGCGACGCGGACGTGGTGTGGGACGGCGGGCGGGACCTCGTCGGCAGGACGGCGCTGCACCTGGCCGCCATGTACGGCCGGGAGGACCTTGTCTACCAGCTCTTGGAGGTGGGTGCGCAATGCCATTGCACAGGCGGATGGACACTCGATTTACACGCTTCCATTTGATGAACTATTTCAGTACATTTTGTGAACGCGCGCTTGCGCACAGCAGCTCTGCCGCATCAGGAACCGCTGTGCGCATGCGCGCGTTCCATGAAACTCCCGAAATTCTCAAAAGGAAAGTGAAAGTGGTGTCTTGCACGCGCACGCGCACGCGCACGCGCACGCACACATTGAAAACTTTCTTAAACCACTAACCGTTCTGGACAAAATGATAGTACAGGCGGTCGCTTAAAGGAGGCCATGTGTCGATGGGAATCACTGATTCTATACAATACAGTAAGCTTGTTTTCACTTTCAACACTTCAAGTACAAAATCATTTCTTGGTATTTGCAATCTTTTTATTCAGTTGGTAATTTCTTCCCACTCCTGGACTTCATTCTCAACTACACTTTACCTTGAGGAAATTTCAGAGCTGTAAATCTTCCACGTACAATATCACATTCCTAAAGAATTCCTCATACAATACACGTACATTACTTTACATCACATTGCCAGATGACATTAAACAATTAAAGTCGGTACACCAATTTAAGTTAAAAGTAAAATATAGTTAAAAGTAATATGATCATCAAAAAGAAAAATGTTTCTTTTAACAAAACAATGATGTATAATGGATTAGTTTACATTTGTATTGTTTAATTTCTTTATAAGAAAACTTAATATGCCTGTAATAAGTAATGTGCTTCAGCTTCTGAACTCGATCAGGTTCTTGTCCGTGTGCGCATGCGCCTGATCCATTGAGCAAATGCTGAGATGGTCCCCTTATTTTGCTTCTGGACACAAATGTAGCTTCACTATGTGCACGTTTTTTAGGTCTCCTTTTCCCCGGGAATGAAAATGTTCTAGTTTTTCAAATGTCGATAATCCCCCGCTTTTCTAAATCTTCTTCTTCTTCTTCTTATTATTATTATTATTATCATTATTATCATTATTATTATTATCATTATAACTTTCAACTATTTATCGTTAAAATGTTGGGATGGGTTTCTGGTACTCAAGGAAACTCGTGCAAATATTCTTCCCCGCCATACCTCATCTACAGTTTTTAATGTTTTTTGACCAAATAAATCAAATGAAATCTGAAATAAATATAATATTACATGTAATGCTATTATTTATATCATCGTCGCACATGAATAATTTTTGCCATCTAGCTGAGAAATTTTTTTTTCATGTAATCAGAAGGGTTATCTAAGATATTTGTTTTATTTCAGAAGGTTTCTAGAACATGGTGAAAATTGGTGTTCTACTGCCGGCTCAAGCGATTCACAAGGAAAAGGTGAAACATACACGATCTTGCGCTTGCGTAACGTTCCTTTACTATGTATTAGCAGAATCTCTTCTTCCTTCTTTCCTTAATATTATCTCGGTATTTCAGTGTATCTCGTACTGGAGACCAATGTGCATCAACTGGCACTCATCACGAATTGTTTTTCTGATGTTTCTCTCTTTAGTAGTGCCTTAAGATAGGTGAAAATGATCTTAAATGCTCGTAGGGTGCTTTAAAAAAGTAAGAAATTTTAATTTGATTTTCACGTCATTTTACAAATATATCCAGGCGTTTAACACAGAATCTACCAAGATTGATTATACAACTAATTATAAACTTCGCTATCGACATCATGATCGAGATCTGCGAATACCTACGCACTCAAGAAGAGTTGCTTTTTTCACAGTGGAGCGTTCAATTTCTCGGAAGACATTATTTGATCTTTGGTGAGAAAGATCCTCGGAACCAAAGTACATTGCCGTACTTAAATTTTGCACGAATTAGGTGAATAAACTATTACTGGTATTTCAATAAGTCGTATAACTCAAATTAGCAAATTTTGTCAGTTCATTATCAAAATATGGCGAAAACATGCGAGACGTAAATAGAAATTCCACATCGTAGATTCAGAGTTCATTCATCATCCAGTTTTTACAGAAATTCCACATCGTAGATTCAGAAAGAGAACAAATTTTATACAAATTCATTAGAAATTGCTCTAAGCACTTCAAAATCAGATGATATTAGTAAAGAATTTGGCCATTGACTTATGCCTTTTAGTTTTTGTGGTGTTAAAGCTAAAAAGTAGGAAGTAAAATCTGTTAAATTCGTTCACTGAAAAATGGGAACTTTTACCGCGATAAAATTAGGGGAAGAAGGTAGAAGAGATTCTGCTAATACTTAGTAAACGAGCATAATACATAGCTAATACATAGGCTAATATATAGTAAAGGCAAGCGCAAGATCGTGCACGTTTGGCCTTTTTCTTGTGAATCGTTCGAGGTAGCAGTAGAATATCAATTCTCATTTTATGAACTACACACCTAAAATAAAACAAATATCTCGGATAACGTTTATGATTACATGGGAAAATGACTTTTTTCCAGCTAGATGTGGAAAATTATTCGTTGTGCGACGGTGCTGTAAATAACAGCATTACATATAATAAGCATTCCATATAATAATATATTTATTTTAGGTTGATTTTTATATCAGATACACGTTTGTTTTGCACACATTTTGAAAAAAAAAACACGGTTCTTTTGAAAAATGTAGTTCACTTGGTAACTGCTTTCGACGAAAAGAGTAGGAAATTATTACACCTACTAAAAATTGTTTTGAATAATTTCTACGGGACTTACGGTTAAAGAGCTATAGAGCTGCGAGAAACGAAAAATGCCGTGGAAAAATTCCAAAATGTGAAAGTTTTTCCGGCTTCGCGGAGTTATCACAGGATCTGGGAGGTGGTATAACTTGATTGTTTTAACTAGTGCCTGGGTACATAAAACAAACCTGAAGAAAACCTTTTTATGGCATTTTGGAGTTAAATGTACTTGCCGATCGGACTGTAGTTAATTACTTTTTCTAACAAGTTGTGTATCAGATTTCCACGATTTGTGGTCCATGATAAGGAAAGATTCGTTGAAGGTTAAATATGTCTGGATGTGTATCTACGCGTGTGTCTTATCAACTCTAGCATCTAAACTGTTTCGACAACTTCTCCTACGTTATTACACAATCGATCTGTCTGAAATTGTGTCCCTGCCAGTTTAAACGAATACTTTACTTTTGGTGGTGCTTTTCTTGAAGCCTCAAACTTTCCAAAATTTTCTCACAAATGGTTCCATTTTTTATTAAACGTTTCCTTGGATGGAGCAAAGACTATTCATAATTGCGCAAGTCTCATTTTCGCTATACTCTCTGAATTATCGAGAATTGGAAAAGTTCAAACATATTACCACATTTTCATACTACTGCAATATTTAAGAAACTTTTTTTTTCTGAAAGAGAACTGTTCTTCAAAAAGAGATTTTTTAAATATGATAATCTACAATTTTTCGAATAGGACTTGTGGCTTAAATGTGCTTGAAATACAGACAATTCTTAAACGAGTATTTTCTCAAACTGTTTCACTTTTAACGTTTTCCCAGGGTATAGCATTACACGCTTAACTGTGGTGCTAAAATAGCTCGAACTTTCTCGGTCGTTCACTCACGCGAAAAGTACCAATTTCCAAAACATTGTACATTATTTCAAAACCTATCTTAAAGGAACAGATTTCATTAAGGGAAAAAATCTCCATCTTCATTCATAATTGTAGTTGTATTAAGACGTCGAAAAAATGTTGAATTTTTCAATTTTCGAAAAATCGGGGTTTTCAAGGAGACCTACACCATTCTTTTAAACCGGTCTTTATATTATCCAACAGCAACATTTAATCAGAAACAATGGAGCCATTGTGTTGAAAATATTGAAAATGTTCCAGCGGCTCTAGGTAAAGTATCACCCAAAATGAAAATATCAGTTTCAAATTCAAGGGGCCGCGACATCAGGCAGATCGAATGGAGAATATCAATTTTGGAGAAAAGCGGCTAACCGGTTTAAACCGCCAGCGTTGTTCACAGATGGACAGGCAGACGTTTTGCAGTCATTCGATTTTTTGGTATCAAGGACCCACAAAACATAGCTAAACCATGTGTTAGAAAATCCCCCCCCCCCCAAATTTTGCCACTGCATTTATCCTCTTTTCCGATACCAGGGCCCTGTAATAAGAGTTTTCTGCCGAAAATCCCCCTTTTTCGCGCAGCATTACATAACATTCTCTGAGTTTTCAAACATTTGCAAAATTTACTCACAATGTGGGTAAAGGTGTGATATTGGAGTACGCTTAGTTTAATAAAAAAGAACATTAATACGTGAAAACATAAGTTTTTCCAAGGTGAAATCAAAGCCCCAAAAGGAGTAAAATATATTATGTATATTCATGTGGTTGATCACATCTGAGTTTTTTCTATATATACTGTTTGTAAGTTTTCCACACTGGAAGTGTCGTGGAACGATCGAAAAAATTCCATCTCAACGATATCCCACCCACGAATTTTTTATATTATACAAAAAATAAATGTTTATTTTAGTATAGATTTCAAATGTAGAAAATCGAGTAGTACATTTAACTTGAACCAGGATAGGATCAACCTACTTACAGCAGCAGGAAATCGAATCAAGCTGCAACCAAAGGGAAGTAGTGACGACCTGTACGCTCCCGAACCTGGAGCACGACTGTAGTTCTGTCAATGCTCAGAAGATACTCTCGCGTTGAATGATGCCTGGAATAGATTTAACCGTTGCTTTCGCAGTTGTTTTGGTTCGTAGCGCGACATTACTCCCATTCGCGGCTTCCAGGGCGCGCGGAGCAGCGTTCTTCGCAGTGCCAGCGGTGGAGCCTGCGAGCCGGGGTAGTCGGCTAGGCATGATTGCGTGGGAGAGCGCCGTTCAGTGACATGTAACAGAGTATCTCCGGAAGCGCTTAATGGCATTCTTCGCCACGCCCACGGCGGACACAGACAACGGCACGAATGGCACTGGGTAAACGCTCGACTGAGATAGGAGGCAGAGTCTCTTCAATCCCCTCGTTGACTCTCCAACTCGATCCCTGTCTTTCTGCAAAACTTACTGGTATTTTTAAGTTCGGAATGCACGCACGGAGAAACCCAAACAGAATGAAGTGCAACATCCACAAAACAGCCCCGACCGTTCACAGAGATACTTATATATTTTTCTATTTTTAGGAAGGATTTGTTCATACCTTTTCGTCGTTTAATATATTCGTACCATCAATCTCTCAGAATATGGGTGATGCCCTATGTGGCCAAATTTGGCTTTTCCGCAGCTTGTACAATCATCGCTTGACACTTGGCCAATCCTGGTGTCTAGGTCTAGCCGTTTCTGACAAAATATTTTTAAATGTTAATAGTTCTCAAGCAAGGAACTCTAATTATTATATAATGAGTTGCGGGAAACACAGAATATAATACTTACATTATATAGAAATATCCTATGAAGCATATTAAAATTCATGTTCAGGTCTCTAAAAACTTGTCTTTTAACATTACTGCACCTTTATTATGGAAATGCAAGTAATGCACACATTTTATTACGCGTGATGGAAGTGAAATTGCCCACTTTTTCTGCATGCAAACGGTGATTTAGTTTATCAATAAAAAATCACTACCGGATGTCCCCAGTAAATTATCATTGCAAAATTGCAATTGTTAATATTGTTTAGACAATTTGTAAATGTGTTGCAATTTTATAGTGATAATCGCTGAAGAAGAACTAGGGAACCTCTCATTGGAAATATTGGCAAAACATAATTCTTTATTTTTCGTATATTTTTCAATAGTTCCTAATTTTCTGATACACTGCTGAGAAGATTACGGTCTTCCCAGTGATATTAATAGCAAAATTGTAATAATTTATATCGTTAATAAATTTTTAAAAATATTTTTAAACACTAAAATAAGAATAAATTTGAAAATCTTAAATTGTTACGAATCGTTGTATATTTTTAAAACGAGCAATTATGAAAGTAACAAAAATGTGGGAAAAAATTTTAAATGATATTTGAAAAAAAATTCCAATGTCCTCGAATGTATTATTGTTATATCCGCAAAACACTGTGTTTGTAAAACATTATTTTATTCTCATTTATGTACAAGGCAAATTCTCTAGTTAACATATTCTCTTAGTTAACATGTTCCCTTTGGTACGCCTTTCCCGCTGGTGTCTCGTCTCGGGACGCTGCGTCGATCCACGTGTCAGGCTCCGGGCCCGCGCCTCCCCTTTAGGCCGAGCGTCACGCCGTCTCCCTACGGCGTGGATACAGAGGGGCGGTCGGTCCACCGCCACTGCCTCTCGCTGCTCCGTGTGCGCTCCTCCGCCACGGTTCCCACTCGCTGACTGGATCTGGACTCCCCTCGCTGCGAGGGGGCTCGCTTTATACCCCCTTGGGGGCCACGGCTCGCCGGCTGGGCTCGCCACCGAGGGTGGCGGCGAGTCTCCGCACGCTCGTTCTGGCGTGACGGCCCGCGCGCTTCCTGCCTTTAGGAGGCTCCGTGGCGGGACTTACGAAAGCGCGCGGGCGGTCACAACAATTATCTTCTTAATTTATATTACGTTTAGTATGACCCTCCAGAAACACTTTCTCTGGTATTAAGTTCGATTCGAGCAGCTCCCTCGCAATCCAAAGAATCTCTAAAACAAAGAAACATTGACACGGCTATCGCTATTGAATTATGAAACTGTTTTTATTCACAGTAAACACACCGTCTTTGGTTTATAGTGATTAATTGTAAAATAATTTTATCCGTTGTAAGGTGACGAATCGCATGACATTGCATGACGAATATTTTCTGTTCAGAAGATGAATCCTAATACATGAATGTGCATCAAACCTGATAATACAGTTGGTTTTAGATCAACACGGAAAATACTAGAATTTCAATGAAGTCGCAAGTCCTCAAATCCGACAATTTAATTGCTTTCTTTATTATTTACACGAAATGAAACTTAATATTTTCTTCCTCAGGCCTTCAGCCACGAGATGACCATGACCACGGTAATATGGGTGTTGACCTTACGTGCTCTCCCTACAGTTATACCCCAATATAAACCATCACAGTGGTCGCTATATGATCTAGTAGTTTAAAAAGAGACGTTAAAAATATATATGCAAGAAAAACAATTTCCCATAATTGTCAGAGAATATTTCACAATTTTGAGTTCGAAATTCCAATAATCGTTGCTTAATAAAACCTAAGTACCCTACTTTCCTGGACAAAATTGTATATTAAAACGGAAATTTATTTAACCCGAAATTACATTTTCAGATAATGCTGGCTAATTCGATTATTAAAACTCAATATTTCAACTGTCTGATATATTTGCTACAATATTGCAATAATATTGATTGTAGCCAATACATATTTTATTCAATCTTTCTCTATTTCGCTAGTAAAACGAACACATTGATTTTAAGATGAGTACCACTGAATTTATGACTGTTCTTCCATTACAGTACTTCCATAGTTTTTGAGCTGAGGAGCAGTGACGGAAAAGAATTGGCCTAATATTGAATTGCGACTTCATTCAATATTTTACTGCGTTTTTTTACAATGAGGAATTTACTAATGTAAGAACAGGAAAAGCTCTGTTGCTCTCTACTTGATTGAGTGTGCATCAACCTGTTCTTACACTCTATAAAAACAGGGCCAGCAAAGAAATTAATGTCAAATTAAATGCAAATATATTAAACACGGTAATCGACTCTACTTTCGTAATTCCCTAAAATACCTGACCCGACCGAGATCGCTTAGTGAAAACGTCCAGTGTCGCTGCTGGGTCCCTGGCCAAAGCTCCTAGGTTCCCAGTCCTGACGATGCCCGATATTCGACGCTGGCTATACAGAAACGTCGTATCCAGCCACTGTGTGGAGGAGAACTCTACCGGCTGGTGTTTTCATTGGTAGATTTCTCTTGTTTCTACTATCAATCCCAGGCAAATACAGGCTGACCCTAACACTCGGGCCACGACTGCGCATAATCTGTCCTTCCTCTTCCTTTACACACACACATTCTGTGAACTCCCTTATCACTACCTTATCACACATGTTGGGAGCTTAGCCCTTGTCCCGACTTGATCGGTGCTTCACTGGGGAAATGCCTAGGGGTGTTAATTTTACTGTATAATTTTCTTTGAGTGCACAATAAACTATTATGAATGATGGAGACGAAGGTTGTTACTCCTTTCTCCTGTTCGCAGGCGGGCGCTGTCGTTGACGTGGAAGATGACGTTCGGCAGTGGACGCCCCTGGATTACGCAGACGCCACCTGCAATCTGGCCATCATAGAGATGTTCCTGCAGCACGGAGGGGACCCCAGCCGCCTCAAGACTCTGCGGGAGAGATCGGAGGATGAAAAGTTGCAGTTGATGCTCAAGAGAGCGTATGTTCTTCACGAGATGAAAGAAAAATGCGAAAGCAATTCTCTAGTTTTCGTTGTTCCCACTTCCGACATTGACCCTGAAAAACTAGGATTGACGGAAGATTTAATCAACAATAAAGACGAATGTTTCAACGAAGGTACAGTGCTGTACAGTCTAGAATTGCCGCGACCCTTCGTGTTCCCTTTACCACAGATCGCGTACAGAGGATATATACATCTTGCAAAGTACCTGTTGGAAAACAATTGTGCAGATGATCCTTGTCTGTACAGTGTGTCCGCGTTACACACGGCTGCCTATCACAGGCGCGACAGCGTCGTCAAGTTGCTCCTGGATCACGGGTTCGAGTGCAACAAACGCAAACACGATGGCCAAACCCCTCTGCATGTCGCCAGCCAACAGTTGCACTTGAACACTGTGAAGGTGCTTTTGGAAGCTGGCGCCAATGTAAACGCTCCTGATAATTTCTGGATGACGCCAGCTATGTTGGCAGCTGCTAGTGGGATGTCCGAAGTATTGAGTGAATTAATCAAGCACGGCATCCACTTGGAATCCGCTGATCAAAGGGGTCGGACTGCCTTGTACCATGCTGTTGACCAAAACCAGATGGCAACAGTTAAAGTCCTTCTGGAGGCTGGTGCAAATATGTACACCGCTGACAAGTTTGAGATACATCCTTTGCAAGTAGCGATTGCCAAAGGATTTTCTGAAATAGTGCTGGAAATGTATCAACATACAGATATCAATAAACACAGAGATCTATTCGGGGCGACTCCCTTACATCATGCGTGTGCATACCAACAGTTGGATTTGTTAATAAAACTGTTAGTAAAAAAACACGCAGTAAATGTTTCAGATTGTGATGGAGTGACACCTTTGCTCATCGCAGCTAAATTGGGGAACATGAAGTTCGTAGACGTTCTGCTGAAGAGAGGTGGTAACTACAAAACAATAGACAGGAACGGACTAAATGCATTACATTATGCCACTATGGGAGGAAACTCTGAGGTTATAGAAAGAATGATAAAACTTGGTATTGAAGACAGATTAGGCGAGTCGAAGTATGAAAAGTGTCTTTTCATAGCAGCAATGGTGGGGAAGGTGGAAGCTATGAAAACTCTTCTTAAACATGGAGCTGTAATAGATAAAACAAATCCTCGTCATTGTGCATTGCTTCATTACGGCAATGTTTCGAAAAACGATGAAATGATGAGGTTGCTCTTAGATGTTGGTATAGACCCAAATGTGCAAGAGTCTTCTGCTAAAAATGCCCCTCTTCATATAGCTGTCAGAAGTGGTGTTCTCAGAATTGTCGAGATGTTACTCGGGAAGGGTGCACTGCCAAATGTGACGACTCACGATGGCCGCTCTCCTTTGCATTTAGCTGCCATTTCCGGCCACGTCTCAATAGCGGAAGCTCTGTTAAAACACGGCGCGAATCCTAACCTTACTGATTGCACCAACTGCACACCAGTAATATTAGCTGCGCGATTTAAAAACACAGGAGTATTAAAAGTTCTCGTAGATGCAGGTGGTAATACAAATATATTGGAAGGAAATCAATGGTCTGTACTACACGTTGCCGTGATAGAATGTGACATGACCACGACGGAATATCTGCTTAGCAAAGATATGGACGTGAATCTACGAGATTCTCGAGGTTTCACTCCTTTACTTTTAGCGTGCGGGGGCAACGCAAAGTTGGAATTCATAAAGTTCCTGATTGACCGAGGAGCGAAAACAACTGATATTGACCACCAGTATAAACGAACTGCCTTGCATAACGCAGCTTACAGAGGTAAAATAGAAGCTGTGGCTTTTCTCCTCCAGCTAGGCTTGGATATAAACTCGGGAGATGCATGGGGTTCCACGCCTTTGCACTTGGCTGCATGGCTGGGTCATACAAAATGTGCTATATTTCTTGTTAATAAAGGTGCTGATGTCAACGCTTTCAATTTTTTGGGAGAAACGCCTTTGCATAAGGCATTTGAAAGTAAACGAAAAAATATCGTACAGGCATTGATGGACCTTGGGGCAGATCCGAGGAACGTCAAATTCGATGAATTAGACATCTGGGGTGGTTTTGTAGAGAGAGCCGAGTACGTTAGGAATTCTGTCAAACTTCTGGGAGACCCAGAACGAAGTACCCCAACCAAACGGATGTCAATGAGTTCACCACGATGGAAGAATTTTACATTTACTGCATCGAAAATGCCCAGAAAGATAGAAAACGTGATTGAAGGCGAAACAGAACTGGAATTGGGCGAGAGTAAAGAGGTCGACATTGTTCGTTCGCATAGACTATTTCTTGTGCCTCCTGAAGAAGTAGTCTTATATTTCCCACCGAATGAAGAATTGAAGGACGTCTCTTGGGAACAGATAAGTTGGAATGTGTCACCTTATCAGCAATCAATATCACTGGAAAAAATATCTAGAACTGCTTATCCTCAGGAAAAGTCGAAACTTACTCCAAACAAACCACAGGACTGCCCACAACCTGGATCATCCAAGCACACTCCTCCACCAGGCTCGTCCAAGCCCATTCCTCCACCAGGCTCGTCCAAGCCCATTCCTCCACCACGCTCTTCCAAGCTCACTCCTCCACCAGGCTCATCCAAGCACACTCCTTCACCAGGCTCGTCCAAGCACACTCCTCCACCAGGTTCGTCCAAGCACACTCCTCCACCAGGTTCGTCCAAGCACACTCCTCCACCAGGTTCGTCCAAGCACACTCCTCCACCAGGTTCGTCCAAGCACACTCCTCCACCAGGCTCGTCCAAGCACACTCCTTCACCAGGCTCGTCCAAGCACTCCTTCACCGGGCCCGTCCAAGCACACTCCTTCACCGGACTCGTCCAAGCACGTTCCTCCTCCGGGCCCGAAAGGCACTCCTACCCCAGGATCCTCGAAAAATATTCCTATGCAGAAACAGTCTAAAAGTGTTCCTAAGCAGGGGGAATCCTGTGACGTTCCTCCAAAGGAGCTGCCTAAAGTCGCCGAGTCTGCTATATCACAGAAAGCTAAAGGGAAAAAGTTGCAAAATGAGACGTCGAAAGACTCGGCATCAGAAAATATTTTGTTAAAAGAAATAAAAGAAGTTCCAACTACAACACAACCGCCAAGTAAGAATCAAAGACGCCGTCGTCGTCGATAAAATATGTGCACCGACGCCTTACCCAATGCAGGAAGACTCGTGAGAATTGTTAGTGAGGTAATAACTTTCGTGTTTTTGAATAGTTTTAATGTGAGATTTTACTTTTTAAATGTTATTTTTCTGTATTTTTTACATTTTATTTAAACAAATGTGATTCTCTTTTTAATATTTTTACGTATAGTTATGGCAACGTTCATTGTGATAATGGTGTATGGATATATTGGAATAGATGCTGGCATTATGTATTTAGAGGTGGAAACAGTTGACGATCAGCCATGAGATTGCCGTAACGCAGATGGTTATTCTGCAGTTATTTGCCAGGAAAAAATTAAATCCAAGGAAGAAAAAATTGATTGCCACTTACTTATTCATCCTGATTATAACATATTTCCAGTATTCATATCCCCTTTGCTAATATGGATATTGTACATCTCAGAAATATCGTTTTGTCTAATACATCCCTAAAGATGTCCAACAGTTTATTGTTGATATAGCCAGCCTATATAATATATTGTAAGAAATTTCTAGCTTGATGCATTTCTGAGATGTAAAATATTGTATTTTTCTAATATTGAAATATTTTAAAACTGAGGACGACTTTTACAACTTTAATCATAAATGCCTTGTGAAAATTTTATTCAGTTCGTATATATATAGTTTATAACAATATTTGCATTGTTTGACATCTGATTTAATATTACGAAACCCTTGCGCCATGCCAACGTGCACCATTCTAGATAATTTTGTTGGATAGAGCAATAGGAGCAAAGAGGATATTTGCACTTGCAAGGTTTCCGATTTGTAGTGCTGTCTCGAATTTGTGATGAAAGCTGATAAGTCTATTGAAGGCTAGTGACCCTCTTACTAAAGCCATTTATTTTCGTAGTACGCCTGTTGTCTTTATCAGCATTCAATTCAGCAGAAACAAATGTGTTCACTCGTTTCGAGTTTTGTGCCATTATACAAAATTACAATCAAATTTATAATGCTAATTGTCGTTTATTATTATCCGAATTATTTACGTCAGTATGGCCCTCTAGCAGGCACCACGTATGGTGAAAACTTAACTGTTCAGGAGCAAATCAGATCTTTTAATAATTTTGTTTGATCATTAAGGAAAATGAACGTATCTTAACATGAATTCGACGATTTTGACTCTGACTTTAACGAACTTCGCTAATTCACATTTCAATTACAATTTTAATGTTTTGACGATGATACAAAATGTATTCATTTAAGGCAATATACAGTTTCTCTATTACAGAACAATTTCGTTGAAAATCAAAAATTGTTTCAATTAGTGAGACATAATGAAGTTCTTTTTATATAGTCAAAGATCCTTTTGGCCACTTGACAGTAATCTTCAAGACTATTGTTTTAAAAGTAAGTATTGTAAGATAAGTATTAGAAAATTAATTATGAATTTACGGACAGTTACACATAAAATAAATGATAAACTCGTTTGTTTTCATACTTCATGCGTCATATTTTAAAAAATAAGGGCAAAATTAAAATAAATACTTTTTTTTCGGGAAAAGAGTAACAATAGCGCTCCACTCAGTGCTATTCCTGCTGGGCGCTACCCTCTCCAAACAGAATGGCATTGAATCACGTCACCGCTCACTAACGTGAAAAATTCATCTTGCAGTATTTTCCTTCAATTTATCCTGACGAAGGATACAATCTCACGTCCAGTGTCGTCCTTAGCAGCTCTAGGGCGGCGAACACACCAGAAAAAAATCACAGGAATAGTTGCAGAACGTATTAACCTAGCACTAACACAAATAGTTCCATTTGTGCACTACAAGCCCAAGATTTGGAGACTAATTAAATTTCGTGCGACCGCGAAAGCGAAACAATTTTTTTTAGCTTACTACAAGAAATCCACATGTACGTTACTTTACAACGCATTGCCAGATGAAATTAAACCATTAAAATTGGTACACAAATTTAAGTTAAAAGTAAAATCGTTTCAGCTGCAAAACTGTTTCTATAGTTAGACTATACTGATCGTCAAAAAGAAAAATGTTTACTTTAACAAACCCAAGATATAGTATAATGAATTAGTTTATATATGCATTGTATAATTTAAAAAGACTCCATATGCCTGTAACAAGTAATGTACTTCAGTTTCCGGATCAGTGACTATCTCTATCCGGTTTTTGTCCAGTTTCCCTGATCGATTGAGAAAATGTTGAGATGGGCCCCTTGATTTGCTTCTGAACGTAAATGTAGCTTCACTATGCGCACGTTTTGTTGAACTTTCCTTTTGCTTGTAGTGGTAGTAGAGCTTAGGGTGAATGTCCATTTTGTTAACAATACAGAAAAATCAAATCTGTTCGTTCCTTTACCGTTAAAAATAATTTTTCTATAATTCGCCACGAAAATATTTAGTTTTTGAAATGTTAATCTCTCGCTTTTTTAAATTTATTATTATTATTATTATTATTCATCTTTCAACTATTAATAGTTAAATTGTTGGGAAGGGATTCTGAAATTCATGAAAACGTGCGCAGATGATTTTCTCCCCCATACGTCACATAGTTTTTTACTAAAAAAATTAAAAGTCTTTTTTTAGTGTGCGCAAAATCTTCTTTAAGTACCATACCACACGTTTGGGCACCTATTCCGTCTTGTCTTGCACTGCAATCCACCGACTGCCATTGCTACTGGCCTAATAGCGATTACGACGTAATCACGTGCCGCACTATGCCGCAAAAGTTTTGAAGAAGCTTCGGATAGACGAACGATTGCGAAGGAGTATCCCGTGTTATCAGTGGCGGACTTAGTGTAGTGCCAGTGTGCCATGGCACCACCAACAGAAAGGAAGGAAAAGAAAATTTTCACCGCAAATGTTTGTATACAATATCGTTTCTTCAAAATTGTATTTATAATAATTCTTTCAACGAGCATGTAGTTCTTAGATGCTCTATCAATACTCTCTTCACACGCCCAGCGGAGTGTGAAGTTGGCATGTATCTGTTGACATGTTTCCAAACCGTTGGGCCACCTACGGATTGGCACCGTTCATGACCATTAACGATGGGCTGGTTTGAGTGCCTCTTTTATGGACGAGACGGTGCCAAACTCGAACTTGCACACTAGTTCGCATTCTGTTCCATAGAGTGCGCCAATGGCATCATTTCCATCGAGCAGATTATCTCTCGCTCAGAATGACCCCGATGCCCTGGTATTTAGTACGTCTTTCCATGTGTTTCGCACATGGAAAGGCGGTGTGACGTGGGCCTCCACTCATCCTCCCGCACCTTTCTTAAGTAAACTCAAGAAGCTCAGACCCCTTGAGATTGTGGTTGCTCAGGCTGAGTTTTGTTCCTAATAATTATTTTATTATTATTATTATTATTATTATTATTATTATTATTATTAATATAAAATAATATAATAATAATAATAATAATAATAATAATCTTAATTGATTTGGCCGACTATCAGAGTAATTTGTTTCTTTTCACTTTATTCTGCATTATAACTGAATAAACACGATCCCTGTAAAATTAAATTTTGTTGCCCACGAATTTTATTTTAGGGATAACTAAATCAGTTTTAAAACATCGCATCGATGTGTAGAAACATCGATGGTTTTTAATCGATATTTAAATTTTGAACATCGATAATTGGTAATATTGATGTTGCATCACCAACTGGCACCACCAATAAAATTCCATACCTGCCGCCACTGATTGGCATAGACCGAAAAGTCGATCTGCTCTTCCCGCGATGCAATGCCTGACGGCGGTTCTGCGGGAAAGGAATCAGAGGAATGGGAGGGGTTGTTAATGGGTAGGCACAGCTGTGAATCCCACACGCTGCGGAGTGCCGGTTCCGCAGTGTCTTTGGAAGATTTTCCCCTGCCATCGCAAAAAAAACTCTCTCTCTCACACACGCGCGCGCGCTCGCGCTCGCAAACGCACACGCACACGCACACACACATTCAACTCGGTCAGGTGGAGCAATATTCACCAAGCTCTTCGCAGATTTAAGGTGCCAACGTACTTGACGATTGTGGTCGAGTATCTGAGTAATAGAGCCCTGATTTACAATACAAATAATGGGCCGAAGGTACATAATATCACCGCTGGTGTCCCGCAAGGGTCGGTTTTGGGGCCACCATTATGGAATGTGATGTATGAGGAGGTCCTTCGGCTTCCCCTCCCAGAAGGCACCAGTATTATTGGTTTCGCGGACGACATTGCTATCGTCGCCGTTGCGAAATACATTGAGGAAATTGTGTATATTTGTAACGAAGTGGTCGCTATTGTTAGTCAGTGGTTGAAGTCCTCAGGGCTGCAGTTAGCTGAGAACAAGACTGAGGTTATCCTGGTCACTAGCAGGAAAAGAGAGAAACCATCACTCTCAAAGTTGGAGACCACCGTATTGCATCAAGCCGTCGATCAAATATCTTGGTCTTATGATTGACGCCCTCTGACATTTGCTGACCACCTGAAGTACGCCAGCAATAAAGCGGCGGTAATTAATGCAGCACTGTCGAGGCTAATGCCCCACATAGGGCCCTGTCAGGAGAAACGGAAGCTTCTGGCCTTGGTTGTGAGGTCCGTCTTGCTCTATGGAGCCCCAGTATGGGCCAACTCCACGTCGACAAACAGTTACGTCCGAGGGATGACGTCAGTGTACAGGTTATCAGCATTGCGGGTAGCTTGTGCATTCCGCACTGTGTCAACGATGCAGTGTGCGTCATCGCGGGGATGCCTCCTGTCGATATCTTGGCGCAGGAGAGACGGAGGCGATATCACAAAGAAGAGGAGAACACAGACTGCTCGACAACACTGCTCGAATGGTAGGATCGATGGGACAAGTCCATTAAAGGAAGATGGACGTGCCGCATGATTCCCTCCATTGCACCGTGGATCAACCGTAAACACGGCGAAGTAAATTTCTTCTTGACTCAGCTGTTGTCTGGACATGGATGCTTTCTGGCATATCTCCACAGGTTCAAGCTGGAGGATACCCCATTCTGTCCACTATGTGAACCTGCTGTCGAAGACGCCGAGCATGTGTTCTTCCAGTGCCGCGATACCATCTGCAGCGACGGCACTTTATGAGTATACTCGGGATCGACCCGCTGACCCCCGCTCTCTTCCTCTCTCTTGCTCTCTCTTTCTCTCTCTTGCTCTCTCTTTCTCTCTCTTTCTCTCTCTTGCTCTCTTGCTCTCTCTTGCTCTCTTGCTCTCTCTTGCTCTCTCTTGCTCTCTTGCTCTCTCTTGCTCTCTCTCTTGCTCTCTCTCTTGCTCTCTCTCTTGCTCTCTCTCTTGCTCTCTCTCTTTTCCCTCTCTCTCTTTCTCCTCTCTCTCTCTCCCTCTCTCTCTCTCTCTCTCTCTCTTTCCTCTCTCTCTCTTTCCTCTCTCTCTCTTTCCTCTCTCTCTCTTTCCTCTCTCTCTCTTTCCTCTCTCTCTCTTTCCTCTCTCTCTCCTCTCTCTTTCCCTCTCTCTCTCTTTCCCTCTCTCTCTCTTTCCCTCTCTCTCTCTTTTTGGACATGACGCGCGTATTTATACCGAAAGGAAATGACAGTTGCGGTACATACTTATTTCGAAAACTATTGTTTATTGAAATTAACATTATTTCAGAGCATTTTCTTACACATCCCAAGTAGAGAAACAAGAGTTTGCGTTATTATTAAATGACTAAAGCAATGAAATTTATCTTGTAAGGGGGATAAAGTATGAAAACTCGTTATTTTTACTTAAATCTTAATTCGTTCAATATTCAAATTATAATGGGTTATAATATTATTCTTAGAATTTTCTTTCTCATTATTTCTCTTATATAATAAACATACAACATAAACATACAACTATGAAAATTAATAAATGAAAACCTAATTTTAAAAAAATAAATAAGAAACATTTAAATTAAACGTTTTGTTTAATTTAAGCAGTCAGGTGCAAATTATGAGATAAAAGGTTTAATCTGAGAAAGTTTAGAGAATTTAGAGGGCTACAATTTGTACCCTTTTTCATCTGTATCAGAACTTGAGATATTCTTAAAAGACAAAGGAAAAAAGGTTTTTTTTTTATTTTAATTTTTCTCTTCATTTTTGTCAATTGTAAGAGTCAAAATCTGATGTAAATGCCTGATAAAATTCTTCAAACATCTTTACCACCTATAGAAAATCACAAGGATAATTTAGTCACTAGGAGAAGTGGGAAAAATGAGGGTCACTTTTTGTTTTTCAATATAAATCAGTACGAATTGTTCCTAACAACAAGTATGTGCTTTTATATCTCAGATTAGTTATTAACCTTGTGTTTTTACCACAAAAAAATAAAATTCAATAAACCCTCTCAAATATTGAATTTCCAAAAGTTTGTATTTGACCCTCATTACCCTTACATACAGGTAATGGGAGTCATTAAAGAAATATGAAGCAAGATGAACATGTTAGTATTTCAAACAGTATTTATTTTGTTTACACTAATTGTGGGCTTCTGATGTAATGTGACTCCCAATGTTATTGAAGATCAGCAGCACTGGGTCTTAAGCAGTTAGTCAAGAAAGGCTTTTTAAAAGTGTTTGAGCCATTCCATGAATTCTTCATCCGTCCAGCCATGCTTGCTACATTTCTAAATAGAACCAGGGGGCATTTAAAATCATTCATATCAATAATATATTTTGTTTGGGATACGCTGCAATAATGAGAATCACTAACCAACATTACCCCACAAGAACATTTTTATCATAACTACTCATATATTTTTATAGAGTGTTTAAAATTACTTGCAATTGGTATCAAATGATTTGCTAAAGTATGTCCCTTCCAAGAAATTTTAATTCTTCCAGAAATGTCCAAGTTCACATGAGTAAGAACTTATTTTTTGAGAGCGCTCTTTAACATCAACCACTCACTTTCCCAGTGCAATTAATCATTGAAGTAAGCTTTCTTTGGCTGCGGCAATCGATTGGCTATAGTTATCATGACAAATGGTAGGTGAAATGAGGCCTGCAATGCCTCACATGCCTAGCATTTCTAGTTTTGTTAACAGTATGTTAACAACTGTAGATGATTAATAATGTCAAAGCTTTTGTCATATCTAAGAACAAGCCAATGGGAATTTCCTCCTGATTTAGTGCAACAAGTATGTCATTTTTAAAAAGATGATGATGGTTGTGTCTGTAGATCTATTACCCCTGAAGCCATGTTGTGCATTTGTAAGGACATTATTTACATTGAGAAAATGTTTGAGTCTATCATTGAACTTTGAATACATCTGGGAATATGCCTGTTTTTAGAGAGTAATTGCAAATATGAAGGAGCAGTTGCACTATATATGGAGCACTGTGTTTGATAAGAAAATCTGGAATGTTGACAAGGCCTGCTGAGAATTTATTCAACATTTGTCCAAAGATTTTAAAAATTTCAGAGGGGGTGGTTTCAAATAAAAAAAAAGTAATTTACGATTTGTGTTACATTAGTGTTTGGTTGGTGTGTTTTATTGTTTAGGGAATGTAGAGAAATTAATTTTTTACCAATTTGTGAAAAGTGTTCATTGAATATGCCAGCAACTTCTTGTGGGTCTTGTAAAGTTTGGTTTTTGTAGGAGAGCTCTATTTTCTCTGTAATTATTATTGATTTTGCTATTTGTTTATTGTTTTGATTTTTTTTTGGAATTTTAAGTTTGGGTTACATTTATTCTGTGCTAGTATTTTATACATGTTGCATTTTCCATGACACTTTGATGCCTTTAGTAATCCATGATTTGTTTTTTTTATTTTGAATCTTTTTGACTTTTTGAGGAAAAATGGCATTGAAATGTCATAAGTATATATTTATCTCTTCAATATACCATATGTTCTTTTAATGTACTGCTCCTCTGTACAGGTTTTCAAAATAGGCCCACTGTCTCCAACAATCTTTATCAAAAAAGTTACCTGCTTTCAATTTTTATTTTTCTCTTCATTGCTTGTGGTTCTCAGCTGATGCTGCAACAATATGATTTTGGAATTAACTTGGTCAAATTTTCATAATTTAATTACTTTTGGGAAAACAATATTTTAATAAGCTCAGGACTTATATATTCACATGTAATGTTCACATATATGAAATACAGCAACTGCATTTTGTGTGACTTAATTTATAATTAATTTATTTACCACCAAAAACAGTCAAATCTGTATAGGATGTTTGAAGAAGTGGTTATACTCTGTAAGGTAACGGGGGGTAATATTGCCACATCTTTGTTTCTTTTAAAGTTCTACTTTGTTCCATCAATCTTCAAAATAATTTTTTTGACAATTTAGTCCTTCACAATGGTATAATGATTCTTCAAAATATTCAAGTCACAGCTTCCATAATTTAATAGTTTTTATTATCTTTTTAAAAGCAAGCAAAGTGGCAATGTTAGCCTGCAGGGTTCAAACATTGCCACCTCTATTTATTTCCAAGTCTCTGGCAATGTTTAAATGTGTGAGAGTGGATAGGTACCAGAAACACATTATTATGCATCAGAACAAAATTTATGATTATTACTCTATGGTTTTTGACTGTTTAAATACACTAAACAGGGATAAATATTGCTTTGAGAACTTAGTCTAAAATAAGTTTTAACAACATGCATTTTAACTACATCAGAGGTTTGTAAACCTTAGATATTGGAATTTTTATTTGTCTACTTGGTATTCTCTCTAAAACCAAGACAAAGTAAATTAATAATGTGATTCTCAAAGTTACAGTACAAGTATGACCACAATAAAAAGTAATTTTGTATTAAATGTAATTAATCAATTCTACAATTTATATGTCATATGCTTTAGTAATGATGTATAAAATCACAAACATCAATTGTTTTAATGTAAGAACTTCTTCTCAAAGGATATAAATATGAGAAAAACAAGATGGCCAGTATGTTATCCTGTAAGTGCTATATTCTATTAATACATTTTGGTTTGTTTTATAATGCATAATTATTAAGTTACAACATAGCATGTCTGTTTTTACATATCTACAATGTTTTTTCAATTCAATTAACTCAAAATTAATGAAGTTTTGATTACGTTTCAGAATACACCATAATTATTTACAGTCATTTTAGATTGCAACTGTAACCCAATGAAACAAACAATTGTATATAATGTTTCTAAGAGAGGTAGCTAACTATAGGAACACAGCCAGCAAATACATTTATGATACAGACTGCATTACTTGAATTTTTCGAAGTTGTGGCAATGTTTCACCCCTGGCAAGGTTACTTGTTGTTACCTTACATGTGTTCTTGAGCTCCAGAATCCCTATCTTTTATACTATACATAGCTGAATTATGAATAAAGTTACCAAAGTGCATGATTGAAAATTAGAAATATTCACTCACACGTAATAGAAAACTACATCTGCATCAAAAAAGAGACAACAAAATTGGTTTGACAGGATGCTTACAAAATAACACTCTTTCAGTGTGCTCAATAAAACATGTGCAGATGATGAAGTTCATTTGTTCAGAAGAAAAGCAAGGAACCATTTCAGCATTTACTCAGTGAATCAAGGGAAACTGAACAGAAACCCAGATTGAGATGTGCTCATTGACTGAGAAGCTGATGTAAATATTTTCTTTTAGAATTGTACAATAAAAATGGTACCAGAAGCTCATTATTATCCATCAGAACAAATTTTATGATTACCATGGCATAAGTATAATAGTGAAGTGGTGTGCAGGCGCTTGCCCCGCCTTCTCTGTGCGTGATGTCATCTCGGAGGTTCGGACTCGGCGAGCGCAGGGTATGCAAGGGTAGGCGTATGTCATAGCTCACCTGAAATATGTTTGAGAGGTTCTGCTGAAAATTGTTATAGCTGTATCTTCATCAGTTCGTGCTTGAATGTATAATTCACCATTATGACTTAATGTAGGAGGTATTTTTTATTTTTTCGTAATAAATGGGGCACGGTTTTAGGAATGGGTGTGACTGCAGACAAAGTTATTTTTCATTGATGTAGGATTTGCCAATTTTATTGATTTTATTCTTTTTTATTGTCTTACTTATGTTTCAAGCTCAAGCAAAGAAAATAGATCTGGCATATTCTGTCCTTCCTATTTTAAATTGCAATTGGATTGATGTAGGAGAATGCCTGGCCAAAATTCTATTTCCTTTACTGAATGCATTAGGCATTGTTAACAATATTGTTAAATCATATTTCAATAAATACCATTATTCTTATTACTATTATTAGTAACAAGTACTGGAATTCAGCTGTAAGATCAAGGACATCAACTCAATCAGGGTTGTTTTTTTTACCAATGAATTCTCACTGATACTTTCTTCTTTCTCTTTGAATAAAAATACTGGCAGAATGCTTACCAACAATGTATCATTTGAGTCTGTCTGTGAAATCCAAAGCTCAAGGATGATCATTTGCCCCACCCATGCCCCAAATGTAGGAAAATAAATTTTCCAGTACATCCTCATTTAAATGAGTTAAAATGTACTCTACTTGATATTTATATTTAATGTCTTTGTATAAGTTTACCAGAGATTTATTTGAGACCTCTCTGAAATTGAATCATATTTTTATGAGATCCAACTCTTAAGTCCATTATTACAATATTAACAGATTGAAGTATAGTACTTTCAATCTTAAAATATGTACCAAAAGCATTGATTCCAGGATGCTATTCAAATTTATTTTCTGAATTAAATGAACCAAACCATTCATTTATCATTTCATCCTAAACTTCCTGCCAGCTTAAGCCATCAAAATATCCTCTAATTCCACACCATTGAATTGATTTTGCCACTTGGTTTGAAAGAAGTCGAGCAGCAGATTTTACTTTTTGGCATTCTGTTCCTCTAATATCTAAATGGTACCTTGAAATTTTAAAAGCAATTTTCAAATCAGATTTCGAACAAGAAATCAAATTCTCAAAGCAAGATCTATCAATATGTTTCCAATTCACCAAAAATCCTTGATCAAGCAAATTATTTCTCACAAGTTTCAGTAGGTGTGGAACATTTGCAAACACACGTACCTTGTTTTGAAGAATCTTCTGGACATGGGAAAGAACTTTTATTATGTTCTATATTTAATTCTGACCACAATTTCATATTTCTTGAATCCATATAACTAGTTATAGTAACAACAAAAACCTATCATGTTAAGTTCACTTAACAACTTCCTAATTATACATTTTGATAGAGAAGTATCAAAAGATAATAAACTGGTTGCTCCATTTACCTACCAATCCTCTGTGCATAATAGCCTGTCAAGTTTTATGTGGCCCAACTTTTTGTTGCAGAATTCTATCAATAAAGATTTTATTTGAAATGTACAATTCATCAAACGATATAACTGTCAATCTCTCCAATTCAGACAGCTCTGATCCTTCATGTTTCATTAACAATAAAAAGTCTTCTAAACTGCTCCCTTTGTTTCCAAATGTTCCCTCTGTTTTTTTTGTTGCAGTTTGCGCAAGTAAAAACAGTACACAACGTCATTGTCTATCATTTTAGAATATCAAGTCACAATATGTTCACGTTTCTGCCAATAAAAAGCACCTACAAAACAACTAACACACACCAAATTGTGATTACAAAAGTTCGGCGTGTAACCTGTGCATACCACACAATATCAGCAATGTTCAGCAGGCACCAAAAGGGCGCCAAGCAGGCGAGCATTCATCGTGACGTCGTGCACAGAAGAGAACGAAATTTTGTTCAGGATTCATCTCACCTTTATTCATACACCATTGTATTAACTAATAAATTTATATCTTTATTAAAATAAGTATTATTTTCATATTTGGTGGTCAGTATAGTCTCAAATGGTTTAGAAACAGTGATGCATCAGAAAGATTTTCCTTGGTATTTAATCATGTGCATTGAGTTTCATTGTTTAATGTCCATTGGCAATATATGTCAAGATAAGTACATTCACAAAATATAAATTCACATAATAGCATATAATACAAATTCACATAATTGTACATTCACAAAATACTCTCAATCAGCTGTATGAAAAGTCACTGAATTTGAAAGAATTCTTAATGAGTAAGCTAATGAACATAATTTGGTGTGCAATATATTATATAGGCTGTTTAAGATTTGATTGAATTGAGAAACCAAGAAATGTAGTTACTTAAACATCAGATAATTGCATATGTTAATCAGTGGTGAATTTACTGTTCAGCTAAATAAGCTACAGCTTGATGCCATAGAGTTCAAGAGGCTTAAAAGATTATGAAACAAAATTGAAAATTTCTTAAATATTTTTATGTAAAAAACATACAAATTTAAAATTAGTTCTCATAAAGATATAAAAATTAAATAATTTTGATATACACACCACTAGAGTTAAAAATATCTATTCTAAGACTGGCATTTTCATTCAAGACAGGCATTTCATGTATTATGTTTTGAACTTGTAGAATGCTTGACAAAAATCAGCACACCAAAATTTGTCACAGAGTTCACATTAGCTGATCCAAATGATCTCTTTTCACATAATCAATATTGAGGTTTGAATGACACGTTAATATGTTAAGGTTGCCTTTCAAATTTTGTTTTAACTTTAATGATTACAAATTATAAAGGTGAAAGATAATTTAGTAAACTTAAACGGGTTATAAACCAGTTTTGAGGTATTATGAGCCGAGACAAATTTAATTCACTAATAATAATGTTCAGTGAAAATGAAAAGTTCTGAGGATTTATCTTTTGATGATATGATTTCTGATTTTGTGAACAAAAATTTGTGGAAACAGCATTTTTAGTCTGTTTTCTCTCTATTCATGATTATTATAATGTTGATTTTATATTGCAGCTAGTTTGACATGTACATATTATTATATTATAGACAATTTTTATCAACGTTTAAATTTAAAATTCGAATAAAATTATTATTTAAATGTGTATTTTAAATCTTTAATTAATTTTGAGTGAAAAGCTTAAAATTTTCAATCCCAAAAATGTTATTGTTGGTAGTAAAAATTGGAGGCCTCAAAAATATTTTCACTTGGGACCTTGAAAATGGTAAATGTGCCAATAATAATGTTCAGTGGTATATACAATTGCCCACTTAAAATGCAAAAGTACCTTAAAACCATTATTCCTTTGTTTACTTAAAGTAAATCCTATTGTTTACTATAACTGACTGCCGATTACATCTTAGCTAATTGATAGTTATATTGATCGAACTTCAAGAAATCTGTTAGGACAAGCACAAAGATAGGTGAAATTTACAATTTGTTCATCACATCCCCTGAACTATGAAACTTTAAAAATTCCCGTTTTAATATGAACAGTTTATGATGATCATTGTGCGTAGTAGTTTTTGGAGAGAGTGTCTTATATTTCTTATGTTATTGATGAAGATAAATAATTGGATAAGGAATGAATAATTATGTAGTTAGTGTGTTAAAAGTATCTGCAATAAAAAGAATAACTGTGAAAGCAAAGAATCGAAGGCCATTCTCTTACAGACATGAATAAAAAAATGTCAACTATGAACTGCAGCACAAGGATTTTTCAAGATAAGGGGAATAACTAGTAAAATCTAAATTAGTGAATATGTGTGGATATGTCATTTTCTTCTGAAAGATGGTCTGCAACTCTATGAACCCCCCGTTGGCAACTCACAATGCAGGATAGTAATATTCATGGAAAAGGAATGAGAAATGGAAGATGATCAAAAGTAGGAAAGGTTAATTTAAAAAAACAAAAGCCCAAAGGGGAGCAAAATAATATATAAATTAGTTATGAAATATTTATTTCAAGATTTCAAGAATATATTGAATACAAAAGAAATTTGGGGTTGATGAACAAGCTCATCACTTAGTTATATAAAATGACTTTTAAAATAATATCTTAACTGTCCTCAAAATTAAGTACAAAAGTCAAAGCTAAGTTTTGTAACCTGTTATGAAGACTTTAATCCAAGCAAACCAAATCTCAAATATTCTAAATCAAGTAGTTAAAGTTTCATTCATTTTCACTAGATGTCATTTGTATAATTTTCTACTAAGGTATATTCAAAATCTAAATAAAAATATTGATCAAACATCAATTTATTTTAAATTGCTCTTCTTTACCACAAAGAAAACTAATACCTGGAGAAACCCCAACCAATAAATTAAATTCGGTAATTCACCTAAAGAAAGTGAAGAACACATATGGAATCTTGAACATGAAATCCAGAATGTCAAAAATGCTGTACACATTTTATCAATTTTTTTCTAAAAAAAAAAAAAAAGGGAAAAAAACACACACTGAAATATGCATATCAAAAATGTGCCTCAGAGATATTGGGATTTTTAATAAAATATTAATTGTTGCATTAAATACATGAAAAATCCTGAAAATATTTCATTCAGAAACTTTTGTTTTTTTTATACACAATTGAATAAATGTGTACTTTAAATATTCAAACCATTGCTCTACTTAATGAAAGAGAGCTACATTAGACTACATGTTCAGATAATGTCTATATCTTCTCTTGAAATGATCTTCTGTTATACAGCAATCCATCCGACAGAGCTGCAACTTGTTGAGATCTTTGCAAAATGCAGGATTTAGATGAAATCATCATCATCTAAAAATTTGCATCCATTGCAAACTGCAATCAAACAAAAGACATTTATGAAACTTTGTGGATATATTAAGAACTACATTTTTGCTCCATTTTTCAGAATACAATTAATTCACTCAAAAGGAAATTTTTCTGCTGTCAACTACTTGGAAAATACTACTTTTTTAAAAACATGTCTTATCCTTTTAATTCAATTGATTCAATCCTTAACAAATCTCATCTCATTCTTCATTCTTCTGTTTAAAATTTGCCAAAACTTAATGCCAAGAACCATGAAAATTCTGGAAAATATGAGTAGAAGTACACAGGGGAACTGAAAAGAGCATGAGACATGGGGGAATAGTGAGGGTGATGATGAATGAAATGGGGACTGTGTAAAATGACATAGATACATGTGAGGTGAAAGACAGTAAAAATCAGAAAATGAAGGAAGATTCATATACAGAGTTTTGGTAAATGTGGTATATTTTAGTCATCTGTACATCCTTTCAGTGATGTGTAAGTGCACAATAGAAATGTACAGAGATCTTCTGGCAATCTGAAAATTTCTTATCCAAAGTTAAATCATATTTTGATACAATTACCACGGGGGTCTCACAACGATCTGTGCTTGGACCTTTGTTATTTCTAATATATGTTAATGATATTCCAAGCTCTTCTGATTTCCCTGCAATTTCCTATGCTGATGATATAACATTAATAAGCAGTGGGCAAAATCTTTGTCATCTAGAAACTAATCTGTCTGAATCAATAAAATCAATTTAATGTTATCTGTTCATAAGTGAATTGAAATTAAATGTTGATAAAACTGTATTAATCAATATCAAGATTCATCACAGTTACCAACACCAAAACATTAAAGTGGAAGTAGACAATGAATCAGTGAATCAAACTGATTGCCATAAGTTTTTAGGAATATTCATAGATCAGAACTTAACTTACAACAAACAAGTTGATACACTTTGTACTAAAATAAACTCCAAAGTATTCCTCTTGAGATACTTTTTCAGATACCTGGAAACAGACTCACTTCTGTCAATTTACTATGGCATAATCTTCTCACAACTTCAATATGGTATTGAAATATGGGAAGTACAACACAAAAAATATATGGATAGATTAATGGTCCTACAAACAAAATGTATCAGAATCAATTTCAAGCTCAATCCAAGACAGTCCTGTAAAGATTTCTTTATTAAATATGAATTACTGACTGTTGTAGCACTCTACTCTTACAAAGTAATAGTGCTATTGAGAAATAATTAGAATCGATATTTTGTGAGGAATAAAGAGGTACATAACAATCATACTAGAGAACATAGGGACTATCACAGGATATTCACCAGCACATCTTCAACTAATACAGATCCTTATTGCATTGCAGCTCAGTTTTTAATAATCAATATTATTAAACCTTTTTTGGGAATTAAAAGCCATGTACTGCTATAAGAGTGACTGCTGTGTACCAGTTAATCAGTATCAATAAGACAATGTAGTAGTTAATAATAAATTAAATATTTTAATTGTATTGTAATTATATGTCAGGATATTGTAAGCACTTACAATTATTATTAATACCTAATATATTCAAGTTATTGTAAGTTTATTAAACTATTATTGTAAGATAATGTGCATTATACTAATTGTAAGTTATTGTTTTTTCACTCTATCATAATGCTATTTAATGCATTATTAAGGTTTTTTAATTTAAGTTGTGAGCACTTGCATGCTTTATTAATCATGTAAGTTATCAAGTAAACTATTTGTATTTTATCAAGTAAATTATATATAGTTTAGCATATAATTAATGAATGTAGTAAAAAAACATAATTAACTTATTGTAATTTTAAATAATTTCTAGACAGACTTTGCTTGATACTATCTGTAAGTCTATAAGCAATAAAATATTATTATTCATTATTATTTATTATTATTATTCATTATTTATTATTATTATTATTATTATTATTATTATTATTATTATTATTATTATTATTATTATTAAATGATAGAAATACATATCATTAGAGAGGTAAAAAATTATTTTTAAATTATATTCATCAAAGAATTTTCATAATTATTTATTTTACATACGGTTTTTGCAAATTCACAGTTCATTAGTCATAGTTTCTATTACATGACAACAACAGATCAAGGATTTCATATAAACATATCTTTTTATAATATTGTATGTCATCAAAACAGTCATTGACTCATCAAAATTTGAAACCACAAATGCTACTTTGGGTACTACTTCTAATTTGCAAGAAATTATTTTAATGTTGAGTTTCCTACCACATTAATTCTAATTAAAATCTAATTAAAATAAAAGTGAGAGAATCTGTGGTATATTTGCAGTATGATATTACCAAGGTGTTTCTAATACTGCATTTGGATAAATATAATTGGTAGATAAATTTTTCTCTATCCCTCTTCCATCTTCACCTCTCCTCTAAATCTCTCTCTCATTTTTGTATTTTTCCAGTTTCCCCTGTTATTCTCTCTTGCATTTGTGCATATGCAGGTTTTCACATCATGTGTCTCTTTATATTTACCCAACAGCAAGACCATTTGATGCTAGGCAGGCTTAAAAGTGCATGTTTGGAAGCCCTCCATTACTTAAAGTAAAACCTCAGATATATATTGTAACAAAGTAATATAAAACACTTTATAATCAACAGAGTTGAAAAATTAAAATTGTTATTTTAATTTCTTCATAAAACATTTACTTATAAATGTAGTTATACAAGATGTTTGAACTCTCTTCAAAGAATTGACTCCCTCCGCCAGGAAGATTTCTTTGAATGGTTCAATCCTGATTTATAACCATTATCCTACTAAATTGCTATTGGGTGGCAACAGTAGTTGGCAATTGTTATGGGAAACATATTCGAGCTATTGCTAGTAATTGTTCGAGCTAATAACTGACACAAAGGTGAACCATGCATGTATTTATTTATAGTTACTTTTCTTCCTACATTTTGCACTCAACAAATATTTAATAGGTACAGCTCATTTACAATTTCAGACAATGGTAGTTTCAGTGGGAAAGCATGGCTTTCTTAAATTCAACTTAAAAAATAATTTTTTTAGACCTACTCTATTTATTCAATGTAATTATCACAAGTGGATCAATTCACATTTGAAAGCAATATTCCCATTAAGCCCGAGCAGGTGGCATTTCAAGAAGAAATTTACATTTCTCTTGAATGGATTTTTTCAGGATGTGCGAATATTCAAATTGGGAACCTCCCTCCCTCCTTTCTTTTAATACTTGCTTCATACACTTCTGAGTTCACTACTGACCAGAGATGTTATTGAATGCTCCACAAGCATTTTCAGGCAGTACATCTCCATCCACTGCATACTCTAAAAAAGTGATAGACATGATCAGAGCCTGGTTCTGTATGCAAATGCTAATTTTTTGTGCTGTTACTTGGAAAACCATCAAATTTCTTAACAAATAAGTCCAATTAGTGATTTCATGTCAAATTTTATTTAATGTATTTTTACTTATTTGAAGATTTTTGCATATTCCTGTATATTACACAAGTTCTGAAAAAATAAATAAGGAAAAAAATAGGTAATATTTAGGAATTTTTGTATTGTCAAAATTTATGTTTGTCTCTGATAAAATGAGTTAAAATATGTCAGAGAATAATAGAAACGAAAAAGAAGAGATATTCTTTTGAAGAAAAAATGAAAGTGCTCTTTGGAATTGGTTAACATCCATGATTCATAGTTTCCACATATCAAAAAGCACACTGACAGAATTGATTCAGTAAAGAGATCGATTTACTTTAGTTTCCAAAACGTTTTAACTGATGAATGTCCAAGATATTCAAGTCATCATGTCAGCAGATGCATGTCAAAGATATTTTAATGTTCAAAGAACAAACACCTATTTTACAGCAGATGGTTGGTTGATTGATTCCAGCACATCAACTGCTAAACTCATTAGTCCTGGAAGAGTAGTGCATGTTTGTCATGGGAGTTGGCGGTGATCTTCCCTGGCTGGATAGCAAGATCTCGGGCTGACCTGCATAGCCTTGCAGAGATTTTCCTCAACCGCCCCAGCCAAGCTCTAAGTTCCTGACTGGTCTCCTGATATGTGTGGAAGTGTAGTGCATGTGAATGTAAGTTTAAGTAAGGGGTGAGGATAGGACAAGGAAGAGGAAGGAAAGATCACTCGAAGTTTATGGCCAGTTTGTTAGGGTACTGCTCCAGCATTTGCCTGGTATTGATCAGAGAAACCATGGAAAACTGTTGATTAGAGCAGCTGGCTGCTAGAATTCTCCTCCAGTCACTTGACATCGGAACACCAAGGTAGAACGGTGTCATTTATTCATTAATTCTCCTCCAGATAGCAGCTGAACTCGACATCTAGCAAGTGACGAAAATCCTGACACCGTCAGGACCTCCCAGTCAGAGGCATTGCAATGATAGCTGAGTCATCCTTGCAGATTCACCTCGATAAATTATTAGGTCTTAATGCATAAACATCATAGCATTTCACATGTCCAGTTAACTGAATTAGTTTTTTTAATTTTGTGTTCAACAACTACTTTTACAATAATGTAATTGTTTTCGAAACTTGTGTACCAAACCTTTCTTGAAAGAAGATTGAAATATTCAATACAGTTAATATCCCAATTAACATTTTTAAGCATATTGTATTGCTTTTTATTAAAACATTTGTGTTCATGTGGATGAATTTTAGAAATTTTTCTGCATTTAAATCCAGGTTCTAATCATTATTTTTAAGAACATGCCAACTATACTAGCTTTCAAAGAGAAGCGGTCTACAAGCAGGACTGGCAGATGGTATGGTAATTATCAAATACTCCATTCTTGAGAGAATATTAACATATTATTTAATTTTGAATATTAAATATATTGATTCAGTGGGGAGGTGTAGTTGACATTTACATAATTGAAATGATTGAAGGCGTTGTCATTGTCAACAATAGTATTTATTTCATAAATAGCAGCTTTCGATGGCTATTGATCTGTTAATAGTATAGTGATAGCTGGTGCTATCACTATACTATTAACAGACCGAAATTTAAATATTTCATTTTTTGATCCTGCAGGAGGGGGTGATCCTATTCTTTATCAACAATTATTTTGATTCTTTGGTCACCCAGAAGTTTATATTCTTATTTTACCGGATTTGGTATAATTTCTCATATTATTAGACAAGAAAGAGCTAAAAAGGAAGCATTTGGAACACTTGGAATAATTTATGCTATATTAGCTATTGGTTTATTAGGATTTGTTGTATGAGCACACCATATATTTACCGTTGGTATGGACATAGATACTCAGGCATATTTCACTTCAGCTACTATGATTATTGCCGTTCCAACAGGAATTAAAATTTTTAGTTTATTTTTGGAGCTTGATCTGGAATAGTGGGTACATCCTTAAGTATTTTAATTCGAACAGAATTAGGACAACCAGGATATCTTATTGGAGATGATCAAACTTATAATGTTATTGTTACTGCACATGCATTTGTCATAATTTTTTTCATAGTAATACCAATTATAATCGGGGGATTTGGAAATTGATTAGTTCCACTAATATTAGGAGCTCCTGATATAGCATTCCCATGAATAAATAATATAAGATTTTCATTATTACCACCATCATTAACCCTTTTATTAACCAGAAGAATAGTTGAAAATGGAGCAGGAACAGGATGAACAGTATATCCACCTTTGTCAACTGGTATTGCTCATGCAGGAGCATCAGTTGATTTAGCTATTTTCTCATTACACTTAGCAGGAATTTCCTCAATTCTAGGAACTGTAAATTTCATTACAACTATAATTAATATACGAGCTCCTGGGATATCAATAGATCAAACACCATTATTTGTATGAGCCGTTGGTATTCGTTTTTGTGGCTCCCAGACAGCAGAAAACTGATGATGATGGCTAAGCCATCGAAAGCTGCTATTTGTGAAATAAATACTATTGTTGACAATGACAACACCTTCAATCATTTCAATTTGAATATTAAACATTAAAAAATTTAATGCTAAACATTAAAAAAATAAATCTATTTATTATTTCTGAAGAATTCTCAATAAAATGTTTTTGTTACATTGCTTAAATAATTTCCATGCCTTTTTGGTGCATGTGAGATGCCAAGCTTCCATATACTAGCCTGTATATATATATATATATATATACACACACACACACACACACACATCTCACTTGCTCTTAATACACTCATTTTCAGACACAGCAGTTTTATAGAACTGTATGTGTATAGATTTCCTGCCCCAGTGAACTGCTCACTACTTCTGTTTACAATGAGCTCAGCTGAGCTAAGTAGAGTAGAGTAGATTAGATATATTTGCAAAAAAAATGCAATTTAGTAGAAGAAATAATATGTAAGCATATTAGTGTTTATGAAAGTATATTTAGTTTGTGTACATATATTTAATTAAATGAGTTAAAACTTCACATTACCATTTGATTATTCAGTACCTTTTTTTCCCACCTTTCTCCACACCTGAAAAAATTATGTCCTGCTGGTTCTGCCTATGGGCTCTGGGCTTATGAGAGGTGTGTCAAGGGGACTCACAGAAGGCACCCAATGTATCAGATGGAAACACATTTTCAAACAATTGTAAATATGTTTAAAAATCGTGTAATATATGTGAATTTATTTTAATACTAATACAAATTTAATATACTATTTTGAAGATGTAATACAGTTAACATCTCTTTTTAAATTTGAACTATTTATACTAGAAAAAGTAGAAGCTAGTGTAGTTTTCAGTGTACAAGATTTCTAAAATTATTTTATTTTTAAATTGTTTATAAAAATATACAAGTCGAAATCAAAACATTAATTGGTTATTGCTATAAATAAATTAAACAAGTTTTGAATTAATGAACGTAATAATAAATGAATTAAATGAGTTAGAATTGTATGCGAGTTTTCCTCAGTAAAATTAAAGAGAAATGTCTCCACAATTGTTTTTAAAACATACCCACTCTTTCAGTGCTGTCTGAAGCCACACAAGAGGTGCGCAGACTTTCCTTTGCGCACCAGGAAATGCGTGTTTGTGAACCTATGAACCGTTTGAACAACGACGCCACGGTGTCTCGTCTTTAAGGAACAAGGAAAATTCAACGAACAAGGAAAATGCAAAATCCTCACTTTTTCCAGCGACTTCTATCGGTCAGTATTGATAGTTAACTTATTTTTTAAATATTGTTTTATTCGTTTAATTTGCCTTTGCTTTCACCGGCTGAAATGGCTCTTCGCAAAAGCTATTGCAACTGTAGCGACACGGACCGAGACATCCTTTGGCCAATTTTCAACCCAAGCTTAGAAAAGTTAGGTCGCATTCAACTCCTGTTTCGGGGAGAATTCTGGCAGTAGTGCGCTCTAATCAGAAGTTTCCCATGGTTTCTCCGATCAATACCAGGCGAATGCGAGAGGAGCACCCCACTGTTGGAGGTGTGTGCTGGAGGATGTTGTAACCGTAACAAACTGTAACTGTAATTTTGTTGTAACTTTGTTGTAGACGGCGAGACGACCATAATTATCATGATTATTATCATGGCTTGTTTCCAAAATCTGCTGCCTAAATAAAAAATAATTTATATTAAGCTGTCGGATGCAAATTATTAGATAAAAGGTTCAAATTTTTGGATCCTGTAGGGAATTTACAGGGCTACAATTTGTATTTAGCCGTTTATACGATCTGCGTCATGATATGCGAACATCAGGTATTCTTAAAAAAATGAAGGAAAAACTTTTTTTTATATTTTCCCCTTCTTTTTTGTTGATTAGAAGTCTCAAAATAAATTATATATATTTGTGTGCGTGTAGTAATTCTCTGTTACGTTTTTGTCCCTTGCCTCATAATGTCTCAGTCAATGAATGCCTTTTATCCCTTAGGCCACGGGCTCGGCGCCGTCAGTAGCGGGGGTTTTCCTGACGGTTACCCGTCCGTGATGGCTGGAGTACCTTCAACTTCCGTGATTTCACGGACCGTAGGTAAGCAATTCGGCTAACAACGCCGAGTATTATCGCTCATGAAGGACAAAGATTGACTGCGACCTGCCCCCAACCAGCTTAGAAAACACGAACTCTGCTTTTTATACCTGAATACCCCGAGTTTTTATACCAGTATACCAGGAGGTCCTAGAGCTCGAGTCCCGCGGGTGGGGGATTTTCAACACGAGCTTTGTGGTTGGAACGCACTGTCTGAAGGAGAATTCTAGCGGTTGGCTTCTCTGACAGGTAGTTTTCCGTGATTTCTCCGATCAATACCAGGTTGGTTCCGGAACACTATTCTAACAAATAGGCCACGTGACCCATGCGAACTTTTCTTCCTCATCCGGATCCCCTCCATTCCCTTGTCATACCTTCTCACACTTATTTGCTCTCCAATACCACACATATCGGGAGACTAGTTTGGATCTTAGTTTATCCCGGCTGGGGTGGTGCCCCGACGGAGGATAAAGCTTGAGAGGACTCCCACCACCTGTAGATTGGCGTCGGATCTTTTCCAGTTGGGGGGCCACTTTCTGGATATAACATGCGCTACAATTACGGGACTAACGACCCCAGACGTTTCGCGTCCGGAATAAAAAGTGACCACATGCTCCAAATCTCATGCCTCTGGGACCTACTGCAAATAATAATATATTGTACTATATTTTTTAGGTCAGTCAGGAAACTGACGAAGCGGGCGGAATAAATACACAATGAAGCACTTAAGAAATATATACCGTCTCAGTAAATACTGTGATACAACCATGCTTAATGTCTAACTGAAGCAAGAGTTGTGCACTTTTATAGATACTAAGTTGCAAAGCCACTGTCTATAACCTGCAATTTTATCTTCTTTTACTCTGTCTTGAAGTATGTGAAGTTTGTGGTACATGATACTGATATTTTTATGACGGTTCAGTCAACGAATTTAATACAATACAAATTCACTGAATAAAAGATGTGTCATAAATTAGGGAAATATTTACTGGACATCACACCGTTTTTGGAACGAGGCAGCAACATTCTATTTTTCTCGCAATTATTTTCTAAGGAGTGAGAACGAACGTTTATATACTAATATTATTCATTCATAAGAATGAAATGAATAAATCGGACTGAAGCATAGAAGTGATCGCAAAAATAAGTGCAAAATTTGCTAAGCGTGATTCGTGAGTGGAAAGTATGCAAACATGTCACGTTCGTTGGCAAATACACTGGCTTGGGACTTTCAAAACGTGATTTCTAAATGTTCATCCAGATAGATGGGTCCCAGTACTAGTATGATAGATAGATGGGTCCCAGTAGTAGGGAACCAAAGCAGAACCGCCTCTAGCTGAAGCATGTGTGACCGCGGAGGTCATATTCCTAGATGTCCCTAGGACAGCCATTTCCATCAAGAACACTTCTCGATAGAAAGTTAATTCGCTTCATTCTTAACTCCCGATCCAATTCACGTCCTCGCGACTGCACTGTTATATACTGCATGAAAATGAAAGGCCTTACATTTTAGAAATGAAGTTCGAACAGAAACTCGAAAATGATTATTCAACGTTTTGTACGAATATTTATTTACATAATTCAAAATTGTAGTTGTAGGAAGACGCCGAAAACAGTTTGATCATTTGCAATTTTCAGAAAATCAGGGATTTCAACGAAAAAGAGATTCTTTTAAGCATCTTTTATGCTACCCGAGAACAAAGTTTAATACAAAAATGTGGAGAAAACTTTGAAAATGTAATTGAGGCTTTAAAAGAAGTACCCTCAAAAATAAAAAATGTCAGTTTCAAACCCGCAGAGACTTGAGTTCCTTTAAATGTAACAAGCAATATCAGTTTTGGAGAAAATCGCCTGAGTGGTTTAGGCGCTAGCGTTGCCCACGGGCAGACAGACGTATTGCTGGCAATCGACTTTTCGGTATCAAGGACCTACAAAACATAGATACTGACTTCATAACGTGTTATAGGAATAAATTAACTACATATAGGAACCAGATTTATCGATTTTTCGTCGCCAGGGTCCAGCAGTGCGAGATTTTTCTGTCGAAAATTCGCTGTTTTCCGGCGCGTGATTACAATACTTTCTCTTCTTGTAAAGCATGACCGAGAAAGTAAAAATAACAATCGATTTAAAAAAACAATATTATGGTTATTTACGCAAAATTGTAATCGATACAAAAGCACCGTCTAAAATGGTAGTAAGTAACAGGAGAAAAAATGTTATAAGCTTGCCGATCACGTAAGAAAGTAGTCTAGTTTCTATTATTTAGAGGTATATACCGGCGATTATGAATAGTATGTAGCCGACTATGAGTGAACCTGCATCATAAATGGTGAAGGCGACGGGAGTGTGTTTTTTTATTCAAAATTCAAGTAGCATATGGTTTAGTGTAGGGATCACAGAACTTTGAAAGCATGCACAGAGTTCACTTATTCCCATAGCACGTCATACACAGTTTTTCACCGTTTTTGACGTAAAATAAATAAAAAATAAATAAAAATAAAAAACGATCGCCACGGAGTAATCAGGCCAAAGAGTGCTTACACTTTGCGAGCCTCTCGCGCGCGGGCCGCCAGCGGAATGTAGCCTCGCCTCAGCCATCACATTGCAGTCGCTTGGTACTTTAATGTAGACCAGAAACAGTAGATAACCCTTTGCTGATAAAATGTTGCCAATGGAGGATCGTAACCAATAGTGAAGGTAAGAAAAACGGATTCCCGAGCCCAGGAGTGGGTGGGGACATGGTAGCCAAACACTCCCTGAATCCAATATTAAAACAAACAAACAAATATGCCATTTATTCAAAACAATTGTCACATATTGATCGCATCACATTCATAGGGAATAATCTGAGTAATTTCGAGAGGCAACTTTCTAGAAGAAATTTACATTCTACGAAGTGGTATTTTTCTTTCCAGAAATTTATGGGTGAGGAATCCGAAATGTAAAAGGTTCCCTTTTGAAATTCTTTTAGTATCGGCCAGTTTCACCATTAAATTTTTGCATTTTGTTTCTCGCGAGCAGGAGTATAATCGAACTCAGCATAGGAATAAATCGACAATTTTCCAAAATTGATTTACCCATGAACATCATTAAGTGGAGAAAACGAAGTGGCGTAGGGCATCAATTGATGTTACTGCAGTGCCTCTGACCGAGAGGTCCTAGGGTTCGAGACAGTTGCAGTATTTTAGACACTAACTGCATAGCTAGGTCGAATTCAGTCGCTGTCTGGAGGAGAATTCTAGCAGCTGGCTGCTAAGATTGATATTTCATCTTGGTTTCTGCGATCAACACCAGGCGAATGCTCGAGCAGTACTCTAACAAACGGGCCACGGGCCGGACGCGTTTTATACTTTCTCTTCCTTGTCCTATCCTCACACTTTACTTACACACCCTTACACTTCTAGCACTATACTACCACACATGCTGGGTAATTAGTCCCGTAAGTGCTAAGATAATCGGTCCCGCATATGTTTTATCGCGGGCTGTGCCGGTCATTTTCCCCTGCAAGATGGCGAGATCCAGTCCCGACCTGCCTGTCGACTTGCAGGGGTTTCGTCAACTGCCACCAGTTGGGTACCGCCCCAGTCGGGACATGCTCTCAGCTGTGTTAGTGTAGAGCATATAAGAGTAAGTGCGTGTGTAAGAGTGAGATAGCACAAGGAAGAAGGAAAGATCACGCGCGGCCCATTGCGAGTTTGCTAGGGTACTGTCCCAGCATTCGCCTGGTATTGATCAGAGAAACTATGGACAACTGTGGATTAAAGCAGATGGCTGATAGAATTCTCCTCCAGACTGGCAGAACTCAACCTCGCTATCTAGCCAGTGACGACAGGGGCGGAGCGCGGGGCGGAGCGGGGCGGAGCGGGGCGGAGCGGGGCGGAGCGGGGCGGAGCGGGGCGGAGCGGGGCGGAGCGGGGCGGAGCGGGGCGCAGCGGGGCGGCGAGCGGGGCGCAGCGGGGCGGCAGCGGGGCGCAGCGGGGCGGAGCGGGGGCGAGCGGGCGGGGCGCAGCGGGGCGCAGCGGGGGCGCGGGGCGCAGCGGGGCGCAGCGGGGCGCAGCGGGGCGCAGCGGGGCGCAGCGGGGCGAGCGGGGCGCAGCGGGGCGAGCGGGGGCAGCGGGGCGCAGCGGGGCGCAGCGGGGCGCAGCGGGGCGGGCAGGGGCGAGCGGGGCGAGCGGGAGCGGGGCGCAGCGGGGGCAGCGGGGCGAGCGGGGGGCAGCGGGCGGCGGGGGGCGGCGGAGCGGGGCGAGCGGGGGCGCAGCGGGGCGCAGCGGGGCGCAGCGGGGCGCAGCGGGAGGGGCGCAGCGGGGCGCAGCGGGGGGCAGCGGGGCGCAGCGGGGCGCAGCGGGGCGCAGCGGGGCGCAGCGGGGCGAGCGGGGCGGAGCGGGGGAGGGCGGAGGGCGCGGGGCGGGGCGGGGCGGGCGGGGGCGGGGCGGGGGCGGAGCGGGGGCGGAGCGGAGCTTGGCAGAGCGGAGTGGGGAGGAGCGGTCTGGCAGCAGCGCGATGGTGCGCGAAGCCGCGCGGGCGGTCTGGCACCAGCGCGTTTGGCGCGCACCATCTCGGACTGCTGCTGCGACGCGATGCGCGCTTTTGCAGCTGCCCTTCCCCGCACGGGGCATCAGCGCCAGACGCAGTCCTGAGCGGGAGGCGCGTGTCAGGACAGGTACCACGCACGCACGCCCACTTTGCATCGCGGAAAGAAACAGAGCCTAGGTTGGTCTAGGTCCTAGGTTCGAGTCCCGACGGCGGCAGGATTTGATTGATTGATTGATTTTTCGTGTTTACGGGCGCGTCAACTGCTTTGGTCATGAGTCCCGTTAGTGTCGTGCATGTTTTTCCCCGGGAGATGGCGGTGATCCTCTCCCGCTGGATGGCGAGATCCGGCGCCGACCTACCGTCGGCTAGTGAGGTTTGCCCCTAACCAGGACTCTTCCACCAGCAAGGCAGCGCCCCAGCCGGGACTAGCTCTAAGCTCCCGACTGGTCTCCCGGAATATGTGGTAGTGTAGTGTATGTTAGTGTAAGTGTGTGTGTGTGTGTAACGGGAGAGGATAGGACAAGGAAGAGGAAGGAAAGATCGCGCGCGGTCCGTGGCCAGTTTGGTAGGGTACAGCTCCGGCATTCGCCTGGTGTCGAAAATCCTGCCGCCGTCAGGACTCGAACCTAGGACCTCCCAGTCAGAAGCGCTGCAGTGTCATCAGTTGATGCACTGAGCTACAGCTCCCGGTGGCAGGATTTGGGACACTAGCTTGTCAGCTAGGTCGAATTCATTTGCTGACTGGAAGAGAATTCTCACCGCCGGTTGCTCTGATCGGTAGTTTTCTGTGTTTTTTCTGATCAACACCAGGCGAATGCCGGAGCAGCACCCTAACAAACGGGGCACGTTCCGCGCACGGTTTTTTCTTCCTCGTCCTTGTCCTACCCTCGCCCCTTACACACACACACACACACACACTAACATGCACCAAACTGCACATGCCAGGAGACCGGTCGGGGACTTGTCCCGGATGTGGTGGTGTCCCGTTGGTGGGAGATACCTGGTTGATGAAACACCGCACGTAGGTCGGCGCCAGATCTCGCCATCCAGTGAGAGATCACCGACACCTCCCCATGAAAAACATGCATTACAATTATGGGACTAATGACCTTAGTAGTTGATGTGGTCGGAATCATCAATCAATTAATACACGTGCGTTTTACCGACTTACGTGGCTTGCGACATCAATTTATTTCTGACCTAGAGGTCTCGCGGTTCGAGCGCTGACGGTTGCAGGATATTCGACACTAGCTAGATGTCGTGTTCAGCCGCTATCTGGAGGAGAATTAATGAATAAATGACACCGTTCTACCTTGGTGTTCCGATGTCAAGAACCTAGGTGTGTTTATTGACAACACCCTCTGTTGGAACTCGAAAGTAGGTTCAACTTGCCGTGAAGTTTTTGCCGCAATGCATTCGCTGAAACGCCTGCGAACTCTTTTACCAATTAGTACACGTGAGACACTCATTAAATCACGTAATATGCCACATTTTGACTATTGCGGCTTTCTTCTGAACAAACATGACATCAAAATTACAACGTAAATTTCAAGTAACAGGACGCATGCGTATGGTTTATTTTTGATCTAAGAAAATAGATCATGTATCGCATTTTTTTGACACACTTCATATGCTTACTCTAGACAAAAGACGGCTACTCCACTCTCAACTTCTTTATAAAATTTTACACGGCTGTCATGTAACACGTATAATGAGTAATTTCAATCCTCTGAAATTAAATCGAGCTCGTGATTGAGCTCTGCCTTGTGTACCACGTCACAGCACGGCTTCTTTCAGTACCTAGATCTTTCACCATTACAGCTGTCCTGGCCTGGAATAAACTACCAGCGAGTCTAAAACATTCGAATACTTTCCGTAAATTCAGAAACGACTTAAATACTTGGGTAAGGAATAATGACATATAGAATGGCATTAATGTCCTCTTCAATCTCAAGACCTTCCCCACTTCCTAGCACACGGTCACAGCCCCGCTTATCGCCGCTAGTCTCTAGCCCCGCTAATCCTCTCTTTAAATTCATAATTCCATCCCATACCTCATTACTCTATTTTCATTTTCCATTCCCTCTCACTCCATCTAAATTATTAACAACCATATATTTTTCTATGCATCCTATTGAAATTGTTCAAATAAAATATTTAAAAGTGATTAGGCACGTTCCAAATAAAATGCTAAAATACTTATAGCTATCTTTGTATTGTCATCATTGTTATCTTAACTACAATATATTGGCCTACAAATACAAATTATGTTTATATCCTATTGTACTTTTACATTGTTTCTTAATACTGTCAATATTATATTTTTAATTACTGGTACTATTAACTTAGAGCGTATTGTGCTTCTCTGGTGTTACAAATGTTTGTATATTGCATCGCTACAATCGCATCGCGCGCCATCACTTCACCATAACGACCCGCATTTGAGCCGCACTCTGTAACTCATTTCTTTATTCACTATTACGCTGCATTGAACATATTTGCAGATAATTCAGACAATTATTTTTACTTTCTCGCTTACATACGTTTTTTACTTTCTCGTATACATACGTATATACGGGAGTAATATACGTAGTATAGAGAAAGTTATGTAATGCTGCGGAAAATCGATTTCGAGATTTCAACGGAAATACACGTTTTGGGGTCCCCTGATACCGAACAAGTGTTTTTTTACAACGTCCGTCCGTCCGTCCGTCCGTCCGTCCGCCTGCCCGTCCGTCCGCCTGCCCGTCCGTCCGTCTGCCCGTCCGTCCGTCTGCCCGTCCGTCCGTCTGCCCGTCCGTCCGTCTGCCCGTCCGTCCGTCTGCCCGTCCGTCCGTCTGCCCGTCCGTCCGTCTGCCCGTCCGTCCGTCTGCCTCGCTCTGCCTGTCCGTCTGCCCGTCCGTCCGTCTGCCGTCTGTCTGCGTCCGTCTGCCCGTCCGTCCGTCTGCCCGTCCGTCCGTCTGCCCGTCCGTCCGTCTGCCCGTCCGTCCGTCTGCCCGTCCGTCCGTCTGCCCGTCCGTCCGTCTGCCCGTCCGTCCGTCTGCCCGTCCGTCCGTCTGCCCGTCCGTCGCCCGTCCGTCCGTCTGCCCGTCGTATGTGAACAAACCAAGCGCCTTAACAACACGTATGATCTTTTCTAAATTGAAGAAGCCCCTGTCTATCTGGCTCTAGTTGAAGCTTTGAAATTTTAAAAAAAAATCTTTAAAATTTGGGGGTACTTTGCATGCAGGCCCCCGGACATTTTCAAAATTTTATCAAAAACGGCTCCAAATTTATTCTTTAAATTTCTTGTAATAATAGAGTAAAATACACTTCTAGAGGTGGCATAGGTCCCATTTTCACGGTTAACTCTGAATTTTCGAAAATGTTTGAATTTTTTGGGTCGTCTTCCTACAACTACAAAATTGGAGACAGAGATTTTGCCTTTAAATGAAATTTGTTGTCCATAAATAGTTCTTTCAATAAGGTCATGTAGGCATTTTTGAACATATTGGTAGTTTTTTCTTTAAATTTTTTCTTTAAATTTTTTCTTTAAATTTTGAAAGTGGTAGTACCAAATGCACCCTTCCCGATGACATAAACGCCATATTGCTTTATTCTTTTGTTTTTCCAAAAATTACAAAAATGTATTTGTTTGACTTGTCTCTCACGTAGGTAATATATACATTAGTGACGATTTCTTCACACAATTCGGTTTATGAATATGTGTGCTTTAAATAATGTCAAATAAAGATTCTCGGAAAATCAACAGCTGTCTGTAAAAATGAGCTCAATATTCGGCATTTTCAGAAACGCTCAAACGCCGTATTCTAAAAAACGGCTCTCAATTTTTTCTTCAAACTTTTCCATCGGGTCGTAACAGTGACACTGTTTAATATAATGTAAAGTTTATTTTGGTGTACCCTTTTGTTTTCAAAAATCAGAAATATGTATTTTTTTAAATATCTCTCATGTCGTTAATATGCACATTTCCATTGATTTGTATACACTACTGCATTTGTTAGTTTTTACGTTTTATGTGCTTGAAATGACTTCAAACGAAATTCTTGGAATACGTTTTCGTATTTATAATAACGCTTAACGCCATTTTTTAAAAAACTGCTTCATGTTTCAATGAAAATTGATATTTAGGACGAGGTTTTAGCCTTCCTTAATATCCTTAAAATAATATTTCGGTTCTACTATTGGGAAACCGAAAAGTTGAGAAACAAAAAAATGTACTTTGGGCGGCGATAGTTGGGGGCAGAAAAGGAGGGGCAAGACAGTACCAGTCCACACCAAGGGAATTAGAAACCTTTACTACGAGAAAGTCTGTGCCATTCTGTAGCACGTCTCATTTCATTTTTGTGCATATTAGCAAGAATCGTAAAAATATAGCTGTACTAAACTACATTCGCATCTTCAATGCTCTCTAAGTATTTTTTACGGTGTTTATAATTTTGAAATTGCAATATTACCAGTTCATATCCCGCATGGAGGTAACATACAAGACCACTTGATGTTGGGAATTTTTGAAGGGGAGTATAACATTATCAGCTACTACGATTTATTGTTAAGTCCAATGCCCGATACTGTAAGAACATATATGAACAAAGCTACGCATGAAAGAAATGAAGAATGAAAGAAAATTTCAACACATGAAACTACTTTTAAAACAGTTTACGCGTCGGCGTCGGTGAGGCCACATTCTACTACTAAAATATAATCGTTATGCTCGAATCAATAAAAAGTAATTTTTACCGAAAGTGCATATAGTATATACGCTGCATACGATACATTTCATTCCTCTGGGCCTTATTTCATAGAAGTCTAGCCCTAACCATGGAATTAGGAATAATATGACCACCAACAGGAATTAAATCCTACAATCCTACACAAATTCCCTCACCAAATGCAGTTATTCTACTCACATCAGGAATTAGTCACATGCGCTGATCGTAATTTTATTTAAATAAATTATATTCCAACCACGGAAGTATTACTATTAACAATTATTTTAGTAATTTACTTTACTATTCAACACGTGAAATCGGGATCTAATCACTGTTAACTTTGGGTTCTCTGTATATTTTCATAATCGAAATGTCCCGATATTTATTGACCATTTGTGCTAAATCTCTGTTAGGCTATCTCTCAGTTGGGGTCCAGTCACATTCCCTGGTTCCATGATACTATATATGCATTTAACATTTTTGGGTTGATTGTTCGGCTTTTCGGGCTACCTAACGGTATCCCCATGTCTGGGACTAGCTTAATTCCCACTCCTGCGAGGTAAGAGAGAAATGTGGTGAACATGATATGTTTCATGAAATGCCTTATGAAATACAACGCATTCAAAAGGTCTCTTCACAGTGGCCGTCTTTCCACTCCACCATCCTTTGTGCGAAAACGGCAACATCGCGGGCTTAATCAGCGTGACAGTGTTCGAATGTTATTCTTAGAAGCGCCCTCGCTGCAAGCATGTGGTAGTTCAAAAAAAAGTGAACGTATTCTTATGCGATCACCGCGATGTTGCTGTTTCCGCGTAAAGGATGGTGGAATGGCGAGACTTTTTGAACGCTCCTTGCTTCTGAACTTGATTCCTTGATATCTTTATGACTCAATTGCTTACAATGAAAAAAGAAGGATAAATTATTTCATTCATATGGGTTTGAAATAAAATAAGAAGGGAGAACATTTCATCTAACTAGAATTGCGAGTGTTTTAGTAATTCCTTTCCCAAATTCCTTGTATCAGTTCTTCTAGCGAGAAGCAGTCTTATTTATTTGATGCCCAAAATGTTGCGTTTAATTCAATCCTGAACATTTTAACAATTTTTAGTAAATGAAATGTGTGAACTAAACTGTTATTTGTCTTTTATATGTGAGTGTAATGTTCAAACTTTATTCTTTGTTAAAATAGTTTATTACTAGAACAAAGGTTTCAAATGTATTTTATACGAAAATATTTTTAGGGTCAAGTTGCTACACTTCCCGTAAAATCTACCCTCATTTGTTAGCGTCTGTCGAGTGCTGGGTTCTCGCAACGTTGACAATAAATTCGTTCGTTATATGCGATAAGAGATTGATCATTAACCCATCAATTTTAACCACTTCATTATCAACATTATTATCGGGCGTTTCGGTTATCACCTGACGCTCCCTGCCTTCAATTACTACCACTACTTTTTATACCTTAGAGCAGGCATGTCAAGATCGTGGGTAGGAAAACAAGGTTACTAGAGCTCGCGGGCACTGTATCGATCTACTCAGATTTAAATGTAAAGGTTGTACAAATTGCTCCGGAATAGTGGCACGTTATTGAAAATCTGGCTCATGATAGTCTTTGGGAGAAATTACGTGACTGTTATGGTGACAAATTTAGGCATATTAATTTCCATTTTCTGTTTAAAGCAAAGAAATAGTCCATTAAAATGAAATAATACATTAATCAGATTTTAAATTCTCAATTTGAGAGTAAAATTAAACAATTTGAATCGAAAGTATCTTGATTTAGTAATCGTGTTTCCTTAGGAGTGATGCAATATCAACAACTTTCTACGTTCAGGTTAGGAGGCTCAACAGACAAAGGTCTGTTGAAAGCTCTGTCCGTCCGTACGCGAAACTTTTGTACTGATGGAGACTTGCTAATTTATTTCGAATTATAGCTAACTGGAATAAATAACTGAATGATTTAATAACACAACACAAAACAAAAACGAATTTTTCCTTCCATTTGGCAAAAATGTTTATACAAGGCAGAATTTCAAAAGAAAGTAAATATGAATAGTAATAAATAGTAAAGTATATGCACATAATTCAAATAACAATTGTTTGGTGGAATAAATCGGGCGACATATTTTGGAATGAATCCATATTCCCCGCTGCGCACCCCATCAGCTTACGTGTTACCCTTTTTCTGGATTTAGAGGGGAAATGAGAGCTGAGTAAGGGGAAGTTGCCCCTGCTCGTAAGAGCGCCTGGCTTTCCAGGCGGGCAAGTAGCTGCGGGCGCGGTTTGATGTGCCTGCCGTTGAGTCCCTTGATTCTAGCCTTCACTCCACTCCACAGTGACCCTTAGACCCATTGCGGCCGAACAGTGACTCCTGCCGCTGCGGCTCCTAAGCACGAGGCGGCTCTTGAACCCTTTTATCAGCAGGGAGGTCGGTGGCGGCCAGGAGGCGCTCACGTTGCGGCGCTTAAGCCCATTACGGAGTGTTCTCCTCTGGCACGTGGGAGTCACATTCATACAACATTCTGGCCGCGAGAGGTCTGGGAAAGAGTGGGATATTGAAGGTGATATATTGTGGTTGGATTCAATCCCACAATTTCGCAACACTGAAGCAATCACGTCCATGCGGGATTCTAACACACAGACCCCGCCGCTGGCGGCTTCCGCCGTAACCACCGCGCTGCGGGGCCCGGCTAATTTTAACCACTTTTATCCCGGTTGTACGACTTGGTTGTTCCCGCGAAACGCAGCTGCCTCGGGGGCGCGCTCTCTCGCTGGGCGGAGGTCATAGAGCGAACCAGCGGCGAAAAGGGCCGCGCAGGTGGAGCGGGCGCGCGGCGGCGGCTGTTTGAAGGCGCAACCGGTTCCACGTGACGCGCACGCGGCCTACCACGTGCGCGGCGGCAGCTGCAATTGTGCAGAACGCACACGCCCCCGCCTGCGCCAAGCCTCGTTGCCAAGTGGACTCCGGGGGAGCGTTGCGCCGGATGCACGAGCCCGTCTATATATTATAAATAGGGGCCGGATTTTAATGACAAGTCATATATTTTTCTGAACCTTCGGGTGAATTTTAAAACTATGCACGAATCCAGGTATTGTTGATTAGAAAAACGTATTTTTATTGTGCATATAAAGTCATATTTGTCGGCCCGGTGGCGGAGGTAGGCATAGGCAGTAGCGGCAGTCTAAGGCAGTAGTGTCGTAATGATCTCGGACCGGAGGGTCGCGGGTTTAAGTCCCGTCTAGGACATGGTTGTATTTGTGTTCGTTCATTCACCGCTTACCATCACCATTTCGTTTCACCTTCATAGTTACCACAACGTTAATGCCATATTAAAAGTCATATTTACACCGTTTTTAGTAAGAGGTCATCTTTTGGACAAATTTTGCCTCAAATGCATCCATGTCATATTTTTAAGGACAAAAGAATAAAAGGCTTAGAAATGTGTCTCGCATGATAATGTTTCAGCTTATATTGTCACAAATAAACTCAAAAATTGTACCACAAAGATTATTTGAAACGTAAGTGAATTTTAACGAAGTGAGTTTGGTCAAGCATTGGTCATGTGGCTGAAAAAGGGTACAACAAATTGTTGAGTGTTCTTCAGCGAAATCCTGGATGTTCTACAATGTGCAAAATTAGCGATATAATTTCTGGAAATGCCGCAACATTTGAAGACAAAGAACCAAAGTTGCCCTTCAGTGGCATCACCGCCTTCTAATACGCTCCCGTGTCGTCATGTGATGTGGAGAGGAGTTTTCCCAGACACAAAACTATATTTAACGACAACCGTAGGTCTTTTAAGATGAAAAACCTGAATATACACCTTGTGATCCAATGCAACTCTCTATAAACTGAAGACTGAGAGGAAATTAGAAAACATTAAACAGGAATTATGCAGTAGTGAAGTAAAACAGTTTGCTTGTTGGGTTTTATTGTACTGTTCTTGATTTGTTTCACAGACACAAGCCATTTTTTTACATGCTAGTTAGTTCCAAAGACTGCAAACCGTATGTACCTTATAACATGTTCTTCAGTGAATTTTGTATTTGTTTGACCTAGAAAATCAACAGAAATTTAAAAAATAAACTGGAATAACTTCATATTTTATTTTTAAGGTCATATTTATATAGGTTTTAGGTCATAACTGCTTGCATATTTCGCCGATTTTCAGGTCATTAAAATCCGGGCTCTAATTATAAATATACAAGGGTAGTGAATAATACGCTCGCTTAGAATATTTTCAGAACAATTTACGATATTGGGATGAAATATTCATCAAACGATTCAGGAAATTAGGGCACATCAATTGTAAGTTATTAGCTTTTTGATATATCTTTTATTTTAAAAAATTGGATTAACTTCGAAATTTACGGGACTAATGGTTTTAGCAGTTGTAGGTTTTATCACGGGATTTTGCGGAGTTTTTCCCCCGTTGGATGTTGAGGTCCGGCGCCGACCTACATGTCGGCTTGCAGGCTTTTCCTAATCCTAGCATCTCCCACCAGCGGGGAATCGTCTCATCCGGGACAAACTTTAAGCTCCTTACTGGTCTCCTGACACATGTAATAGTGTAGTGTTAGTTAGTAAGGGTTGAGGATAGAGCAAGGAAGTGGATTGAAATATCCCGCGCAGTCTGTGGACCATTTGTTACGGTATTATTCTGGGATTTGCCCGGTGTTGGTCGGAGAAACTACGGAAAACTGTCGATCAGTCCAGCCGGCCGCTAGAATTCTCATCCAGGCAGCGGCTGAATTCATCCTGTGCTCTGGCTAAAACAGTAAGTTCTTCCAAGGTCACAAATTGGCAGGAGAGGGGGGTAGTCAACCAATTGCGAGCATCGTTACAACTTGGTACTTAAGCCACCAATTGGATGACAGTGACCCTCTCTCTTTTCAGCTCATGACTTGAAAGGACTTTGTGTTTAAATCGAAATAAAGCTATCTAACAAACGTCGAAAATCCTGCCACCGCCAGTACTCGAACCTTAAAGCTTCTTTGTCAGAGCCTCTGCAGTGACATGAATTGATGTCCAGATCCATGTAAGCCGGTGTAGCCAAATGAGAGCTTCCAAAACATGTAAACAGTGAGGTGCATTTACAGTCCAAAAACAAAGCAAGGTATCACGTCTGCATTTGGGTCAAGGGACCAGGGAAACAGAAGGAAAATGTTCACGGAGACCGATGTCTTGAGAGAGCACTGACCTTGACGCAAGCGCAAAGCGACGCGCTCCTGGGTGCGCGGCGTGGCCGGCGACGGGGGCGGGGCGGGGGGCGGGGGCCCAGTCACCACCGCCGTGTTCCACTTGGCTTTGGGATTCACGATCACCAGCCCCCCCATGCCGGCGAGGCTGCTCATGTTCTTGCCGTCTTGGCCCACGGTTGCAGCGTCCTCTGGTTCCGATCTGCAGCAGATCACAAAAATTAAATACGAGTACAAATTTTGGAAACAAAAATTAATAAAATATTGGGATGTTAACGGTATTTTCTTGTATACACACTCGAGTTTATTACATAATTGAAGAGCTTATTTCCGAAGTGTTGTATCCCCCGTTCTGTTTTGTTTTCTTGTTTTACGCAATTTACCCATCATATATTGCCGGTCAGGTGCCAATATTTACAAATTTAAAAAAATGACACTGCGAATTATTCGCACCAGTCCAACTAGTATTTATTAACACGTAAAATAGATTCAAACCGGGGTTACATTCTTTTGAAATTATTAGGAAAATTATATCGAATACAAAATTTCATGTGGGACAGGATTGGAGATTTTCGTGAAGTTCGTGTCTTAGACAAAGAAGTCCATAAACGATCAATTAAATTAAATTACAATATGTTTCTAGTAGGGAATGATTCCAAAGTGATGTTCAGAGTATTGGAAGTAGTCCCAATTCTTTTACTCCCTTTTTTGATCATCGCATTTTCACAATGTTTATGTTTATCTACAATAGCAAGTAAATAAATTCGATATATAACATTTTATTCAATTAATAGTCCAATTCTGACACGTATATTTATAGAAGAACACTTGCTACCATTGTTACCATTACAATTGTTACATTACCATTCTTGAAATGGAATTGATTGTTACAATAGTATGTTTTGTTTCTCTGAATCAATGCAAAAACGTATTTCTTAAATACCTTAAATATCTTTCTAAAATATATGGTGTCATTAACATTTTTATATCTAAGAACTTATTAAATCACTTCTCCTAGATAAAAACCTCTCTTCAAGCATTTAGGGCTTTCTGGGAAGTACATTAATACCGATTACTCATTCATTCGTGCAACAACGGATGGCTTCTTTGGTACCAGGAATTGAAAACTAATCATTTACTGCTAGAAATGACACGTCCCCAATATAATTATATCTACAACTTCCAAAATCACGTGAATTTTTTTAAAAATTGGTAGTTGTAGACAAATTTGAAAAACACGCCCTTTATTACAAAGTTTGGGAAATAATATCAACTAACACTTATTTCGATACTCCAGGAGTGTCAAAATATAGAAAGTATTATCGATGTACTCCCGACGTCTTATTATACACATGTCTTAATATTACTAGATACTTAGATATTTGTGTAGTATAGTGTTGTGAGTTTAAAAATGCTTCGTTTTTCCTAAGAAAAGTTTCCATTGGCATATAGAAAAATCTCTCTAATATTTTTGAAAAAAGTGACAAAAGAGAAATTGGCCGGTAATTTTGAATGTCATTTTTGTTACCTTTTTATAAAAGTGGCTTAATTTTTGCTGCCTTGCAAATATCTAAAAATATTCCTGTGCATAAGGAAGCTTTGAAAATGTGTGTTAATGGGTGTACAATGGCAGGTGCACAAGTTTTTAATAAAGAATCCGGATATTCATCCAAACCAGATGAATGTTTACTTTTTAGTTCACTGACTATTCTGAGAATTTCGTTGGAAGAAGTTTCAGAAATTAACATCGTGCCGAAAATGTTTTGGGAACCGTATTATGATGAATTTTGTGGTTTCAGTCCCTGTGTGAGATCAGCTGCAATTCTAGAAAAGTGTTGGTTGAAGAGATTCGCAACTTTGTTTTGGATTACTTGCTTCTCTTTCGTTATCCTTTAAAACAACATTCTCTACGAAGTATTGTGATGACGCGGTCGTATTTTTTACAATATTCCAAATACCTTTAGTTTTGTTACTAACGTTCAAAATATCCTTATTATTTTCCATTATTTTTTCCTGAACTATTACTTTCCTTAATTTTTTAAAAAAATTATTTGCTTACAGACATACAGCCTCTTTTACAATGAGTTAGAGTACATTAGATATAGAACTACAGAATTGAGTTTGATTTAGAAGTTATATTTTTGGTTAGGATTATTTAGAGGAGTTGTCGGTGTGTGAATGCTTAGGGTGGGTCGAAAAAGTGTCTGGGGAGTTTCCTGCGGATACGTGCTCTATTTGGGGTTTGTTTCCCTAATTGGAAGTAGAGGGCTTGTGGGATTGAAGGGATTTTGTGGTAAAACTTAAGGGCGGATAGCTTGATGTTGGTGGTGATGAGGGGTATGCCGAGCTCGAGATGAAGTAGTTCATTGGGCATGAACCAAGGTGCTTTGGTGATAGTCTTTAGGAAACGATTTTGAAAGGTCTGGAGCTTATGGATATGAGATTTGGTATCTGAGCCCCAAATTGGGCATGCGTATGTTAGCATAGGTCTGATCATAGCTTTGTATAGACGGGTACCGGTTTGGATTTGTAGGGGAGAAGATCGACGTAGTATTGGGAAAAGCTAGTGAGTTCTTTGTGTGGCTAGAGCAATCTATGATGGATGTGGGGTTTCCAGGTTAGGCGACGGTCAAAGAGCACTTCGAGGTATTTGACTGGCGTGTTGGATGGTAACCAAGGGATTGGTGTGGACTTGTATACTACAGGTGGAGGTAAGGGTGGTCGGCGGAGAGAGAAGAGTTTGGCTTGAAATTTAGTTGGGTTGAATTTGATGCGCCATTTGCTGGCCCAATCGGAGATTTGATCCAGGTGGTTTTGAATATCAATGGTTGCGTCATCTAGTACTTGGTTTGTTGAGTATACGACTTAGTCATCGGCAAAGAGAGTTTTTCCTTAAAATGCTTTTGTATTCTCGGAAGTAGTCATGGAAACCGGGTGTTACGTTGTGATGTTTAGAAATAAAGTAAAGCGCACGTTTGTGTTTACACGATGTTCTACTTCCTTGTATGATCCAAGTATTACTTTTCCGTGAAATGTTTAATTTTCTCTTTTTAGGAGGAAAGCACGCGGTAAAATGAACTGAAAGCTTTGAGAAAAATAAATTATATTTTTCATTTGTGTCAACATCGTTATGAACTGCGATCCATGATTCCTTCAGCAAGTAGGCCGTAAATAATTTTATGTTGACTTAAGTAATTGCTCTTTACATGCATTTAATGTGTCGTTATTCATGTTAATAATAATTAAACAAAATAATTAAAATTAATAGTATTCATGTTCATAGTAATTGTAAGAATTTGTGCATCGTGGTCACTGTAACCTAGATTATTCGTTATTATTTCATATGTAGTTGTGGTTTTGTTAATTATAATTTGATCTATTGCTTTTTGCGATTCAAGTGTATTCCGTGTAGGCATGTTCATTGTAATAACTAAATTAAAAGTATGAAGTACATTGAGAAACTGCTCTTTTTCGTGGGATTCGCTCAGAAAATCAATAGTGAAATTTCCACATAGAACAATGGATTTAAAAGAGATTATTAATTTTGTTCACAGTTATCACTACATTTTTGAAGAAATGGAAATAATCTAAAGCTCGCTTTGTCAGAGGTCTGTAGATGCAAAGTAAGATAATTTTGTAATAATGACAAATTTGTACTAAAAACTTGTACTAATAGCCAACAGTTTTATTATTCGTATTTGATACAATATTTTTCTTTGTCGTATTTTAAAACATGGAAATTATAATTCTAATCAATCTACATCATTCTAATCAATTTACAATTTGTAAGAAACTTTTATAACAACTATGTATTTTTAAATCCTGAAGAGGATCTCACATTTTTAGATTGAAACGTCTATCATTAAATTTTAAAATATTAAATTATGATTGGAATCATTGCTTAGTATTTTAGTAGTCCTCTTCCCAAAGAACTCAGAAGAGTTATCTGGGGTATTTTTTCAATTTTGAAAGGTCCGTAGTACATAAAACGAGAATTGATTTTCTTCTAAATCGCTTGAGGTGACAGAAGAGCAGATTCAAACATGCAGGATCTTTCGTTGTGAGCGGACGGCTCAGAGTTGCATTTCACAATTTCACTAGTTGGAGACCAAAGCGCATCAATTGGCACCAATATCACAGGAAGTCATTCTCGAATTGTCTTTTCGAGGGGTTTTCTTTCTAGTAATTCCTCAAGATAAATAAAAAATGCTATAGATTGCTCGTGGGATGTTTTGAAAAAATAAGTAATTTTAATAGTATTTTCACGCTATTTTACAAATTTATCTATGTTTGTAATATGAAATTTACCATAATGCGCTTATAGCTATAAAGACATTAAACCTTTTTATTTTGGCTATCGAAATCAGGAAAGATCAGCTGCGCATACTTGCCCACTCAAGAATTTTTATTTATTTATTTATTTCGCAGAGAAGCGCTCAATTTTTCGGAGGTCGTTATTTGATGTTAGGTGCAACATCTTCATGAAGATAAGGTATGAACGCCGGAATTTTGTATGTTACATGAAGCCCTACGGACATTTTCAAAATTTTCTCAAAAACGACTCCAAATTTTTTCTCTAAATTTCTTGTAAAAATGGAGAAAATTACACTTATAAGAGTGGCTTTGATCCAATTTTACGGTTAACTCTGAATTTTGAAAAACTGGAAAAGTTTGGTTTTTGGAGCTTCCTATTAAAAAAATTGAATTTTTTTTAAATAATTATTTCATAAAGGTCATAAAGATTTTTCGAAAATTTTAGTAGTTTTCTTGCAGTAGTGCATTAAAATTTACAATTTAAAAAGATAACAAAAAAGATTTTCTCAAAAACGGCTCAAATTTTTTCTTGGTATTTTTCGTAGGGGTAGTGACATATGTACCCTGTACGATGACATAAACGCCATATTGCACTATTTTGTTGTTTTTTTTCAAAAGATACAAAAGAGTACGTTTTTTGGCTTGTCTCTCACGTCGGTAATATTTCCATTAAATGCAATTTCTTTACATTATTATATTTCTGAGAAAATGTGCTTTAAATAATGTCATACAAATTTTCTCGAAAACTCAAGTTTTCTGTGGAAACGAGCTCACATTTCCGCATTTTCCGAAACGCTCAAACGCAATTTTCTCAAAAATGATTCCAAATTTGTTCTTGAAATTTTTCCAATGGATAGTTTTAATTCCACTGTTTAATATGACCGAAAGTTCATTTGGTGTATTCTTTTGTTGTTTTTTTAATTACACAGATCTATTTTTTGGAAGGTCTCACACGCCGTTAATATGCACATGACCATTGATTTGTATACATTATTACATTTGTAAGTGGAAGTGCTTCAAATGACTTCAAATGAAGTTTTTCCAGAACTGAAAAGATTCGTGTGTAGAGTTTCAAATTTCTCAATTACAGTAATGCTTAATCGCAATTTTCTTAGAAACGGGTTCAAATTTTTTCAATGAAAATTTCTATTTAGGACAAGGTTCTACTCTTCCTTAATATTCTTAAAGTATTTCGGTTCTACTATTAAGAAACCGAAAAGAAGAGAAAATGCCAAAAACGATTACTTTTCTTTGGGCGGTAATAGATGGCAGCTGGTCAGAGAATGGAGCAAGACTTTAAAGCCAGTCGACTCCAAGGAAATTAAAAAATGCTACGAGAAAGTCTGTGCCATTCTGTTGCACCTCTAGTTCTTTTTCATTTCATGAATTGGCACATGATGCTCGTCATTTTATTTTTGCAAAAGAAAACATGTGCCGTCAAAAGTAAATTGTTCAATGTATTAACATTATAATTTCCTTTCAATACTTGTATTGTATAACAGTAAATTTTATAGTTTTGTAGATTCTGAATTTTTTCTACCTAGATTGCCAAAATTACACATTGTGCGATGATTAGAACATCGTAACAAACGGAGAATCCAAACAGTCGAATCTAAGTTCCAGAATAAATTTCATCTTTTACTTTTGCTTTTGCCAACTTGGGGAACATTTGTCTGATGAAGCTCAGCGCCACACTGTTGTTTTCGAATGCTTTGATAAATTGTTTAGCAAACCAAAGTTTAATATGAAGTGGTGGTAAAAGAATCTTCTCTGAACACAAGTTCATTTGTTACGTTGTGTGTACCTATAACAAATTCTGTTGTTGGCCATTATTTTCTAGTGTAATGTTGATCATGTACCCTGCTGACCCATAAGCAGAGGAAACAAGAATATTTTTTGTATCCACTTGAAGTCTCAGAAAAAATCTTAACATTTTAAAATCATCACACATGTTCCAATAGTAATATCCGTTGTTGACTTTCTCCAAGAATAGTCTGACATTTTCGTAAGCCTCTTTCATATGTACTGAATGAGCAGTTGGAAACTGAAGGTAACTTTTGTCCTCTGTAAGGTAGGACAGCTTTAAGATAAATGCACATACTCTTACCATTATAAAAATTGGGAACACTGACACAATAATTAAATACGTATGAGTAGATTGTTTACTAAAATTAAAATAAAATAATTGTTTAATAACTTGCTGCAGGAGTCGTGGGACGCGGTTTAAAATACTATTGATACAAACGATAAGTATTCCTCTTTTCAACGCTTTCATTTAAAAACCTTTTTTCCTCTTCAAAAGAAAATAAATTTTGGAAAAGATTTTCTCGAATAACACAAGGTTTTTACATCATGTAAAAACAAACAAACAAACAAACAAACAAACCTTTCATTTCTAAGCATCATAACGTATCTGAATATTTCCTCCTCTACTTTAAAAAATACAAATCATTGTTAAGAAAAGTCATAACGCAGGTTAAAATCATGAAATATTATCAAGATATTTTGAACTAAATAAAAAATAAAAGCAATGTAGAATATAGTTAAAAAATTGACCAAATCAACTAGAAACCTTGTAGATACTGTTGTTTTAAAAGATAGCAATAGAAATGTAAACGATCCTTCAGCTTCTGGATCAATGACCTCCCCTTTCGATCACGTTTTTCGTACAGTTTCCTTGATCCTTGAGCAAATGCTCAGATGGCCGCTTGTTTTGCTTTTGGACATAAATGTAATTATCAGTGCACGTATTCTAGAGAGTATATATAAGATGATTTACCGTTCAAAATATATTTTATTACATCGGAGCGAATATTTTGTTAAAACAATCCTTGCAAAAACGCTGAATTATTTCTATATTCAAAATTCAACTAGTATATGGCTTACGGTTGGGATCACGGAATTATGAAACGCTGCACAAAATTCACGTGTCCCCGTAGCACGTCAAACGCAGTTTTTAATTGTTTTTGACGTAAATAAATAAATAACTGTATAAATGAAGACTTGTGACCGTAGTATCTAGAAAAATACGCCATTGCTCTGGTTCATTAGAAGAACTCAATAGGCTCAAAGAGACCATTCACTTCACTACATAAGAGAGCTTTTTGTATATTTGATAGTAGCAAGGTAAGTCCTTATACCTTGCCGTTTAAACGGCTATAGACTATTTCGTATATACCATATACTATTTCGTAGTGTTGTTTTACAAAGTTCATCAAGCAAATTTTATTCCTAAAAATGGAAACCACGGCGTTCAGCCTTTGATTTCGTTAGTTGCAATTCTCTTATAAGGTCATCTAATCTTCGTTGAGTAAAGAACTGCGGTTCCTTAGAAAAGCTCTCACCATTGCAACTTAAACTACAAGTATTACTTGAATCATACATTTCTTTTTCCCTTCCGGTCTGTTTTGGTAGTGATGGAATTGCTAACTCTTCCCTATGTGGCACTGGATCAATAGATGACGGTATGCTTGGATAAAGAATATTTCATCTGTTCTTGGAATTTTTGAATTGTGTAACGCCCACCGTATAAAAATAACAGTTGTCATGAATTTTTGCTTCCGTCTGATTTTGTGTTATTTGTTCAGTACATGTTATTTGTTTAGCTCATATGAAAGAGAATACAAAATGACGTAGATTCACAAAAAATAAACCTCCTAGGGCAATATGTTGCAGAGATACAACAAGAAACGTGTTTTGAATGTTTTATTTTTTCCTCGGCATCTATTGCGTGTATCAGACTAAAAAAAGTGCAGAGACGGGTAAACATACTTTAATTTGGAGGAATTTTTTCAACGAATTTGGACGCCAAATTCATATGGAAAAAAGTAAATACATTTTTAAAACTCATTTTCGACGTGATAACGTTGAAGTACTGTCTCAATTTCCCCCTCTAAAATGCGTCTTATAATATTCTATAACATATCTTTTTTCAAATTTTTAAACAATGTGCACTGCAGTGAAAAAAGGTATTAATTTTTTTTTCAATTTAAACATTTGAAATTCGCGCCAAAATGTGCTTGGGAAAACTTGATTCACCAATGTTTAAACATTTTATATTAAAATTATTGAAAGATCTTTCTTACCAGCATGATTTGAAACTTTTTGCTGTAAAATGTTTGTTTTATGTGGAAAGTATTTATATTATCGAAATTATCAAACCCCCTTTTTAGATTTATCTATTGTTTCTAATATAAATCAAATTACTCGGTTTTAGGTATATTAATCATTTGTGTATATAATATAAATTAAATGACTTAGGTGTAGGTTTATCATTGACAATTAGACAATTATAGACAATTAAACATTGTCAATAACTCCAATAACTGGGATCACGCCTTTGTTTATCAGCAGTCTACCCAAAGGTTTTGTTTTTTTCAACATTTCTATTTAAAAATACCTGTTTAGCAATTTTCGCCAAGTAACGAGCGTGTGCCACATGTGTGTTCAAATTATCGCAGTTATGTGGGAGCAGCATCCGAAGGTGGCACTTCCGTTCGCTCGTTGACAATATCGTTTCCCTCCCGATATTCCTATAGCGAAAAGAGATGGGTGGTCTCGTCCGGTGCACCGATTTCTGAACGTTCTGCACAACACCAGTTTCCGTCACGAACCATGTGACCACTTCGTTTGAAAAGCGAGCACAGACGTCGGCCGCAATGTTTCATGGAGTGCAAGAAGTGTTGAAAAACATTTTTAAGTGGCATAAATGGCCAATTTTCAACGGTGACAACGGTGAAAAAATTGTTTTTTATTTTTTTCACTACCGCACACATTGTTTAAAAATATGAAAAAAGATATGTTATAGAATGTTATAAGACCCATTTTAGGGGAAAATATTGAGACAGTACTCCAACGTTATCACGTCGAAACCGGGAGCGGTAGCTCACTGCATCAACCGATGTCACTGCAGCGCCTCTGAACGGGAGGTCCTAGGTTCGAGTCCTGACGGCGGCAGGGTTTTCGACACTAGCTTTTCAGCTAGGTCGAATTCAGTCGCTGTCTGGGGGAGAATTCTAGCGACCGGCTTCTCTGATCGGTAGTTTTCCGTGGTTTCTCCGATCAACACCAGGCAAATGCCGGAGCAGTACCTTAACAAACGGGCCACCGACCGCGCGCGATCTTTCCTTCCTCTTCCTTGTCCTCTCCTCTCCCCTTACGCACACACACTTACACTAACATACACTGATGCACTACATTATCACATATGCCGGGAGACCAGTCGGGAGCTTAGAGCTTGTCCCAGTTGGGGCGGTACCCCGCTGGTGGGAGAGTCCTGGTTAGGGGGAAACCCCACTAGCCGACGGTAGGTCGGCGCCGGATCTCGCCATCCAGCAGGGGAAGATCACCGCCATCTGCCGGGGAAATTATGCACTGCACTAACGGGACTAATGACCAAAACAGTTGACGCGCCCGGAATCATGAAGAATCAATCAATCAAGCAAGCAATCACATCGAAAATGAATTAATTTTTTTGTATATGAATTTGGCGTCAAAATTCGTTGACAAAAGTACCTTCAAATTGAACTATGTTTTCCCGTCTCTGCAATTTTTTTCAGCCTGATACACGCAATAGATTCCGAGAGAAAAAACCTATCCAAAACATGTTTCTCGTATCTCTGTAACAAATTGCCCTAGGAGGCTGATTTTCTGTGAATCTACGTCATTTAGTATTATCTTTCATACGAGCATCTTGAATATCTATTTGGTTTGGGGGCACTTCTCACTGCCTTATTTGGCTATACCCTTTTTCGGTGTATAATGAGGACTTGTTAAATGACGCTATATATTAAGACCTTACCTTTCTACTAATACATTTGACCTCCACATGCGTACCATCTACTGCTAATCTATATGAGCTATGACGATTGGCTCAAAATCGAAAGAAAATATAACTATGGAACAACCCATCAAATATTGAAAAGTTTCGACTTTTGAAAATAAACAATATTATGAACATGTAGAAATGTAGAACATAAAGAAAATAAAAATGTTCATTTTTACAATAAACATGAAGAAAGTAACAAACAATTTCTTGTTGCATAGTATTATGGCATAGGAGGAAATTAAGCGGAGCATGCAACCCCCAAGACACGTATCTCAGCAAGATCCTCTACCATTGTGCGTAACTAGGAAGGGATGTTTTTAGTCCTCTGAAGGAGGGTTGGACACAGGTGATGTTTTTTATGCCATAATGTGATCTTTTTGAAAGTTTAGGACAACACGAGATCATTTTGAAGTATAATTTCCGAAGGTAACCCGCACTTTATAGCAAGGGTTGTCAGGATCGCTTGTTTTGGGTTCCAATATGAAGGTATTTTCACTTTCGAAACAATGTTCTACAAATTGTGGGAGGTTCACGCCGCTCTAGGAAGTAGGGGAAACGGTCTACATAGGGACACATTTAATGTTTTAATTTTTGTGCATTTCTTTTGAAATGTGACATTGTTATTGTTCTTCTTTTTCGGATGCAACACATCTCAGCATGTTTATCTTTAATAATAATAATAATAATAAGAAGAAGAAGAAGAAGAAGAAGAAGAAGAAGAAAAACAAGAAGAAGAAGAAATCACCAAATATCGCCATATCCTCATTAATCATCAGTTCTACATGGACGATCTCAAGATATACGCTAAGATAAGAACCAGCTTTCCTCGTTGCTTGAACTTGCGAAGTCCTTCAGCGATTCTATTTGCATGGAGTTTGGCATTTATAAATACGCTGCAGGGCATGTGAAAAGGGAAAAATCCTTGATTCGGACAAACTCATCCTGATGTGTGGCACCAATACCCAAGAAATTGGGCAAGAGGATACATATAAATATTTAGGCGTGCATCAACTTTTGAACACAAGTGAATCAAAGATAAGGCATGTTATTCAAAATAAAGTCTTGGAAAGAGTCGCAAAAAATTGTAAAACTCTTTTAAATGGAAATAACCTCATGTCAGCTATCAACACTTGGGCAGTACCTGTGGCTGTCTATACATTTGGTGTTCTTCACTGGACAACAACTGCACTGCAGGACCTTAATCGAAAAGTTAGGACCACTCTTACCAAATACCGCATGGACCATCCCAACAGTTCAGTGGCAAGACTGTACATACCTCGGAAAGAAGGAGGTAGAGGTCTTTTGGATTTTCAGTCCCTTTGCGCGAAGCATATCAACAATCTTCGCAAATACTTCCTTCAGAAAACGATGGTTGTGCATGAAGCAATTTGTGCCACGGACACGAAGTTTACTCCATTGAACCTCAGTGAATCGGACTCTGAGAGTCTGTGTATCACCAAGGAAGATAGGCTGAGTGAATGGTCCCAGAAGCGTTTACATGGCAGATTTTCTGCTGAGCTCAAAGGGAACGCTGTGAACATTGCATCGTCAGTCTCCTGGCTAACAAAATCTGGCCTCTTTGCTGAGACAGAAGGCTTCGTCATTTCTATTCAGGACGAAGTAACGTCCACTCGCAATTACCAAAGGTATGTGATAGGGGATATGAGTGTAGAGAACCGCTGCCTACTTTGCAATCAACCTGGCGAAACCCTCCAACACATAATGGTCGGGTATTCTGCATTTGCACAGACAAAATATCTGAGTCGGCACAATGGCGTTGCTGCGGTTGTCCATCAGGCCCTGGCTGCAAAGTCAGAGATGGTAGAGAATGAGTCCCCATACTACAAGTTCAAGCCGGATTCAGTTCTGAAGACGAAACGGTGGAAGCTCTTGTGGAATATTGCCATCACCACTGATCGCAGGGTTGAAGCCAACAGACCTTACATAATATGGGTCGACAAGTTTTCACGGAAAGGGATTATAGTTGACATAGCTATCCCTCTAGACCGAAATATAGCCGCTTCCATTGCCGAGAAGAAGCGAAAATATTAAGCATTGGCTATTGAACTGAGCGACATGTGGCGTTTAGTATCTGTTAAAGTGGTTCCTGTGGTTATCTCTGCAAATGGACTGGTCTCTGAAGAACTAACTTCATCGTCTGCTTAACAACATCGTCTGCTTGGCTTCGTCTGCTTGGCCTTAACAACTGGCACATTTATACAATGCAAAAGGCTGTTCTCCTGAGTACTGCACGCATCGTGAGGAAGTTTTTATTGATATAGCATCACCTGACTTCACCGTCGAATCCTGACCGCCTGAGTTTGCAAGCGAAGCAGCCACCTTGGTTCTCTAAAGGTCCCGGTGTCGGCTGTATGGCACCTCGCTAGGCGAGAGATATTTAAGAACATTATATAAGGTTCTTTTCGAGATAATTTATTTGTGTAAAATGCGTCCCTAGGTACACCGTTCTGATGTACCTGGGGACACATAATGATGTACCTTGGGTCAATGTAGGGAAAATGATAAATACTACAACTGAATAAATATATGTTATTTTTCACGGAATGAATATTTAACCTAGATTATAGTGTGTAACGAAAAAATATCTGCCCTTAATTACTACCAAACAGATTATTCCGGGACTTTATGTTCGGTCCTCTAAGACAACTTCATAGAATATGAGAACAGCATTGTTTGAAACAAGAAAGACTTCAACCTAGATCATAACTTGTGAAGGAAACGAATTCTTGCTGCTTTTAAGTACAACCAAATAGGCCAGGGATCTTCACTTTTATGACGCCATGTCAACTTCATATGTTGCAGAACCTTTCAATTTTGAATGAGCGAATCTTTATATGTGCATTTTTAATTATTGCACAATAAGGCTTTCAGATTCGCCCTTTTCTATAACTGGACTATAGCTGAACAACGAAATTACATTACGATCTTAAACAACAATCAAAACTACTATTTTTCCGCTGGCAGTTGAGACCTTTTGTTGTTTCTTTTGATTCGTGGGATGGCCAGATTACATCCTGGAACCAATTGATTTCAATTTGTATGTATCTATTTAGCGTTATTGTGTCGGTAATCCGACTTCACCGGTCAGCTACCGGTGTCCCCCATGCCTGGGACTAGTTGAATTCTCATGCTTTGGGTTAAGAGCGACATGAGGCGAACATGACGTATTCTCTTCACCGTAACTGGCAAGATCCGCCTGCTTGAGCTTCCTTTCGTTACACAGCTACAGTAACTAGGACAATTTAAAGGAATAACTTTTTGGCGACCAAAAATCTGCAATCATGAATGAACTACTGTTAATTGTAGGTTACCTGTAGGAAAGAAGTATACACCTTGAGTTAACTAATCCACTTCTCTGCCAGTAAGTGGAGGGCCACTTCAATTTTCGCGAAGTAATAGTAGTTATTACAAAATTGATAAAGAAAAACGCTGAAAGTTTTACTTTTCACTCCTCAAATCTACTACTCTTATAAAATCACGGAAAGCATTCACACTACAAAATCGTTTACTTGAATAATTACAAAGGGCAATAGCACTGTAGGGAAATAACAATCCGAAATTTCACTCAAAGACTTCACGAAACCTGCTTTCTCCCTGGGTACATCTGTCCCTATCTACAACAGTTTCCCCTCCATGGCTCTCCTCTTGTATCTGATATTTGAGTAAATGAAATGAATACAGTACCATGATGAATGATACTTTGTTTGATTAGCTAATTGATTTCGAAGTTTATTTTACTTCACTGATGTATTCTGAAGGCGAAAATTGTTTTTAGTGGGCGAGTGACATACTACGGTCCGAGGTGGTTCATATGGTCCGAGGTGGTTCTGCACGAGCATTTATGAGAAACAAAAATGGTTTTCATATTTTGGGCATGGCATACGTACAACAGATTTCTACAATTTGCAAAACGTTACTGCGTATTTTATTAAAATCTTAGGCCTGAAGATAAAGTTTTTGTTTACAAACGTACATCATTGTGTTACAATGATTAATTCTTAAAGGATGTTTATAGATTGGTTAGGGGATAAAATATGCTCAATCACTATTACAGTGCGAAAACGAAACCATCTTCGACAACCAAAGAAGAAATACATCCGGTCTGGAAACAAGCTATGACGCAGAAAATTGTCAGAAAATATTTGAATCATTTTTCGAAGAATATTACGTTTCTGTGATATTTGAGTCCAATAAAATCAGTTTGAATTACGTCATCGTCAGTCTCGGCATATCATGTTCAATATCGAGTAAATGTGACGACACTTTTATCGGAGAAATCAGTAAAAGCTTCACATTTTATTTTTCCCCGTATCACTTGTGTTTCCATGCTAGCCGTCTCCTTTTCGTTCGAGGCAATCTATTTTTATTCTTCCTTATTTTACATTATTCTTCGTGGTTAGGAAATATTCAATCTCTCTGTTGTGCTTGAGCTAGATTTCTAGTGAGTTTCTAGTGGTAGATTTAATTTAGTTTACATTTTCTACTTAATGTTATTCCATTAGTGTTAACTAAGATTTACGAATAAACAAAAGACATAAACATGAAAGTTGCGAATCCAAAACATGCTACGTGTACTCTAGAAAAGCCTAGATTGAAATTCATATTGACAGCTTTTAAGATCGAAGTCGTAGGCTTCCGCGTCCGGAGTCATGTGAGTCCGAAGACCGGCCCTGAGGTAGACCACGAAAAATGGTCGAAACGTCGGCAACACATCCTCCGACGCGGCGTCACCCGGACAGCCAAGATCATTCACATTTTAAGATCAGCAGACGGCCCGATGGTCAGGGTTTCGAAGACGAGTACAGTGACGAGCTCAGTTCGAGTCCGCGTAGGCATGGATGCAGTTCTCTGTGTGTCGTTAGTATTTTTCAAATCACCATTTAAATTGTTAAACCACCAGTTCTTCATTCACCAGTTCATTTTCAAATCACCAGTTAAATTGTTGGGAAGGGATTCTGAAACTCAAGAAAGCATGCGCAGATGATTTTCTCCCCCATACGTCACATAGAGTTTTTGACTGTTTTTGACTAAATAAAAAATAAATAAACCATGAATCACCTCATAAAAGAACCTCTCCTTCCCATTGCTTCCTCGGCGCTGGTGACGAGTTAGCTGGGTGATTCGATCTGCTTGTGGATGGGGAAGTAATGCTCTGTCAATAAGTCTACGGACCCAGAGGTGCGTGCCACCCGTACGCCACCTTGCAAGTGGTTCAGAGGGGATGTACAGAGGGGATACGAATCTGTGGAGCAAGGCAGTGTGAAGGAGTAAAAACTGTTGCACATGTATCAGGGTATCAAAGGGCACAGGACCGGGGCGGGGACGTCGATTTCTGCTACCGGATGGCAAAGTTAAGCCCGATGATTATTTTTAAGATAAGCCAAATCCTTGAGGAATGCAGAAGGAGAATTCCACGGTGTGCTTCGATCGGCGACCGTAGGCTAAGAGGTATCGCGAGTTCGTTTTTATGATAACTATGACCTTTCGACCACACCTGAAATCGATGAATAATTTTGATAGGTAGATGACTATATCAATACGATGTGAATTGTGTTGGTGCAATGGTGGACTCAGAAGAAGGTAAAACCGGCCCTAAACGCATATTGTCCACAACAAATTTCACATAGAACGAACGGAATTTCAACTCCGGCCCTAGTGGCGAAAATGAGCTGTCTAGTCGTAACATCGGGGGGGGGGTCACCGGCACGTGAAATGCGAACTTCTCCGACAAAAGGTCCAAAATCTATTCTCGGAGCGGTGACAATGGGGCGTCACACAAGTTATTTTTTTAACGGACAATACTCAGCTATTATTTCCTGAAATTTCACCGGCGTACCTTTTGAGTTCAATGTTAGAGTGTGTTCCGTGTGTGTGATTATATACACCATGTTGCGGACCCCGGGTTCATTTCCCAGAGGGGGCAAAATTAACTGTCGCTTTTCACTGTCACCCACGTACTTATAACGGGTTGCAAAGGCGAAAGGGTAGATAGCGCCAATACATAGAGTAAGGGGTTGCGACCTTATTTCAGGATTTTTGGGACCATGGTCGTCAGGTTGGGACGCCATATATATTAGATAGATAGTTACAGGTGTGCCACGTAACTTTAGCACCTCCTGCAGTTTTTCAGCGGTTGCGTTATTGCAATGCAATTTTCACGGAAGTGCAATGGGGCTAATAGATACATCAATTCCTTTCTATTTTATCACTTGTATTTTACGAGGAATTGAGGTAACCTTTTTTCAAATGGAACTATACATACTTTTTGTCTACCATGATGAGCGTAAAAAGACGAATCCAATGATATAAATATTGTTATATGTTAGATAAGCGTGTTTTTTTAATAATTTTTAACTTTCTGTGCTCAGCTTTCCTTCTCCTAGCACGCGTTAGCAGGGGGAGCGCTGAGTGACATTGTATGGCAGAGTGTTATCCGTTCAAAATATCCGATAAACACGAGTGGCAAAAAATCAAAATTACTTAAGAAAATGGTTATCCAATACATGACAATATGTATGTCATTGAACTCGTCTTTTTACGCTCGTTATGAGCGACTGAAAATTATGTATAGTTCAATTTGAAAACAAAACAAAACAAAGTTACCTCAGTATCTCGTAAAATATAAGTGATAAAATAGAAATGAATACACGTATCAATTAGCCATATTCCCTCGCACTTTCGGAAAAAAGACATTGCAATAACATTAACAGTTCAGAAACTCCAAATTAAGTATTAATTTAATAGAAAAAGTTATATATTTATAAGATAATTTAATAGTAATTGCCGAGGTACCGGAACGCCGTTCCGTCGTGTTCCGCCAGAAATCAAGCTTTGTTGTATGTGTGTGTGTGTGTGTGTGTGTGTGTGTGTATGGGGGCTGGTTAGCACTCTTCTTCCTACATCAACCACGTAGCTTCGTCCGATTAGCCGATAGCGTAGTCCGATTTTTTACGGGCCACTTAAAAATTGTAAATTTTGATAGTGGTCAGATACTCGAGTAATGGCCTCAGCGAAGAAATATAAATGGCCTACATGCTATATTCTAGCCCCTTAACGTGCCTGAGACCAAATTTGTCCAAAAAGTACCCTTCATCTTCATGCAACGCCGGGATTCGCCTTGTGTCGATCGGAAGAAACACGGGAAACCACCTGTTAAAACAGCCGGCCGGAAGAATTCTCCTCCTGACACTGACTAAATTCGAACTAGCTATCAAGCTAGAGCCGAAAATACTGCCATTGTCGGGACACGAATCCTAGAAATTCCCGGTCAATTACAAGTAAAGGTCTTACAACAGCACAATTTTTATCGCATTGTTTCTAATTCGAAAATCGAAAATTCACTGAGTTGACACTCGCACCATTCTTTGAAATGACAGTCGCACCATTCTTTGAAGCGTCATTAGTTATATCTGTGGATAGAAATCAATGAAATAATTTGGAGCGGATTTTTAAAAAAAAGTAAAATTTGAAAGAATATCAGACAGAAATGGTACAAAAGCAATTCTTTTTTGTTTTTGTTTTTTTAAATGCAATGTAAAGATCTGAATTTTTAGAACACATTTCATTTAAGGCACAAATCTCCATTTTCAATATCAATCTATTGCAATGTTAACATTTTGCAATACAAAGAGTTGGCCGAAATGGAACCAGCACCATTTTTTTAGCATTCTTTGATACAAATCAAGAAAAATGAAAGAAAAATGTTGGATGGGTTTCATTAACATTCGAAAACTTCATTAAAAATTGACTACATGCCTCGCAAAATTACGCAGAAACTTCTCATAGCTCCTAAAAATTGTTTACGGCCTTATTTTAAGATGTCATTAAAGAGGAGATTTTGTTTGGGAAAAATTTCTTCACTCTTTACAATCTTCAATATTGTAGTTGTAAGAAAACGCCGAAAAAAATTCAACTTAAGGTAGCTGAAATTCCGCTTTTGCGATTTTCCAAAAATGTAGGATTTCAACGAAAATAAGTCCCACGCTCTTTCTTAAGCGTTCATTACGTCATCGTAAGAGAAAATTTTAAAAAATTGGAGTCTTGTTTGTAAAGTACCCCCAAAACCTAAATATCCGTTTCAAACTCAGAGGGGGCCGATTTCAATCAAGGAATATCAATTTTGAAGAAAAGCGGCTGTTGGTTTACGCTAGCATTTATTTATTTATTTATTTATTTATTTATTTATTTATTTATTTATTTTACGTCAAAAAGCAGTTAAAAACTGCGTATGACGTGCTATGGGGAAAAGTGAATTGTGTGCACATTTTCAAAATTCTGTGATCCCTACATTGTCATATACTACTTAAAATTGAAAAAAAGCGTTAATTCCATATACGCGGCGAGTAAATGGACAGACGGGCGTTTTGCCGTTAATCCATTTTTCGGTATCAAGAATCCACAAAATATGTATTCTGACTACACAATGAGTAAAACAAAGCGTTTGATTACGTTTTCAGAGGTCGACAATAAGAGTTTTCTGTTGAAAATCCGTTTTCCGGTGCACGATTGCAATATTTCATCTTCTTACGATGTAAGGACGAGAACGTTAAAAACGGGAGAGATATCGGACTACGTGCGGCACGAGAGGGAATAGTGGTAGTGATAAATATATCCAATTGTCAGGCCGAGGTGAAAGTGGGGTAACGCCATTGGAAGAACGTGGTTTCTAAAGTGGGATTTTTTCTGCTTCTGGAAACAAGTAAGCTAGAAGCGAAATTTGTGTTGCCAGCGAAGAATTGAGTCACGTGTTAGCAATTAAATTCAATGCATGATTAATTCCATCCAAGAAAACACACTCTTCCTAGAAAATGTTCGAAAATGACAGGATTAAGTATCAAGCGCTTGTGAGCCGGGCTTGGGAGGGGAAAAACTTCAGAGTCAAATGTAGATCTATTCGACTTTTACAGAAAGTTAAACTGAGTAGACAATTTAGTGACAAAAGGGGCGGAAACAACCAATCAATGGCATTAAACGCGATTTCGTTAACATAGTAGGCCATTTAGACACCATGTTTTTTTTCCTTCCTCTTTACTACTTACGCATTAGGGAGAAGATATTACAATGCTGAAGTGAGAAGTGGGTATTTTCGACAGAAAAAACGGGGTCCCTCATAAATTGATAATTCTTGTTCCTACATGTTGTAAATTACGTTCTGTAGTCAGTTTTGTGGGTTCTCGATACAGAAAATAATAAACTCCGAAAAACGTCCGTCCGCCTGTTCGTCCGCCTCTCACCGGCATAGGAGGTTCGTAGTATCAATTAATGTCACTGCAGTTTCTCAGACCGAGAGTTTCAAGGGTTCCATTCCCGACGGTGGTAAGATTTTCAACACTAGCTACATAGCTGGGCCGAATCAGCCGGTGTCTGGAGGAGAATTCTAGCTGCCGGTTGCTCTGATCGGTTGTTTTCCCTGGTTTCTTCGATCAACAGCAGGCGAATGCCGGAGCAGTACCCTACCAAATGGGCCACGGACCGCGCGCGATCTTTCCTTTCTCTTCCTAGCTCTATCTTCACCCCTTTCTCACACACAATTACATGCACTACATTACTACGCCGGGAATTTGTCCCGGCTGGGGTGGTACCCCACTGGTAGGAGATACCTGGTCGGGGAGAGCCCTGCAAGTCAGCTTCTAGGTTGGCGCCGAATCTCACCGTCCAGAAGGGGAAAAGCATAACCAACTCCGGAGTGGAAAACACGCACTACACTTACGAGACTAACGAATGTAGAAATTGACGCGCCTGGAAGCACGAAATAATTAATCACTCCGTCCGCCTGCCTCTCCGTCCGCCTGCCTCTCCGTCCGCCTGCCTCTCCGTCCGCCTGCATCTCCGTCCGCCTGCATCTCCGTCCGCCTGCATCTCCGTCCGCCTGCATCTCCGTCCGCCTGCATCTCCGTCCGCCTGCATCTCCGTCCGCCTGCATCTCCGTCCGCCTGCATCTCCGTCCGCCTGCATCCCCGTTTTCACCCAATCGATCGAGAAATATTAATTTTGGACAAAATCTTGTGAACTATTTTGGAGCTAGAGTTCTGCGGGTGAAGGGACGGATAGACATCGACACACAATCGTTTTGCCGCAATCCAGTTATTGGGTATCAAGGACCCGCAAAACCTGAATTCTGCCTAATAAACATGTTAGAGGAAGTGATTTATTAAAATAGAAACAAGAATTATCCATTTTTTTAGACAATGGAAGATCTTTCGACGAAAAAGTGTCACTTTTTGTGCAGATTTGCGATACATTCTCTTTCCTACCAAAAATTGTAATAGGCGTGAAAGACATTATTTTAAGACTATTATAATCCGGCACCACTAGCCGAATTCGTTTACTACGCTCCGTGAAGTGTTAAGCGAATTCGAGACTCACGGGTTCCGGACCAGCTAAGAACTCCGAGATCTAACGGCGTCGCGCCCCTGGCCGAAGGGATAAAAGGCACTCACTGACTGCGTTGTAACACGACTTGACAAATATAGTAATTACTTAGTAACGATAGTAATTATTCAGTAACGGATGATTACTCCAGAGAAAGTGCTCAACGCCCAACAAGGGCTAACTGACGCGTTGCGTCATCGATTCAACAATTTTTTTAAAAAAGTAGAGGAAAAAAGATTTCTCAAGAAGTCGCTTATTAAAATTGTTGGGAGGCGCAACCACTATTGAAAAGTCGATTTCCGTAGACCTCATATCGGCATTAAAAATAGTATTATGGACGAAAATAGTTTTAAAAAATCTAACGTGCGAAAATTGAAATAATATATTTCAGTGGGCACAAAGCTACAAAGAACAGAGCTAACCTTGTTTAGGATGAACATTGTTTGGCTTTTAACATCCAGGGAACAAATCTTATCTTCATCTTCACTTCTCATCACTTCACAATTTCATCTCAATTGCTTAATTTTACAAGTAACAATTCGAGAATTAATCTGCAGATTCCTTGACTGCGGAATATTTGCTACAGTTGCCTTCAATATTTGTTCTCGCCTGAAGTGTTCAATGTCTCTTGTTTCCTAATGTTTCCGTAAACAATTAAAACCCTATCCATCAAAATGAAATTCGATACATCGAAAGATTGCGTAAAAAGTCAATGAGACTTGTGTTGGAAATGTAAATTTGTTTGCGCGTAAGTGTAATTTGACGGTTTAAAGTTCCGTTCACAACACTAGCTTTGGCAGTTGTAAATATGTCGCCGCAGCATTGTTCTCTCGCACAAATTTGTCAAGAAAGCACGTGCCTCAAATCTTCTCTACCCACACAATAGAATTCTATTTCTAACCTCTGTATGATGAACTACCATTGTTGTTCCTTTCGCACAATGTCATGCGCGCGAAACAGACAGGGTCGGCTTGGCTATCTGGAAATTTCGGCAAATGTCAGAGAGGTCAGTGTCCGTCGATAGTAATCAGTGCTTTCCACTGTCGTTTTCGTCCTGCTTGTTATTTTCCTTAATAAAAATGTGACATACTCGGTAACGTTAATGTTGCACTTATTACGAATTGAGGAAATCGTTGTGACACATCGGTAAAACATACGGAGAAAAATCAACAAAGTAAAATATAATAACTGTAATTGCTTAATTAGTATAATTAATTTTTTTTTTTTATGAAGATAATGTATGTAATACTTATTGACAGAAATAGAAATGTTTTAAATGGTAATAACATGTATTTATTTATAAGAAATATAAGCTGCCAAAAATTTGTACAAGACATTTATAGGTTTTCAAATTTCATGTTGTACTTACAAATAATTCTTTTAAATTATGGAGAGTGGATAATACTTGATTTTCATATCAGAATTGTGGGCATAGCCCAGCATGTAAGTGCAGACTTTTTCTTGTTTCTCCTATCTGCATGTGTGTTTTGACCACATACGCTTTAAGTGTGAGCAAAGCTTTATTACGGTCCCTTCTCTTCGAAATCTTTTATTCAACATTTATTCACGCACTTAAAGGTTTTACATAGAAGAATTAAAATGAAAACGGATGTCTCTAAATGAATATAAATGCAAAATCCAATTTATTTGTCGCAATCAATCTATGTAAAATACGTAATTATACATGAAATATATGTTAAATACATAATTATCATTTTCTTCTGTTACTTGGCTTCGATATATGCCTTGGGTGAAAGATGACTGCAAAGAGATTTAAGCAAAACTGGGGTTTTGGACAAATAATATACCAACTTTCAGAGTCATTTGGCCATTTTTAAGGTACTTGTACAATGTCAGAACAGGACGAGAATGTTTTTGACATTATTAAACTTATTTTTCTCGTTCCAGGAGTACAATTTCGGGACGATCAGCAGTAAAAATCAGAATAATACTAGAAAATTAAATTAAATGAATTAAAAAAATATTTTTAAATCTAAAACATTGAATTATACTTTCCGAGACTATTTACCCCCTTGCCACAACAATGACGTTGAAGAATTCGTATCGTATGAGCCAATCACTGCTCAAATCCTCTAACATTATCGCTTTTGATCATATCACTTTGATCTTACTCCCGCAAATTCGAACAACGCACTTGTATGTCACAACTGGATACGAAAGATAATAAGAAAGGATAACGAGGAGAATAAAGCAGAATAAAGAGAAAGAAGGACAAGAAGGGGAATAAAGGAGCAGAATAGGAAGAAAGAATAAGAAATAGGAGGAAGAAGAATAAAAACAAAAAGAGAAAAGAAAAAAGAAAAAAGGGAAGGAAAAAAATTAGGAGAAAATAATAAAAAGAAAAACAAGAAGAAATGAGAAAGAAAAAAGAATGGGACTGAGAGGAAAGAGGGCGAGAAGAATGAGAAAAAAGAATGGTGAGAAATAGGGTGAAGAAGATGATGGTGAGGAAGGCGAGGAGAAAGGGGGCGAGGAGGATAAGATAATGAGAAAGGGAAAGTGCGGAGGGAAAAGGTAAGGGCAGGGGAAGGTTGAGAAAGGGAGGGAATTCTGAGAAAAGTAAGAGGGGAGAAGAGAGGAAAGGTGAGAAAAAAGGGGATAAAAAGGGAGTATGAGAAGGAGAGGGGAATATGAGGGGAGGAGAAGATGAAAGGGAAAGGAGGATGTTAATTTTTTGATTGATTGATTGATTGGTGTTTCTGGACTCGTCAACTGCTAACGTCATTACTCTCCGTAAATATAGCACATGGATTTTGCTCAGGAGGTGACGGTGATCTTCCCCCGCTGAATGATGAGATCCGGCGCCAATCTACCGTCGGCTAGCGGGGGTTTCCCCCACCAGGTATCTCCCACCAACGACGCACCGCCCCAGCCGGTATAAGCTCTAAGCTCCCGACAGGTCTCCCGGCATGTGTGATAGTGAAGTGCATGTAAGTGTAAGTGTGTGTAAGTAAGGGGTAGGATACGACAGGAAATTGGAAGGAAACATAGCGCGCGGTCCGTGGCCCGTTTTTAGGGTATTGATCCGACATTTACTTGGTATTGATCGGAGAAACCAAAGATAACTACCAATCAGAGCAACCTGCCGCTAGAGTTCTTCTCCAGACAACGACATTACTCCAAACTCGACCTAGCTATTTACCTAGTGTCAAAAATCCTTCCACCATTGGCACTCGAACCTAGGATCATAGAGGCAGTAGTGACATTAGGTGATACCCTGAGCCACCTCTCTCGGTGGGAGGATGAGAAGGGAAGGGGGATGAGAAGGAGAAAAAAAGATAAGCGAAGGAAAAGTTGAAAAAAGGAGGGGAGGACAATAAGGATAGGGGAACCTGACATGGGAAAGGAGTGACATAAGGATAGGAGAGGATGAGATGGAGAGGGGAGTGTGACAAGGTCAAGGGAGGATGACCAGCAAAAGTGACTCAGGGTATCAACTTGTGTCACTGCACTGCTTCCGGCCAGGAGGTCCTAGGTTTCGAGTCCCTGCGGTGGCAAGAGTTTCGGCACTAGCTTGTCAGCTAGGTCGAATTCTGGCTAGGCCGCTGTCTGCAGGAGAATGCTAGCGGCAAGCTGCTCTGATCGGTAGTTTTCCGTGTTTTTTCGGATCAACACCAGGCAACTGCCGGAGCAGTACCTTAGCAAACGGGCCAAGTACCGCGCGCGATCTTTCCTTTCTCTTCCTTATTCTATCTTCATCCCTTACTTACACACTCACTCACATGCACTACACTACATGTCGGGAGACCAGTCGGGAACCTTAGTGCTTGTCCCGGCTGGAGTGGTGCCACGCTGGTGGAAGATACCTGGTTGGAGAAAATCCCCACAAACCGACGTGTGTTGGCGCCGGGTCTCGACAGCCAGCGGGGAAAGATCACTGCCACCTCCCGCGATAAAAAACACACTAGATTTACGGGACTAATGAACTTAGCAGTTGATGTGCCCGGAATCACTAATCAATCAATCAATCAATCAAGGGAGGATGAAAAGGAGACGGAAGAATGGGAAGAGGAGAGCGATGACAAGGGCAGGGGAAAGTAAGAAATGGAGAAAAGGGTGAGTAGGGGAGGAAACGATGAGTAGAAAAGGAGAGGATAAGAATAAAGTCAGGAACTGTCAATTCCATCGGTTACAAATTTTATAAACAAAGCAGTTTGCTAAATATCGGCTGGTCATTCCAAAAATGTCGTATAAGTTTCAAATTATGGAAAAATTCTAAGGAAGTAAAAATTTCAAAAGAATATTTATATCTGAAGAGCACAGTAAAACCAATAAACAAATGCCCTGGTGAAAAAATCGTAAACTTACAACTCCTATAGTAATATAAAAGGAACTGCGGAAATATAAAGTTTTCTAGTAGAGAAATAAAATCATCCATCAGAACATCAAAACACTTGTGAAGCTTTTTACACTCCATATAAGAATAAATTATATAACAGTGCATTTATGTAATTGCAGATTTCACTCACCGCCGACGCATTACTTTTGAAATTGCATTGCATACTGAATGCACCCGCTTCCACAAAGCACGAACAGGGGAGAAGTGCTCTTGGTTGTCAGAGAAATCCATCGTAAGACGGTCGCCGCTAGAGCTACGAAACACCTCGTACCGCGACTTCCTGTCAACTGGCATTGAGGCGCGGCGAAGTCAAACAAAACCCCGTCATGCGATCTCTTCTGGAAAGCGTGCTGACCCCCTCCTCACCATTTATTTTTCTATTTTCAGATGGATAATTTGTTGAATTTGACATCTCGATATTTAAAATAAATTATAAGTTAAGGATTAACATTTTGGAGTTCGACGGAAAAAGGTAATCTTTAGTTTAATGAAATTTGTAGTTAAAATGTGGACGACGTTATGAGCAGAGTAATTGGAACAGCCCTCTTCTTGGCGGTGAAATTTGAACATAATTATTTTAGCGACGCGGTATATGCAATTACGTCATTCATAGGAATGAATGTAAATGAGCGTCATATGCCTTCTAGAATATAACGGTGGATAATATATTTGATATTTAGTAAAAATATTTAAATAGTGAAAACTATATATTCATTAAATGCTTTAAGTAGATAAATAATACGATCGAAGAACTTAATTTTCATATTACCTGGCAATCAATGATTTCTTTAAGTAGAGACTATGAAATGTATCTCATTTTTATATTAAATCTTATATGATTATTGTAGTTAAACCTTCGTAATTTTTTAATTTAATTTTTTTCCTGAATGTAATTTCCGTAATTCTTTTCCGATAATTGAACATTTACAAAGCAATAGGTTACAAAACACTGTTTTAAATATTCTTAAGTGAAAGTTCTTAAGTTTTTTAATATTATTTGCAGTGGCTAAATTGCCGCTCATTATCAGAAGTAGTGGAGTCTGTGTATTTATTCAGTTGTTTACTTAAGTCTATCTTGAATCTTGCCATATATTGTAAAATTAAAGGCGTATCTATTACTAAACCCGATTTTTGTCTTTAAATTTCTAAAAATAATATGAAACATAGGATGAGAGTAAAATTTTGAAATACAAAGAAATTGCGCGTTTTGCTTAATCTGGGAATATTCTATGAACTATACCTGGAAACGTAAATAAAAATCGAATGGATTTAAAATTTCTTTAAAAATTATTATTCGTAAACATATGACAAAAATGATCGTAACTAATGAATTTCCATGTAAATGCACGTTTTTATATAAGCTAAGAAGAGATTCCAAACTACGTAACTATATTCTGAGAACGCTCATCCTTTGGTACTCAGACATTTAGACTGCAAAAGAAAATTATCCGAATAATGAAAATTCCTTGAATACTGTTCTCCATGATTGGCTATTAGCAGTACTTCTGCTTCACAATGTCAACTCGTCTGTGATCACGTTCCTGCACCATGTGATTACTACCTGGAGAACGAAGATTCTCTTGAAAACACCAACTCAAACCACTGAGAACTGTGTTATCCCTATAAACGCGGGATATTCCAAGGTGATTAACTAAGTTCACCATGGTTTATTTTGTGCCTTGTCGAATATGTAAAACGCCACAGAACCATCATTAACCAGATGGCTTTTATGGACGCCGTAAAGCTGTATCCCTCAACTAAGATGCAGCTAACATATTTCTTAAAAGCTGTGGAAAGATTTTAGAACGACATAAGGATGCAATTTGGACTGGACAAATGCCGAGCAGTGAGTTTGATTAAAAGAAAGCTACAAAATACTGCATGTGACCTTGAGACTTGTGGAAGAATAGGCGTGATTAAACATATCGAAATCTGGGAACTGAACAAGCTAGGAGCATTGATCACACTAGAACAAAGAACGAACTCACCACCGAATTTGGTAAGTAGAGTAAGGAGAATTTTAAAAACTGGGCGTAATGGAAGGAACACTTCCAAAGCTATTAACAGTAATTTTGTGCCCATCTTAGGTTACTCATCGGGAATTGTGTCATGGAGTATCGCAGTCAGAGAATATTCAACAATAATTAAGGGTACTACTATCAAAAAACCTTACACATTACCCTATAGCCTCAGTTAAACGTGTGATCATCTCACGATGCTTGGAGGTAGAGGCTTCACTGACATTAACACCGTGATCTATAAGCAAGTTGAGAGCCTCAGAAAATTTCTTCCATGCACAATCTACAGCTTCCAAGCTACACGCTGCAGTTTGTGCAACAGACGAATGGACGCCATTAAAAGTATGTTAGTCATATGCTACAAAATTATGCTATATTATTAATTTACACAATTATGCTATATTGAGCTACAAAATTATGCTACAACATTAGGCGACAAAATTATGATATATTAAGTGCCTTACAGCACATGTAACACAGGATCAACTACTGGTTGATCTCAAGACAGGTCTTCCCTAAATCGGAAGGATTCTTGGTTCCCATAGAATATGAATAGATACACAAATACAGAAATATATACTGAATTATCCAAGCGTAAACGATGACCGCTGCCGACTCGGTTAAGGACAAATTGAATTAATACCGCCCATTACATCAAACTGCAAATGTATGGCTGGATCAGAGTAAAGGAACAGACATGGTGCAGTAGTGATCGTAATCCACCAAGAATTATCCCAGAAGTATCGGTTAATATGCGTATGTGTGTGTTTAGTCGTGCTGCCTGCACAGAGATACTACTCCTCAGCATGTGTGTGATTTTAACATGGTGCAAAAACAATCTTTCTTATCTCTCCATCCCCCAGATGAACTGGTGATAGGAGCGTATGGGAAGATAGAATGGCGTATGGGAAGCGTGAATGGATGAGTGGTGTTTTGGACATGATAAGACGGGTTAATTTGTTAGGTCTAGGATTTAGACAGGTTATTTTGTTAAAGGGAGGGTATTGTGGGAGGAGGTAGGTTTCTTAATTAAGGGGGGTTTTAATGCAGGTGTAATTTTAGGGCTGGGAACATGTCCGATGGGTTATTTCTTTAAAGGGGTTTTAGATGGGTTATTTTATTTGAGGGTACTGCGTCGCGATTGGTTGTTTTGTTAAGGTGTCGGTAAAATTGTATATGGTGTATGGAGATTGTTGAAAAATGGGGGTATTTCTGGATTTTAGGGAACTCACGTCGTTTAGTAGAGAGGTATGTCATTTCAGAAGTTTTGTAAAGACGTGAATGTGATTGCTGGTTGTCCAGGTGCCTGGTCGTGTGGTCTGCGTAGCTATATTGTGGGAGAAGGTGGAGGTAGGGTGAATATGTCAAGCGGGAGGCGCTTCCTGTTGTGAGGGATGGTTCTGTTCATGATATGACAATGAGGTTCGACAAAAGCAGAGAATGATGGATTGTACATTGCTTCTAGCAGTCGTTCCCGTGCAGTTTCGTAGGTTTCTGTCGCAAGAGGTTTAATGTCGTGCTGGGTTTTAATGTCGAGGTAGCAGTCGTCAGGTGCGGGTCTGTAAGTCAGTCTGATTATTCTGTTTTCCAGTCTGGTCAGCAAGTTATAGTTTGATTGGAAAGTCGAGGTCCATGTTTCAGCGCCATATGTGACTATTGGCTTGATGTACATATAGTATATGTAAAGTTTGGTTTTGTGTTTAACGTTCTTGTTTGTCATGATGGGCAGTAAGGCGTTGAATGTCCGGTGTGCTTTTTGGGTCTTGTCCTTGATGTGTCGCGTCCACAGTAGTTTAGAGTTGAATGTCAGTCCAAGGTACGTTACTTCTCGTTTCCATGGAATGTCCACGTCATTAATTTGGATGGGGGCTATTGCTGGATTTGCTCTTTTCCATTGAAATATGATCGCTTGACATTTGGATGCTTTTATTGTTATTTGGTTTTCTCTGGCCCAGACGGTGAGAAGGTTAGCGGCTTGTCGTAATTTTCCATAATGCCATTTTAGTCGTGTGGTTGGTCACAGTATATGCCAGGTCGTCTGCGTATAGATAGTCATTTACATTGTGAGGTACTGGTATGTCATTAATGAAGATGTTGAATAGGGTAGGAGACAGCACAGCGCCCTGAGGGACGCCGGCTTGGATGGGATAGTAAGAGGAATAGCATGAAAGATGTCTTACGCGGAAGGAGCGGAGGGAGAGGTAATTTCTCAAAAAAGACTGAAGGAATTCTGGGATGTATGGTTTTATTTTGAGAAGGAGGATATCGTGGTTGACTGAGTCAAAGGCACTGCTGAAATCTGTAAATAAGGCAGGGACTTCGCATGGATATTGTAGGGATGTTGAAACGTCTAGGGCAAGTCGTAGAGTCTGTAGTACCGCTGACCTATTCTCTCTGAAACCAAACTGTGTTTTTCGTAATACGTTAGTAAGAAGTGGTGTCATTCGTCTGAGTAAAAGTCGTTCAAATAGTTTGCTGGAAGTGGATAAGAGATTGATTGTTCTGTAGCTGCTTAGTTGTTTATGGTCTTTGTTTGGTTTTTGGATCATGATGACTGTGGCATGTTTCCAGATGGAGGGGTAGTGAGATAGGCGTATGCTTGCGTTGAAAATGACAGTCAAATGGTGAGTCGCATTGTGAGTCAGATGTTTTAGTGCCGCCGTCTGAACTCCATCGGGGCCTGCAGCTTTTGTTGGGTCAAGAAGTCGAATTTCGTCTCGTATTTCGTTGTCAGTGAAAGTCCACAACTGTTGCTGAGCAGTTGGAAGTGGCGGGGTTTTGAAAAAATTAAGGATAGCGAATGAAGGGAGTGGGGGGTTGGTTTCTGGGAATTTGGAGGAGTGGAATTGGGCGAAAGCTTCAGCAATGACCTTGGGATCGTATGTGAGGGTGTTATCTGGTAGCATTATGCGAGAGGTTGATTGTGGGTCTGCCTTCATGGTTTTAATTATTTTCCATAGTCGGTCAGGGTATTTTAAATTTGCGTCTCGTATAGTCTTGTTCCAAGTATTTCCGTGGTGTTGTGTCAATTTGTCGTGGAGTGCACGTTTAAATTGTTAGTAAATGGTCTTGTCCTCTTTTTGTCTAGTTTGGTAGTAACCACTTTGTGCTCGTCTTTTTTGTCTGATGAGGTCTAAGAGTTCATTCGGAAGGTTTTGGAAGTAATGTGGCGAAGAATATAATGTAGATTTGCGGATGGCGGATTTGATCTGATGTTTGAAGTGGTCTATGGCTTTATCTATTTCTTGGGAGGTACTGAGGGATGAAGGAGTTTTTATCTTTTTCGATATGAGATGCTTGAAGTTTTTTCAGTCTACGGTGCGAGGAGGGTAAATGGGCGGGGCTAGAGTGTAAGACGTTATATGAACCGTGAAGATTATTGGTAGATGATCTGATATTAACTCGTGCCGGGGGTAGGGATTCGTGACGATGATGGATGTGGAGTGGATTACAAGGTCGAGGATGTCGTTTGGTTCGTCGTTTATCATGTGGGTAGGTTCCTGAGGTGCGAGAAGGTTTAAGGTGCGTCTGGTTAGGAGATAGTTGTGTAGGTCTCGCCGCGGTTGGTTGTCATACTTTCACCCCCAATTCGTCAGTTAAGCGTTCAAGTCGCCCGCTATAATAGAGGGTGTGCGTCTGTCAGTTAGTTGGTCCAAGTCTGCTGCTTTCAGTCTGCTGTGAGGTCTGTTATACATTGAAACGATTTTGATTGGTCCTAATTTTGTTCCTATTTGAATGGAGGTAGTTTCGAAAGAGGTACTGGGAGTCGGGAGGATGGTATGTGGGATTGTATTCCGAATTAAGATGGCTGTTCCTCCGCCCATGGTTATTGGCCGGTCTGTTCTGTATATGAGGAATTTGGGGATGGAGAAGGGTTGGTTAGGTTTCAACCAGGTTTCCTGAATAAGAAGTGCCCCGATGGAGTAGTCAAGAAACTGTCTGATTGAAGCTTTTTTGTCGTGTAGTCTGCCTTGTGCATTCCAGGATGCGAGTCTTAAGTAGTGTTGTCTGTTGTTCTGCCTGTTTAAAACAGTTCGCATATTTTGGTCGCAGCAGTCAATAGTTTCGTGAGTATGTCCTCGGGTCCTTTAAAAATATTCATAATGTCTTTTATCTGGATGATTCTGGTAATATTGTTGTTCTTGATGAAGTCGATGTCTTTTAGGGTGTTGCTGGTGCTGTTGCCAGTTGTAGTCGAAGAATCCTGGTTGTCAGTTCTGTTCGCAGTAGTATCCGCGAAGGTTCGGCCGTCGAGTCCGGGGGAGGATTCATGAGAGAAGTTTGGTGGGGGCTGGTCGGTGCGATTACTATTTCTGTCTCTTAGTCTGGCGATAGCTTGTAGTCGGGAGTTGTTGGCGAGTTGGAAAGGTGCACAGCTGGGCCAGGATGCTTCGTGGTTTTGTGAGCAGTTGGCACACTTTATAAGGGTGCTGGTGCAAAAGACGGTGTCGTGTGATTCTGCACATTTGCCGCAGATCCATTTCCTGGAACAATCATTCTTTGTGTGCCCAAATTGTTGGCACCTGTGCAGCGGGGGATCCTGTTATTATTTTTGTAGAAGTCAATCCTAATACTGCAGTATGGCACATTTTTGATAGTTTCCTTTATTGACGGTATCAGGTCCTTGTTCGTCTCACATACGTATAGTCCTAGGTGTCTTATGGTTTTGTCTTGTTCCATTTTCTGCATTTCTGACAGATGGTATATGGGAAAGGTGTATGTGTCGCATATGTCAGTCAGTAGGTCCTGTGTATTTAAGTTCGGGGGTAATCCTTTGATAACAAACTTTTCTCTAGGAGCAGCTATTGCACGGTGATAGAAGTAGGTAGGCTAGTCAAAGAAGTAAAGTTTCCGTATGTTCCTGTCCTGTTTAATAAACTCGAGCCTTTGTCCCACTTTATAGTGGGCGGTCATTGTCTTTGGTTGTATAATCAATTGGGCCTTGTTGCAACGTGCGTCAATACTGTTCTTGGCCCATTCATTTAGGTCTTTCACAACAGTCTATAATCTTGTTGAGGTCCAGGTGGTAGGCTCCGATCCGGGGTTTTAATCCGGAAGTCGGTCTGATGGGGTTTTTAGTGTCATATGCGTCATCTGTGTTGTCATCATGGTTGTTTGTTGTACCGGAAGGTCCTGGTCCTGTTGTCTGTCCTTGGTCCTGAAGCACTGAGAAGCGATTATTCATGGAAATAATAGGAGGTAGTGATGGAAGGGGAGTGCGTGCGAATTTTGTAGGGTATTCGTAGGTTTCGCCATCCTCTCCTAGAACCTTGCTGCCTGGTTGTCCAGCCTTGGGTGTGGGTTTGCCCTTGCCTTTGCCTCGCGGCTCCGCGGGGTACTCGACCAGTTAAAATCTGAAGCGCGCGTTCCGCACTATGTGTAATACCCGGAGAGAATTTTGGAGAATCATTCTTATCGACTGTAATGGGACAGAACAATTCTCACAGACATAACAGTCATCTGTAATCGACCTGCTATTGTTATGTTCAAGAAATAAAATAGGAAAGTCGATATTATCGATGTCTCAATCACGAATACTTCCAATCTTCACTTGAAATACGCGGAAAAGATGACTAAATTTGTGTACCCCCAGAGACTATCCTCCAACAATAGAATAGCAACAAAGCGAGAATAATTCCTTTTATAACATCAAGTACTGGAGTCATCCCGCAGATCATGCAACAAAGTCTCAAGGAATTAGATCTTTCTGAAAACCAATGAAAACTTGTGCAGAAAGTTACTATCATCTCAACGGCTAGAATCGTCAGAAAATTTGTGTGAAATCAATATTATTATTATATTCAAAATTTGTACCCAAATGTTTACCATAAATAACCATAATTTGTACTAATTATATTAATATTCAAATTCAAAATTTATTGCTTATTTATGAAAATAGATTTCATTACATGGGAGTTTTTTTTGTTTTTTTTCTCCCTTTAAAATTCAAAATTTATTGCTTGTTTATCCTTGAAAATAGATTTTATTAATGGGAGTTTTTTTTCTCCCTTTCAAAAATTCAAAATTTAAGTAGTATATGACTTAGTGTAGGGATCACAGAATTTTGAAAATGTGCACACAATTCACTTTTCCCCATACCACGTCATACGCAGTTTTTAACTGTTTTTTTACGTAAAATAAATAAAAATAAATAAAAAAGTGTACAATGTACCATGGATATATGAAGTGTAATTAAATAATAATAATAATAATAATAATAATAATAATAATAATAATAATAATAATAATAATATACTCGTGTACATTTTTCTGTTTTTACAATCAATAAACAAGTTTTATAAACATTAAATAGGACATTATTGATAACTTGTTTATTGATGGTCAACAAAAAAAGGATACCCGAGTTTTAAATAATTTTTCTCAGCAACTTTCTGTGGTAAAAACCTTCCCCGGTTTTGTTTTGAGGACAGGTTCGGTCACACAAAAAGCTCATCTTAAATCTGGACTTAAGATGAAAATTTTCTTTCGATATGGACTGTTTGCAAAAGAACTGCGCGCAGTCCCATGTTCAGAACATTTTTTGATAGTTTAAATTCTGTTACATTTTTTATGAAGTTTTTACTCACGAGGCCTTCCGCCGATATCTCGAAGGGGTATGTTTTGATAGTATTTATTTTCCAAACGTATCTTAGTTCATAGAATATGTTTTCATATTTCGAAATATTTTATGTTTATTTTTGGTGGATGTTGTAGGATAATGATACTGCAATATCATATACCCTATTGTGATCGACAATACGATCAGTTAGAACCGGTTTGTCCCAGTACAAAAAAGTGGAACTTGTTTCCAGGACTGGAGCAGGAGCGTAAGTACAGAACGGCGGTGTTGATTCATCCAATACATCATGCTCTATTTAAGTTGCCCTGTGCACGATTTTCGAAATTTGATTTTGCCTTCACAAGTAACCGCTGTCTGATACGGAAGAGCATGCAGCTGTGATGTGTTCTATAGTTTCTCCTACAGCTACACACTTCCTACATTTATCCACTACATCCTTTTTCCAACAGTGCATTTGATAGTTTCTTGCCTTATGAACCTGTCTTGGATTAACATAGTAAAACCCTTAGTATCAGGATACATTTGCTTCACCAAAAGCCACCCCACCGAGGAACATCTGTCTACCTTATCATGAAACAAGAGGTTTGGGTATCTTCCATGGACTTCTTGTTTTCATTCATTCATTCGTTAGACATGTTTAATTCATAATTTCGTTTTTGGAGAATCAATGGAGTGAAGCCCCAATCCTCATTAACAGTTAATTTCATTAACTTGTCTGTGGAGGGTAAGAGGATTTTTTCCTCCAGTCTCAAAGACTTTTTATATCAGCTAACGCTCCGCCTCCCTATGTTCGTAGATATAATCTTCTTACGGAGGAGTTTGGATGAAGACAGCGGGATATATGTAACAGTCTTCTCGTTGATCTGTCCAGCTTCTCCTGGTCAGATTCAGTCCACTTAATAATATCAAAGGAATTAGGACCGGCACAGCTGAGATGTTGCTAGCGGAAATCACATTACCTCCCGATAAGTGCTAAGTAGCAACTTTGTGGGTCGCTTTTTCTTTCTCGTATACATATGAATATACGTAGTATAGAGAAAGTTATGTAATGCTGCGGAATATTCATTACGAGATTTCAATGGAAATACACGTTTTGGGATCCTCGGATACCGAAAAAGTTATGTTTTTTTTTTTCAAAACGTCGGTCCGTCCGTCTGTCGTATGTGAACAGAACTAGCGTCTAAACCACACGCACTATCTTTTCCAAATTGAAGACGCTCCTGTCCATCTGTCCGTAGTTTGAAATTTTGAAAAACATTCCATTAAAATTTGGGGGGTACTTTACCTGAAGCTCCCCAGACATTTTTAAAATTTTCTCAAAATCGACTCCATTTTTTAAAAATTTCTTGTAAGAACAGAGCAAAATCCACTTATTGTGGTGGCATAGGTCACATTTTTATGGTTAACTCTGAATATTTGAATTTGAAATGTATATGAAAGTTTGAGTTTTTTGCTGCGTCTTCCTACAACTACAAAATTTAAGACACAGAATTTTCTTTCAAATAAAATTTGTTGTTCATAAATAGTTCTTTCATTAAGGTCATCCAGACATTTTTGAAAATTTTGGTAGTTTTTGAGCGTGAAATAGTTGTAATTTTAAAAATGTACAAAAACAAGATATTCTTAAAAATGGCTCCAATTTTTTTTCTTTAAATGTTTGGTGGGGTAGTAGCAAATGCATCCTATCCCATGACATAAACATCATATTGCACTATTCTTTTGTTTGTTTTTCAAAAACTACAAAAATATAATTTTTTGACTTGTCTCTAACGTCGGAAATATTTACACTGGAGGCGATTTCTTCACATTATTAGATTTATGAGTACATGTGCATTAAATAAAGCCAAATAAAGTTTCTCGAAAACTCAACAGTTTTCTGTAAAAATCCAAAACTGAAATCTGATGTCCATAAATAGTTCTTTCATTAAGGTCATGTAGTCTTTTGGAAATTTTAGTAGTTAACGTACAATACTGCGTTCAATATTTGCAATTTTAAACTAAAGATGCTACAGAATGAGAGAATTTCTTGTATCAATTTTTTTTAGTTTCCTTGGCGTAGACTGGCTTATGGTCTTCCTCCATTCTCTTGCCAGCTGCCATCTATAGCCACCAAAATTTCATTTTCATGACGTTCTCTTAATTTTTCGGTAACTTAATAGTAAAACCGAAATATTACTTCAAGAACATTAAAGAAAAGTAAAATCTCGTGTAAAATAGAAATTTTCATTGAAATTTTTGAAGCCGTTTTGAAGAATCTGGCATTTCTGTAAATGCGAAATATGAAGCTCTTTTTTACAGGAATCTATTGAGTTTTCGAAAAACGTCATTTGAAGTCCTTTCAAGCACTTACACTTACAAATGTAATATTGTATACAAATCGATGGAAATGTGCATATTAACGGCATGAGAGATCTTCCAAAAAATTATATTTGTGGAATTTTTGAAAAAAAAAAAAACAAAAGAATACACGATAATTAACTTTACGTTAAATTAAACACGATTCGCTATACATCGGAGAAATTTGAAGAAAATATATTGCCCCATTTTTCAGAAAATGGCGTTTGAGCGTTTCTGAAAATGAGAATATTTGAGCTCCTTTTTACAGAAAACTGTAGACTCAAATTGCTGGAAATGTGTATATTAATAGCGTGCAATATATTTTAAAAAATTCATTAGTATAATTTTCAAAATAACAAAAAATACACAAAAATAAACTTGATGTCATTTTAAGAGTGCAATTAGCACTATGTATCGGAACGTTTGAAGAAAAAATTCGGATTGATTTTTTTTAGACAATGGCGATAGAACGTTTCTGTAAATGCCGAAGTTTGAGCCCATTTTCACGGAAAAAGTTGAGTTTTCGAGAAACGTTCTTTGACATACTTTAAAGCACATGTACATATAAATATAATAGGTAAACAAATTGCCATGAATGTAAATATTAACGACATAACAGACAAGTCAAAAAATACATTTTGTAAGTTTCGGAAAAACAAATGAAGAAATCCAAATGGCAACAATGGAGATAGTGCATTGAGGTATCATTAAAAGTTTAAAGATTCTTCATCAAAAGTTTAAAGAAAAAATCTGGAGCCGTTTTTGAGAAACTTTTGCTTGTGTAATTTCTTAAAATTGTAAATATTGCACGAAAACGACTTAACTTTCTAAAAGAAACTACATGACCTTAACGAAAGAAATATTTAAGGACAAAAAATTTCATTTGAAGTAAAAATCTGTTTTTAATTTTGTAGTTTTAGGAAGGCGCCCCAAAAAATCGATCTTTTGCAATTTTTGAAAATACATAGTTAACCCTGAAAATAGGATTAATGCCACCTTTAAAACTATGTTTCGATATATCCTTACAAGAAATTTAAAGAAACTTTTTTGGAGGGAATTTTGAGAAAATTTTGAAAATCTGCCAGGGGCTTCATATAAATTACCTCCAAATTTTGAAGAAAATTTTTCAAAATTTCAAACCTTCAACTGAAGCCACATAGACAGGGATATCATCAATTTGGAAAAAATTCTACATATGGTTTAGGCGCTAGTGGTGTTCACAGACGGACGGACGGACTGACGGAGAGACAGACGTTTCGAAAAAAAGACTTCTGTATCAGGGGACCCCAGAAGCGCGTATTTCTGTTGAAATCAGGAAAGAGGTTTTCTACAGCATTACATATTCTCTATACTACGTGTGTGTGTGTGTGTGTGTGTGTGTGTGTGTGTGTGTGTGTGTGTATATATATATATATATATATATATATATATATATATATATATATATATATAGCGGGAGCGGTAGATCAGCTCAGTGCATCAACTGATGTCACTGCAGCGCCTCTGACCGAGAGGTCCTAGGTTTGAGTCCTGACGGTGGCAGGATTTTCGACACTAGCTTTTCAGCTAGGTCAAATTCAGTCGCTGTCTGGAGGAGAATTCTAGCGGCCGGATGCTCTGATCGGTAGTTTTCCGTGGTTTCTCCGATCAACACCAGGCGAATGCCGAAACAGTACCCTACCAAATGGGCCACGGACCGCGCGATCTATCCTTCCTCTTGCTTGTCCTATCTTCTCCCCTTACACACACACACTTACACTAACATGCATTACACTACCACATGTTCCGGGAGACCGGTCGGGAGCTTAGAGCTTGGCCCGGCTGGGGCGGTGCCCCGCTGGTGGGAGAGTCCGGCTGGAAACCCACTAGCCGACGGTAGGTCGGCGCCGGATCTCGCCATCCGGCGGGGGAAGATCACCGCCATCTCCCGCGAAAAAACATGCACTACACTGACGGGACTAATGACCAAACCAGTTGACGCGCCCGGAAACACGAAAAAATCAAATCAAATTAACTACGTATATTACCGTATATGCGTACTACGTATACGAGAAACCAACTAATGTAAGCGTGCTGAAGTGCAACAGAATGGCACGGATTTCTCGTAGTAAAGTTTTCTTATTTCCTTGGGGTGGACTGGCACTGTACAGTCTTGCCTCCTCGCCTGCCACCAACTATCGCATCCCAAAGTACCTACATATTTTTGAAATATTCTCAACTTTTCGGTTTCCAAAAAGTACAGCCGAAATATTATTTCAGAATATTAAAGAAAGCTAAAACCTCGATCTAAACAGCAATTTTCAATGAAAAATGTTGAGCCGTTTAAAAAAAATGGGGTTAAGCGTTACTGTAAATGCAAAATTTGAAGCTCGTTTTCACTGGACCCTATTGAGTTTTCGAAAAACTTCATTTGAAGTTAGTTGAAGAATTTCTACTCACAAATTAAATAATTCATACAAATTGGTGAAAATGTGCATATTAACGTCGCAAGAGATATTTCAAAGCAATTATATTTGTATAATAAAAAACAGACTACACGAAAATAAAATTTACGGCATATGAATCAATGCAATTAGCAATAACTATTCAAAAAATCTGAAGAAAAAAATTGGAGCCTTTTTCAGAAAATGGTGTTTGAGCGTTTCCTAACATGCGGAATTTTGTCCTAATTTTAACAAAAAAACTGTTGAGTTTTTTTTTGAGAAAAACTGTATTTGACTCTATTTAAAGCACGTGTACTAATAAATATAATAACGTGGAAAAATCGCATCTAATCTAAGTATTACCGATGTGAGAGACAATGTAAATATTACCGACAAGAGTGAAAAAAATTACATTTTTGTAATTAAAAAAAAATTGAGCAATATGGCATTTATGTTAAGATTAATATTGCATGAATAAGTAATGAAATTTGTGCATTTGTTTACACTTCAATTAATATTCAACTGTTTGTATGGTTAACAAAATAACGTGCCCAAATTATTGCGTCCAATTCACATGCTCCTCGCTAGAAATTTGTTATCGTTCTGAAGGCCTCTCGCTTGCCTGTTTTTCAAATGGTGCTGCCTACGTAGTACTCTACTCCTTCCCTCTCTATCACAAGCGACCCTCTTATCGCTATAACCCGCCAGCCCACGCACAATTCTTCAGGTCAGTTCTGGGAAGAGGTTCGCAGAGGGGAGTTCTGCCACTTCCGTCCATCCATGCTCTTGACTCCAACTGCTCTCTCAGTCCTGCAGGCAAGGAATTTACTTGTCTATTAATTAATAATTAGGGATAAGATGCCAAAACTGACATCCCTAAACACCAAACTCCTTTTGAGGTCACCTGATACCGTAAAAGTGACGTTCTTCAAAACACCGTCTGTCCGACTGCGCGTGTGCGCATCTGCCCGTCTGTCTGTCCGTCCGTCTGTGAACACTACTAGCGTCTAAACCATTCGTACGATCTTCTCCAAATTGAAGAAACCCGGGTCCATCTTGCTCTAGTTGAAGCTTTGAAATTTTGAAAAACATTCTCTAAAATTTGGGGCTTCTTTACATAAATCCCTCCAGACATTTTCAAAATTTTCTCAAAAACAGCTCCTATTTTTTTCCTTATCTGTAAGAATAGAGTAAATTACTTAAATGCTTATAAACGTGGCATCGATCCGATTTTCACGGTTACCTCTGAATTTAAGAAAATTGCAAAAGTTTGAGTTTTTTCGGGGTCTTCCTACAACTATAAAATTGAAGATAGAGTGTTTCATTCAAATCAAATTTATTGTAAATAAATAAATCTTTCATTGAGGGCAAGTACATTTTTGGAACGTTTTAGTAGTTTTCGTGCAATAGTGCATGTAATATTTGCAATTTTTAAAATAACGAAAACAAGATTTTCTCAAAAACGGCTCAAAGTTTATTCTTTAAATTTTTGGTAGTGGCAAACAAACCCTATACGATGATATAAGCGACATGTTGCTCTATTCTTTGTTTTTTCAAAATTTACAAAAATGTATTTTTTTTTACTTATCTCTCACGTCGGTAATATTTACATTAGAGGCGATTTCTTCACGTTGATGTATTTATGAGTACATGTGCGTTAAATAATGACAAATAAAGTTTTTTGAAAAGTCAACAGTATTCTGTTAAAATGAGCTCAAAATTCCGCAATTTCACAAACGCTCAAACGCTATTTTCTCCAAATTTCTTCTTCAAAATTTTGCAACGGATAATAATAATTGCACTCTTTAATATGACGTAAAGTTGATTTTGGTGCATTCTTTTGTTGTTGTTTTTAAAAAATAACACAAATGTAATTTTTTTCAAATATTCTCACTCCATGCACGTTTCTATTGATTTGTGTATACTTACTATTGCCTTTGTGACTGGAAGTGCTTCAAATGACTTTAAATGAAATTTTTGAAAACACAATAGTCTCCTGCGAAAAAGATCTTCAAATTTCGCATTTACAGTACTGCTTAATCGCCATGTTATTATAAACAGCTTCAAAATTTTCAGTGAAAATTTCAATTTAGGACGAGCTTTTACTGTTCTTTAATATTCTTAAAGTAAATTTCGGTTCTACTACTAAGAAACCGAAAAGTTGAGAAAATGTCAAAAAATACTTTGGGCGACGAGGAGCCGGGGAGGAGCTGGCCAGGGAAAGGAGCAAGACAGTCCACACCGAGGAAATAAGAAAAAATTGCTACGAGAAAGTGTGCCATTCTGTATCACATCTAGTTTTATAAGTTCTCATTCTGAGGCATGTCGCTAGAGAACCTGGAAGCGATTTTAACGAGACCCTGAAGGAATCACCAGATAAAAGTTACTGCTTTTTGAAATTGAAAGACTGAGCGCAATAACTGTCTAACCACCAAATATTTTGTTATCTAAGAAAGTGAACTATCGTAGTGCATTTTTAGTTTGAACTGTTTCCTCTATAAAGTTAAGATTAAAGTCACATTTTTTTTCTTTTCACAACTCTTTCTAATCACAACTATGTAACTTTATTGATTTTTCTCAGTTTTCTTAAAATGTGATTTAGACCACTATTGCGATAAACCTCAATTGTTGCTACTGGTTACCATGTCCCATGGAAGAATTCATTTCAGTTTCTTTCATTTCAGTTTCTACAGTTATTAAGGAAAGCTGCGTTCTCGGTGCAAAACTACGTGTGTAATGATGAATACTTCAATAGCGTTTCCAAAAGTCTTCCAAATTTTTCAAGAGTTACCTTTAAGTTACGATTCTTTATTCATCTTTATGTAGTACCTTAGTAGTTCTATCTTAATATAGTAATCCCAAACTTGCTTTTTTCGCAGTTTCCTGCAAAAGCCGAATTGTACGCAGCGAAAACTAACGAGTTGTACCACCAGATGAATTACACCACATTTCAAAACGATGATAGGTTTTTAATTTTACTTTCTCGTCTTACGTTGTTAACGTAACGTTACGACGTAATAAGTTGTAAAACTTATTACGTCGTAAATGGAAAATATTCTAATGCTGTGGCAGATATCGGTAATTTTTCGAAAAAAAAAACTCGTTTTGTGGGCTCAGCAATATTTTTCATACATGTAGGAAATTACTTTCGCTCACATACATTTTTAAAGCGTCCTTTACGCTATTTGAGCAAAAAGTTTAGGGCGCTATTTGAGCAAAAAGGTAGGAAGTATTATTCACGAAATACATGATGAGGGATAAGAGCCCAAAAGTATAGCTGATTTACCCATGAAAATAGATTTTATTACATCGGAGCGAATATTCTGTTAACAATCCTTGCAAAAAAACTCTCATTTCTTTGTGTACTTAAAATTCAAGTAGTATATAGCTTAGGGCAGGGATCACAGAATTATGAAAACGTGCACAGAATTCACTTCTCCCCGTAGCACGTCAGACACAGTATTTAACTGTATTTGACGTAAAAGAAATATAGAAACATTTTAGTCCATCTCAGCAGTTTCTAAAAAAAAAAGGATCAGAGAAACTGGACGAAAAACCTGATGGAGATGGGGGTCATTGACACAGAAGCTAGCAAACAGAACGCCTTACAGCACTCTACCGGAGACGGTGGTTCGCGGATTATCTGTGTATCAATTCACGTAGTTCATACCCTACTAGAGGAAGAAATTATATTAAAATGGGATTCCAATTACTCAAATCAATATTAAAAACTAGTAATAATGAACGAGAAGAAAAAAAAAAATAATATCAACATAATTCGGTTTCCATACAGAAAAATATAACAAAATTATAAATAAATACAAAATAAGATAGAAAATTAAATTACAATTAATGGATACATTTAAAGTTTTTAGTCACAGATAGCAGATAGAATTTTAAAAAAATGCAACGGGAGGATTAGTAACAGTTCAAATTAAACATTATAAAATATCAATAAAGAAAGACATATTAAATGATTGCAAAATATAAGAAAAAGAGAAAAATAAAAAATGGGGGGATTAATACAGATAATAAAATATTAAAAATAAATAAAAAATTTAAGAAATGGCGAATAGTAATAATAATTAATAGCAAATGTTATTACAAAGATGAGGAAATAATTGAATAAGAAGTTGAGCCGATTTGCTTAGCTCGCTGCTTTCGGCAAAAGTCGGTAGACTGTTCACAGTCAGAGGATCCCTCTGTCCCCTCTACTAATAATTTTACACACCGCGACCTCACTAACTGACTCCCCCGCCTCCTAAGACATTTTTTCAGGAGAACGCTAAACAGACTTCCTCCGACCCCTCGCCGGATCTCCGGAAAGCAATAAAAACCCCGTGTGACGTTTCCTCCACTTCCATTTTCTATCTTGTGTATTTATTTATAATTTTGTTATATTTTTCTGTATCTTGTAGACTGACGATGACGGCAAAGCCGTCGAAAACCGGCTATCTTAATAAAACTAGTATATTGACGAAGACCTCTTTTATTTCTTCTCATATGAACGTCAACACACCATCAGAATTCCCACAATAATGAACGAATGGAACTCAGACTACAAGTTTCGCCTCGCAATGGTATCTATATATTTATATGTGAAGAGGAAATTTTGTCTTCCTTTTTAAGCAAATGAACGCAAGTATGTGAGATTTGGTATAGTTAAAATTTATATGGAGTAAGAGTTCAGAAAGCTAAAATTTATATATAATATGTGTTACAAATATATTAAATTAAATAACATAAAACACTCATTGTTTATCATCGTATTGCGGATGTCAAACACGTATGTCTGCAATTTATTTACAGTCATACTGCCGTACTAATTTATGGAGTAGTGCAGAGGTAAAATTTGTATATAATATATGTTACAAGTATGTTAAATTAAGTAAAATAAAAGCGTGTATTGTTTCGTTAATTCTGCCAATGTCAAACATATTTCTGTGGTCGAACACAAATGAGATTGTTGTCAAAGAATGCCGATAACAAATAATTATCGACAGGTTGACTGAATGAGTTTCGAACTTTGTATTTGGGTAATTTCAGTGTTGTTTGCAATCTGTAAATGGAATTTAATGAATTGCAATCAAAATTCGACCACCGGGCGGCCACTGCTATGCATTAGTAGTAGAAATTCCTTTGATAAAAGCTACATTATTTTAATTACGATATGCCTTATTCATCAACCCAAATATTTTAATTTTTTTATTGCTTATTTAAGGTCGCATCAACATCTAGGTCATTAGCGACCACTATTGGAGTTAACGTTGTGATAACTATGAATATGAAACGAAATGGTGATGATAAGGGGTGAAAAGACGAACACAAATACAACCATGCCCGAGGCGAGATTCGAATCCGTGACCCTTCGGTCCGCGATCACTACGACACTACTGCCTCAGTGATCTCGGCCACCGGGCGGAACCGGATATTTTCGTATTGCCCTCCATTGCAGATTCCAGACTTCAATCAAATCAATTTGTGGTTTCTGTATTTTATATGATAACAAAATTTCTCAGTTACTGGTGTTTCACATCGTACTACGCCAAAATCCCTGTAAATTTTTACCGGTACTCGATGACGTAAATAGTCGGAATTCGTTAATGAAAATATGAATGATACCATAAGAAACGAGGTGTTTTACCTAGAATGTTTAATGCCATGCCACTTTTAAATCATCCAGACATCAGGCATGTTTTCGAGCCGTCCTCCTAAGATTCGACTCCCGGCGATATAGGATTTTCGACAGATGGAATTTAGTCACGGTCGGGAGGAAAATGCTAACTGCTCTGCTCTGCTCTGGGCTGAAGTTCTCCGTGGTTTCTCCAATCAATACCAGAAGAAGAGCGAAGCAGTTCCTAACAAACGGGTCACACATACATACATTACACTGCCACGCATGAAGAGACAAAACGGGTGCTTAGACCGTGTCCTGGCTGGGGCGTTGTTCCACTGGTGGGCATACCTGTAGAGGGGAACAGCGCAAGCTGATGTTTGGGTCTGTGTCGAATCTCACCCTCCAGTGGGGCAAGATTCACCACCTCACCACCTCCCGAGACAGAATAGCAGTTGACGCAATCGAACCGACTGCCTCACATTCCTCGCAGAGCAGTTGCTATTACTGTATTGTAACCAAATGCACTGTATGAACGTACAAATGAGAAGCGAAATACCCAGGTATCTCCTATCAGCGGGGCGGCGCCCCAGTCGGGACAAGCTGTAAGCTTCCGCTTCCTACCGGTCTCCCGGCATGTGTCGTAGTGTAATGCATGTTAGTGTAAATGTGTGTAAATAAGAGGTGAGTATAGAACGAGGAAGAGTAAAGAAAGATCGCATGAAGCCCAAGGCACGTTTGTTAGGGTACTGCTCCGGCATTGATTGGAGAAACCACGGGAAACTCCCAATAAGAGCAGCCTGCCGCTAGAATTCTCTTCCAGACAGCGACTGAATGCGACCTATCTCTCTAGGTAATGTCGAAAATCCGGCCACCGTTGGACTCCCGGTCCCGAACGTGTCTAGAACCTCCCGGTCACAGACACTGCAGTTCCATCAGTTAATGCCCTGAGACACCTCTCCGAGTAAAACTCATTCTATTATCGACCGTTCCAGGTTGCTTGCTTTCCCAGTCTCGAAAGGCGGGTGTGCTCCTCATCTGTCTGTGAAATCCATACGTAGGTCCCAGTCAAGGATTGAAATTATCGTTACCGCTCATGTCATTCTTCGTCCGAAATTGGTGGTGTGAGGAAGTCAGAGCTCTGCTGTGCGATCCTGTCAGATCTATTCCGATAAAACCGTTACTTCGCAGTTCGCCACTCCACTTAACGGAGTGACGGGGAATCGCGCATCTCATCGTGACAATATTAACTATAAACTAGTGTAGTGAACCATACAAGTGCTACTGATAAATATTTGATCGAAATAACTCCGGTGAAGTGCGACTCAGTGCAAATCAGTGTAGTGAATGGCATGCAGCTACGACCCTCCAACAAGCGAAGTCGTAAGTTCTGCATTGTTTGTTCTTAATAACAGTGAGAATCACCCGGCAACAATGGAAAGTTTCATCCCTGATAATTCAAATCATTTCACCGAAGACAAAATGGAGGTGACGTTGGAGAACATCAATCAACATAACTCTCCCGGCGCTGATGGCAAGAAACCGAATCAATTCAGCTAACTCTCAACCGTTCAGCTACTCAAAAAAGACTGCACAACTCCAGAAAAAGGTCAGTCACAGACAATGTTTTAGAGCGACAATCCAAAATTTTTAGTAGCAATCACGAAAGTTACAGTGCGTCAAATACAATATCCGACTGAATTAATTAATGTACAGGCCTAAAATAGGTTCGGATCTCTAAGTGAACTTGACTAGCAAGAAACTGAAAATAGATTCACTCATATTAACGTAGTGATTAAAGTGATTTCAAGTAAAATACCACCAATCATAGTAGCAGTCATCTTAGGGATGACTGCTACTATGATTGGTGGCATAATAATACAATGCATGCCTAAATACAATGCATTTGTCAAAGAACTAAAATGTAAAGTCACCTCAAATTTCATTGCAGATCAAAAGAACAATAAAATAAAAATAAGTGCAAACTCATCTACAGGCTTCCAAAACTTAATCAGGTATTTCATTCATACTCATCGCAGTTTTCACTCCTTCAAAGTCCCGTTGAATAAAAATATACCTATAGTGTTCAAGAACGTCGATCAATCAATTATTGACCAAGAAATATATCAAGACCTAAAACAACCAATATATCAAGACCTTTACAAATAAAAAGACTTCGGAAAGAAAATAAACCTTTTCCAGTAGTTGCAGCTGTTTTTTTAGAACAAAAAATAATAGGCAATATTCTAGCCACTAAGCAAATTTGTAACCATAGAGTAAATGCAGAAGCAAGGAAAAAAACAATGTCCCATACAATGCCAGCGGTGTCTGGATTATATCCATTCAAAGAATATTTGCAACTACTCAATTAAATGCGCTTTTTGCTCGGGTAATCACTACTCGGTAACTTGTCCTAATCGTGATAAAGTACCAAAGTGTTGTAACTGTAATGGCAGCCACAAGGCCAATAATCGATACTCCAGCTGTCCCGACCTAAAAGAATATATTGAAAAACGAAAAACTGTCAACCAAAACAACCTTCAAAATAGAAATCAAAGTTTATCCCACCAATCCCCTCCACTATCAACAAACTCACATTTCCCTTTTTTTCCTCAAACCATTCTTAACCACATCACTCATATTTATGTTAGTAGCACCACATCCCAGGTCGACCCAAATCCTATCAACAATTCAAATCCAATCAACCTTCCTCAAGAAACACATCACAACAATCACATTATACACAATTCAAAATTCATTCACCTCCTACATAAACGACAATAATGGCAAAACAACACCCTAAATATTTTATTCTCGTCAATTGGAATACTAATTGCCTAACAAATAAAAAAGACAGAACTAATACATTTTTTAAATTTCCACCGCATAGATATAATTTATTTTTATTTAATAGTTAAAATTTTTATTTAATTATTACATACAAATTAGAAAACTTGGTGCTAAGTGGCTAGACCGAAGGCCTCTAAGCCATTACAATACCTACATTCCACTGCGTTCTTACATTTTGTATTCTGGTATTCACCCCAAATGATCTCTCCATCGCATCAATGCCGCGGAAAAGAGACCATAAGGTACGGCTGAGGGAAAAAACCCTGAAGGGGGGGAAACCTACCGTCAGAAGCCGAGTACATGCTAATCTATCCGGTTTTTAAACTATTTACTTATTTTGCGCGGGCGTCAGGCATTCTCCTTCCAGTGTTTGGCCTCCTCAGCACCTGAAAACAAACAGCACCACAGAAGATCGTCCGCACCAACACCTTTGCCCTTACATTTCCGATTCCCAGTACCCTTCGCCCCCTAATAAGCTTATTATTTTGATGGTTTCCTTTTATTTTATTTTTATTTTATTTTTATTTATTTAATTTATTTTAATTTATATTAAGTTAATTTATTTTTATTGACTTATTTATGTACTTATACTTAACAATTGACTGCGACATATGACTTTTTTTACTGTTTACTAACTTAACATAACTTACTGACTAACTTAATTATTGTTAGTTTATTGACTTATTTATTGCTCTCCAGTCTAGGCTCTGCTCGTACTAACCAGTGCTATTTTTCCACTCCCTGATTTCAGTTTCCCTAATGGTCCGAACCTTTCCTAGAAATGTTCCTAATTCTTTCATGAATTTAGATCTTTTAGCACCGAAAATGTTTTGGGCGAGCGTTACGTTCCTATTTTGGAAGTAGTAATTTCCCATTCCCATCCATTTTCCTCTCCAAGTTTCGGTCGCACCGCAAATTAAAAGGATTTGGATCCACTCTTCCCTATCACCGCAAAGCACCCCATAACGGACTCGCGTGAATTTGCGCAACTAGCGAGAGTTTTTCGGCCGTTGCTGCCAGGATCTCTTGGCTTTTAATATCTGCAAGTCTATCGGAAATTAGCTGTTCTATCTCACGTGTTCCCCTATCTCCCACCATCTCCGAATAGATATAATTTGCATCACAGAAACCCACTCAAGGAAAAAAATTAAATTTATATCCCAAACTACTCAATTTACAGATTCGCCAGAAACCTAATCAAATGAGGAATGCTAATAGCCATTAATATAAAATATTAAACATGACCCAATAATTCCCCCATGTACTGGTAATATTGAAACTGTTGTCATTAACTTAGAAACGGAAAACAATATATGGACTATAATTGCAGCATACAATCCACCAAATCATGAACTAGACCTCGATGATGATGATGATGATAATAATAATAATAATAATAATAATAATAATAATAATAATATTAATAATAAATGATGTCAACAAAATAAGACCATACTTCTAGGGAAACTAAATGCTCACAATACCAACTGGGGTTTTTCGAACACCAACGCTAATGGGAAAATGCTGGCCCAAATACTAAATAGTACTAATCTCAAAATAATTTCACCTCCAGGCTCCACATATTACTTCCATGATCGCTCAAGAAATCCCGATATTGGAATCACTAACTCTAAAATAAAACTGCTCAACTATATTATTCGAACTAGACTCGGATCACATTCCGGTCTTAATAACCACACAACAAATATCCCTACTCCACGCTCGAGTACCAAATCCAAATATGTTAAAAGTTGACTCGAAAAAATGCAAAACGTAAAAGTTCAATAAACCAAAGGAAAAAAACAACAATGATAAACAATATAAACTTCCCCCAAAAAAAAAAATTAAAAAAAAACCCGCAGACTATGGTCAGAACTAAACACACCAGGGCTAAAACTAGAACTTAACACACTAATAAACATTGTACATAAATCAATCATAAGTTCAGTAATCATCAATTTCAAACACTACTTCAATCACTAAACACTGACCACAAATCCCTTTGGCAACTCACAAAAAAATATTAAGAAAAAATAATACCGTTTCCCCACTAGACTCCCCCTCAGAGAAAATGTATATGCCTGCTCAGAAAGCCGAAGAGCTAGCAAATTATTTTGCATCCACATTCACCCTAAATAATACTAAATTTCACCCGAGTCATCTCACAATTACTAAAACAGTAAATGAAAAGACCTATGTTCCATATCATCAAATACACTACATATCACCTAAAGAAATAAATGAAATCATCAAATCACTACCTGTCAAGAAAGCCCCTGGACATGATAAAATACCAAAAACCCATAATAAATACCATAACTTAATACCAAAAAAACCTTCCCCGAACAGCCATCGCATATTTGACCAATATCTTCAACTCATGCTTCAGACTAGGTTACTTTCCACACGTATGGAAACATGCAATCATTCTTCCGATACAAAAGCCAAACAAGAATGCATCCGTAACCAATAGTTACCGACCAATCAGTCTGCTTTCCACGCTATCAAAACTATTAGTAAAAATAATATTAAAACGTTTCAAAACCCATCTCCATAACACAAAGGCTACCCATGGAAAAAAGTATCCACGTAACACTGAAAACATTCATACGTCTTTTTAAAAACACTATCATACAATAGCAATCTTCCTCGACATTTCACAGGCCTACGATAGAACATGGCACCAAGCTTTAAACTATAAAATAAAAGAAATAGGCACTCCACATTATCTTACACAAATCATTTCCAGCTTCCTCAACAATAGAGCTTTTGCAGTTACAGTTGATAACCATCACTCTAATCCAAACGCGGTCAAGGCTGGCCCTCCCCGTTATTTCTCGTTCTTTATAACTTGTACGTAGCCGACCTTCCGAAAAATAGTAATATAAAAATCGCCCACTTTGCAGCTGACACCGCTATATATTCATCACGACCCGCCATAAACAATAAAAATCAGACTTCTTGACACCTGGGCAGCTAAAAACAAAATTAAAATCCACCTGTTAAAAACAGCAGCCAAAATATTTTCCCTAAAATCCCCCACCCCCCTTACAACTGTATCGAGGATCTGTACAATGGCATACACATAAGAAACCTATTTTTTTTATTCGTATGGCAGGAAACAATACAATAAGAAAAGGGGAAAAATTTCACACAAAGAGAGCAATTCAAAACAATTAAAAGAACAAGTACACAATTGAAAAACAATACAGCACATTGAAGTAAAAACTATATGTCTAATTCACAATAAGAAATTAATTTTATCAGTCTTAAAATATTGATTCTAAAGCCTTAAGTCAAGTTCCTTTGCCCATTGGGCCGCATTATCAGTTACTGCGATGAATTCTTGAGGGTTTCCAGAAAACTTCTTTCTCGGACAGTCATTGACAATGTGATGTATAGTTTGCCTGACATCTGCGCAGTCACACATCGGGCTAGGGCTTATCTTCCATTTATGCATTAAGTCAGCACAGCGGCCATGTCAAGTTCGTATTCTGTTAATAGTTGTCCAACTGCTGCGTGGAAGTGAGAAACCTCCAGGTTTTTGATTTTCCTGTAAAATAGGTTGCCATAGTGAAGATACACATCTGTTCCAGTTTTTTTGCCAATAAGAAACCTATAAAATATCTAGACCTTTTCTTAGACACCCACCTCAATTGGAAAAATCACAATAAAGTTATACAAGCAAAAATTAAATTACACCGACTAAAACCAATAACACATAGGTTACCCTACATATTTACTAATTACCTAAATTACCCTACTTACTGCTATACAAAATTATCATACAACTACTATTATTATATGCATGCGCTGTTTGGATCAGCGCTGCCAAATCAAACACCGAAATACTCCAAGTAATCCAAAATCAGTTCCTGCCACCATCACTAATACCGCATGGTACGTTTCCAATGCACAACTCCATAAAGAATCCCAGATAGAACCGATCACCAACCACATTATTTTTTTATCCACCGACTTCTTCCAAAACATACCAAAAACACCCAAATTATCCCTTCCAAGACTGCCAAAACCCAACTCACAGAACCCGCATTAAGAATAAATTCCCTTTTCATACATTCCTAAATAAATTCTCAGATCTCGACCGAGATATTGTACAAAGATACCTCTACCGTTCTAGTTGTATTTTTATATCCAAAAGAAAATAAATGAATTAAAAAAAAAGTTAAAGAACTGCTCATGCTCGACGCTATCGGCTGGGCGTGTCCTATGCACAGTTTGCTAGAAGTTTCGGTGTGTTTCGCTCGTGCGAAGCACAATGAGCTCTCTTACAAAGGAGAAAATAACATAATATAGAATTGTAAAAAATTGGAATAATAGAAAATTAATTTAAAAATGAATTTTCAAAAAACGACACTTCCGTATTCGCAGTTTCATTTTCACAAGGGTGTGCAACGTGGCTTTTGCTACTTAATTTTAATTCATTTTTCGTAGAACATACCATACCATACTACATTGGACTCATAGTACAGTTATCTTCTCCTTTAAAAGTGAAATAATTAATGTTTAAGATTATTAATAGAAATGCTTGATCGATAAATGGTATCAAGAGAGCCGGTGGGCCTCCGGCATTTGTTATCCATCGTTGCCTTTTCGTCCGCCGACGCGCAGGGCGCACGCCGTGAACAACCTGAACTGTGTGCCTTACTGTTCGGCTCTATTTAGTATCACTTGGGGGTTGCACACACAAATCGCAAAACTCCGCACTGATAAGCACCACTCACAATCTGCGTAGGTTCCTTTGAGATATCTACGTCATTGAATTGAGCCGGAATCCCCTGAAAAGAAGAAACCGGTATAAGAGCCGAGGGATGCCTTAAATAAATTAAATTAAATTAAATTACACCAACTAAAACCAATAACAGATCAGCTAAATTACCCTACAATACTGCCTTACTGCTATACAAAATTATCATACGACCACTATTATTATATGCATGCCCAGTTTCGATCAGCGCCACACCCAAACACAAAAACCACATCCAACTACATAAACATATCATAATCATTTTTATGAATGGTTGTTTCTCCGAAATTGAATAACTGTTATTATTACTTTATAAAATCAACACGTATGCGTACAACTCAAGAACTCATTGCCAGCATGAGCGATCATCCAACATCACTAGAGCAGAATGTCGATGTGTTACGTCTTTTCCTCGTACACTTTCCTCAAAGTAATCGAACTCTGCGTGCTCAAGGAAAACTAATGTAGAGCAGGAAACATTCTCTGAAAAAAAAATTGTTTAGTACGCAGTTGCCGAGGAAAAATATTGCATAGAGAAGAAAACTGAACTCATAAATTCATTGTACTTAATTTATAGTCTAATAATAATTATTATTAGACTATAAATATATAATATATTACACTATTATATATTATATAAATTATATATTAATTATATATAATATATATTGTATATTAATAAAGAATATTAAATAATATAAATAATATTATATAATATTATAAATATATATAATATTAAATATATAACATATATACATTAATATATCTTTTATAATATATTATAATATATAAATAATATTGACTGTTTATTGTAATGTATATAATTGTATTGTGTTAACAGCTTTTTTCAAGGGCGTACCAAATTATTAACGCATCACGGATCACTGACGCATGTGACAGAATTTCTATGTCAAGTGTGCCAACTCTCTGCCCGCCAGTGTATTTTATATCTATAAATATTTCGGAAATGATAGCTAAAGTTTTACTTCCACATTTCTTCAGTGGGCTCTCAAGAACGACTGTAGAGTCTTCAAAAATTATATTCCTGCAGGAGTGAGCACTAGAGCGTCTCATATCTTAGCTCGTTTTGTATTTAATGGTATACCTCTTACGGTAACGGTAAAAAATAATAGAAACGTGTTTTGTTACATATACGAAATAAATTGAGACTATGGCTGCTGAAGAATTATTGTGGTGGCAAACTACATAGTGTAAATGATAGCCACCACCCACTACTACAAAGGTAGGACGCTTCAACAGGTTCACGTCAAAATCTGACCTTACTTTTTCTATTAAAATACATTCACTATTTATATGTGTTGTGAAAACTTAGCTGTCGACACGCATTGGAAATTACTGGAAAAAGTAAATAATTCTCTTGGTTGTGTTTCGCTTGGTTTTTCGCAAATACCATGGCCAACCCTTGCTGCAGCGAACACCTCACGTAGTGCTTTAATCGCTCACTAGGATCTCTACTTACCGGTTATGTCTGAAGTTCCATGGGCGGAAAACACTAGTTTATTTCGGTGATAATAGAAGGCGGGCAAACAATGTTAACTATATATGCATCCTGGGGCACACTTTGGCACCCATCGGGTTTATGTTCCTGAATGTCGAAGACCTAGTGTCCGAAAAATAGGCGTTGACTGGCACGGCATTTCGGGCTTGTTAAGAGCGTGGGCAAGGTCGGTAACTTGGTGTTGAGCTGCCCTGAATTGGAACTCGTGCCCGTAGAAGCGCTTGACTCCTCGGCGGACATTCTGTCACTGTAGGCAGCACTGCAAAAACCACGCGGGACGTCGATTTGCATCTTGAAAAATGTGCCTTTTTTTCAGTACCTTCTACTGCGTGGCAGCACCTGTTAGTTTCACAGCACATAGAAGCCGTGAAAATATTTTTTTTTTAAATGAGGCCTGATTTTGGTCTCCATCTATTACAAGGTCCCTTGTGAGTAAAACTGAACTTGGCTTCCTTTCGCATCCCTTGTATGTTGTTTTTTTTTTTTTTTTTTTTGTTTTGTTTTGTTTTTTGTTTTTTGTTTTTTTGTTGTTTTTTTGTTGTTGTTTTTTTAAGTTCGCTTTTCAACATCTAGGTCATATAGCGACCACTTTGATTTTTAAACTGTAGGGAGAACACGCATGGACAATACAAACACACACAAACATCCATGCCCGAGGCGGAATTTGAACCCGCGAACGGGGCATAGGTCCGATTTTCTCAATTAACACTGAAATTTCGAAAATTACAAAAGTTTGAATTCTTTCGGCGTCTTCCTACAACTATAAAATTGAAGACACAGATTTTTCCTTCAAAGGAAATTTGTTGCCTATAAATAGTTCGTTTATTATGTAGCCTTTATTTTACTTATATAGTCTTTTTTAAACATTTTTAGTAGTTTTCGTGCAATAGTGCGTGAAATATTTGCAATTAAAAAAAAAAGATTTTCTCAAAAACGGCTAAAAATGTTTCTTTAAACTTTTGATAGGGTTACTGCCAAACGAAGCGTATACCATGACATAAACGCCACATTGCTCTATTTTTTGGTTTTTCAAAAAACATTATTTTTACTTGTGTCTCACGTTGGTAATATTTACATTAGATGCAATTTCTTCACATTATTAGATTTAAGAGTACATGTACTTTAAATAGTGTCAAGTAAAGTTTCTCGAAAACTCAACAGTTTTCTGTAACAATGAGCTCAAACTTACGCATTTTCAGAAACGCTCAAGCCATTTTATCAAAAATGGCTCCAAAATGTTTCTTCAAATTTTTCCAGTGACTAGTGTTAATTGCACTGTTTAATATGATTTAAAATTCATTTTGGTGTATTTTATTTTTTCAAAAATTACACAAATGTAATTTTTTGGAAGATATCTTACGCCGTTAATATGCACATTTCCATCGATTTGTATACATTATTGCATTTGCAAGTGGAAGTGCTTGAAAGGACATCAAAAGAAGGTTTTCGAAAACTCAATAGATTTCTGTGAAAAAGAGCTTCAAATTTTGCCCTTATAGTAATGCTTAGTCGCCATTTTCTTAAGAAATTTTTCAATGAAAATTTCTATTTATGACGAGTTTGTACTCTTCTTTAATATTCTTGAAGTAATATTTCGGTTCTACTCTTAAGAAACTGAAAAGTTGAGTTGACACAATGTAAAAAAATGAACTTAGGGCGACGATAGATGACAGCCGGCCAGAGAATGGAGCAAGACTTCAAAGTCAGACCACGCCAACGAAATTAGAGAAGTTTACCACGAGAAAGTCTGTGCCATTCTGTTGTACCTCTAGTTACTTTCTCGTTTACGTACGTATATACGCAGTAAAATATGTAGTATAGAGAAAGTTATGTAATGCTGGGGAAAATGGATTTCGAGATTTCAAAGGAACTAAACGTTTTGGGGTCTCCTGATACCGAAAAAGTGTATTGTGTTTTTCAAAACGCCGATCCGTCTGTCCGTTTGTCCCCCTGTCTGGCCGTCTCCGTCTGTCTGTGAACACATCAGCACCTAAACCGTACGTAGGATATTTTCCAAATGGATATTCACCGGTCGATCTGTCTCGTCTCAAGCGCTGCAATTTTGAAAATCTTTCTTTAAAATTTGGGGGTCCCCTGCATGAAGCGCCTAGGACATATTCAAACTTTTCTAAAAAAACTCCAAATTTTTTCTTTCCATTTTTGAAAGACTTGAGTAATATACTCTTATGAAGAAGGCATAGGTAGGTTTTTCACTGTTAAATCTAAATTTTGAAAATTGCAAAAATTTGAATTTTTCCGGCATCTTCCTACAACTATAAAATTGAAGATAGATCGATTTTTCCTTCAAATACAATTTGTTCTCCATTTTTAGTTCTTTCATTAATGTCATGTACATATTTTTAAGAATTTTAGTAATTTTCGCTTAATATAGCGTCCAATATCTGATTTTTTAAATAACAAAAACAAGATTTTCTCAAAAATTGCTCCCAATTTTTTCTTTAAACTTTTGATGGGGATAGCGTTAATATGTACTCTATGAGATGACATAAACGTCATTTTGCTGTATTCTTTTGTGTTTTAAAAAATTACACAAATATCAATTTTTATTTCTTTCATTGTTATATTTTCTCAATCTCTCAAGCCGTTAATATGCACATACCCAGAGATTTGTAAACATAATTGCATTTGTGAGTGCAGTTGCTTTAAATGACTTCCAATGAAGTTTTCCAAAAACTCAAAAATTTTCTGTGAAAAAGAGCTTCAAATTTCGCATTTAAAGTAACGTTTAAACGCCATTTTCTCAAAAAGAGTTCAATATTTTTCCTTGAAAATTGCCATTTATAACAAGGTTTTATTCTTCTCTAATATTCGTAAAGTAATATTTAGGCTCTACTATTAGTAAACCGAAAAATTGTGAAATTAAAAACAAGTACTTTGGGCGGCGATGGATGGCAGCTGGCAAAAGTACGTCGCAAGAAAGAAAAGCTAGGCCAGACCAAAGAAATTAGAAAACTAACTAGTAGGAGAAAGCCTGTGCCAATCTGTTGCACCACTAGTTCAGACATTTCAATTAATGTCTTGACATTCTACGACACCAATACTGATGAAAAGTAACTTACCTGGAAATAGAAAAAATATTGCATAGGTGTAACTAGCCAATAGGAGTCAAAATCAGAAGTGAAAATATTCAGCACGATCTAAACGTACGCCACACACTAATTTTGAAATTGATATATTCATTTTTGGATATATTTTACTTGAAGCAACAACATGCAATTTATTTTTATAATTCTCAAGAAAAGTTTCAAATATTCTATTAAATGTTTTTTCTACGGATACTGCAAAAGACGCTTAAAAATTATGACAGTCGCATTTTCGTAGAACTATCGTAATTAAGGAAATCAAAAGCTTTAGAAACAAACTGAGAAATATATGCCGGGCCGGAAAACGGCGATTTATGTGCAGAAAAACTCTTATTGCCGGACCCGGGTAACGAAAAATTGCAATAAATCTTTTTCCAGTATATAGTAAATTACTTCCTGTAACACGTTGTGTAGTGGTCATACAACATATATTGATGCTAGAGTTTCTCCTTAATGAAATTTTTTCCTTAAAGACGAATCTTCAAATAAGTTCTGGTCAATTTTTTCGAAAATATGAAGTTTTCGTGTAATTTGGCCTGAAATATTGGCAATTTCAGAAATTTCTTTTTTTTTCAGAAACCGCATCAAATATTTTCATTAATTTTTTTCACAGATAGAAGAAGATTTTCTTAAAGGAATGGCGTGGGTCTCATTTTGAATCAGCGGGTTAAACTGATTGAATTTTAGAAAAGTGCAAATTTAGAAATAATGCACGAGAAAAATGTGATGTTGTAGTGCCACTAATTTTACTTTCTCGCCCTCACGTTGTAAGAAAAGTATTGTAATAGTGGACCGGAAAACAGCGAATTGTCAGCAGAATAACTCTCATTGCCGGGCCCTGGTAACGAAAACATTGGATTAATCTTCTTCCTGAATATAGTAAATGACTTTCTCTAACACGCTGTGTAGTCAGAATTCATGTCTTATGGGTCTTCGGGACTGAAAAATCGATTGACAGCAAAACGTCTGTGCCCAACGCAAGCGTTTAAATCGTTCAGCCGATGGTCTCCAAAGGTGATATTCCCCAATCGATTTAAATGAACTGGAGGCCTCGAAGTCTGAAACGGATACTATGATTTTGATGGGTACTTTACATGAAGTCTCATCAACAATTCAATATTTTGTCAATAATGGCTACAAATTGTTTTATTATACTTTGTTCTCAGATGGCGTAAACTACTCTTAAAAGAATGGTGCAAGTCTCATTTTCGTTTAAATCTCTGATTTCTTAAAAATTGCATATGTTCAATTTTTTTGGCGTCTTCATACAACAAAATTATTGAAGTTTTTTCCTGGATGAAATCTGTACTGCAAATACAAATCTTTAAATAAGTTCATGTACAAGTTTTCGAAAATATAAGTAGTTTTTAGGTAATTTTGCGTGAAATATAGGCAATTTTTAAGCATTTGAGGCGTTGATTTGGGGAAAGGTAGTAAGTAAAAAAATCTTTTTTTTTAGATTTTTCATCGAAAAGGTAGTAAGGAGTATCGCCAAGGGCGTAGAAATAGTAGAATGTCAAAAGAACGCGAGTTCCCAGAATTGAGTTTCAATGAACGACGCGAGATAGCACTGATAGTAAGTAAACGTGAGTTGGCATGGAGATGGATTCTTCTCCTGCGTGTGAACTACATCATGCGGCGTCTCTCGCACCAAATCATCCATATTTTTCTATCTTGCCAATCTTCTTCTTTGATGTGAAGATTTCACATTGTGTTTCACTCCATCATATTATGTAAGTCTTGATCTGCCTCTCTTTTTCTATACAGGGACCTAGATTCTCAAATTGATATTATCAACTTTTTTATAACAACATTAATAAATACCATTAGATTCATCCGGTTTTTACTACTACTATACCCGATCACTTTTAGAAGTCAGGAGACCATCTCATTCCCTCTGCGACCAACAATACACTGATGACACAAGCTCATGAAACTATTGCTAGTATCTCGCACGTATAAAAAGGTTGAAGTTTGACAGATGAGGCCGTAACATGTTCGAGTATGAGTGTAGGAATAAATAATATATGCTACATGTCCATGCTGACAGTGCAATTTACACGTAATGGCATGCGTGAAGAAGCATGATAATGGATCAAATGTTTCATAGTTTTCTCAGCTTGTCGGAGATGTAACGTTTTAGGAAAGGAGTTGCCGTTTTACTGGTTTTTCTGTAATGTGTTTTTCGCTTTTCATAGGTCACATGATCGAGGATTTCTACTCCTCTGATCTGTAAAACAAAGGTCCCATTTCTTTTTATTTTCAATCAATGTGTAAACACACTTTTATTTTCTCTCTACGAAGTAGAAAAAATATGTAATGCTGAGCGATAAAACATATATTTCGGCAGAAAAACTCCTTACAGGGACCTGGTAACGAAAAAGTGGATAAGTTCAGTTGCTGAATTTAGAAAAATAAGGGTCCTTTAATACGTGCTGTAGCCAGAATCTATGTTTTGTGGGTCCTTGATACCAAAAAATCGAATGACGACGGAACGTTCGTCCGTATGTCCTTCCGTCGGTCTGTCTGTGAACAACAGACATTCTACATTCATTGTTGTCCAATGGTTAGACATCGTAGTTCATGTATAGCAATTTAAAGGAACACTTACTTCATTCAACAGGGCTTTGTGCAGAGAATCATAAAAATTTAATAAACTGATTACGCAGTCCGGATCCGGCCCTCGAGCCGTATGTTGGGCATGCCTGGCCGAAATCATTATGAGAATGTTTGCCAAATTTATATTTCCGATCAATCTGGTCGATCTCGAGGCTCTGCCAGTTGGAAGCGAATAGATTTTATTTTGGGATACATAAAACCTCAACAGAAATTTCAAGTAATGCGAGAAAGTATGTGTTCTTGGAGCACCATTAGTCATATCATGCAGTAATGTACTACGTGAAACTTGTGCGTGCTGAAAGGTGTGGGTGGTCTGTGGGGAAGAGAATTGACGCAACCTAAACATCTTGCATTTATTCGTGCATTGCAAACATAAAATGCGGAATTTATGACGCAGTAAGTGAGAGTCTTGCGGTATAATCTCGGAATGTGCTACGGTTGCGCCGCACACGAGGCTAAAAGTAACTCCGATTACGTCATGACTGGCGTCAGCACGGCGCCATTTACGAACGCGAAATATGCGTAATCGAGTAAACTCATTCCACTACAAAACAATACCACACGAAGGCGTTCATGAGGTTTGGTTGCCAAGATGTAAGCGATAGTACAGTGCGGTAGGGAAAACTATCGATAGTGTGGTCATAGTAGTGAGAATGCTAGCAACTGAATTTTTGTTGATATCGAGAGAACCAGGCAGCGCTGGGACTGTCCGAAGGGAGTTGCAGAAGTAGCAAGGGAGGAGGAGGCGAAGTAACAGTACGTATGCGACATTATACTCTTTTAAACATTTTCCGAGGTTTCGCCGATCAACACCAGGAGAATGCCGGAGCAGTACCCTACCAAACGGGCCACGGATCGCGCGCGATCTATCCTTCCTCTTCCTTGTCCTATCCTCTCCTCTTACACACACACTTCCACTAACATGCACTACACTACCACATATTCCGGGAGACCGGTCGGGAGCTTAGAGCTTGTCCCGACTGGGGCGGTGCCCCGCTGGTGGGAGAGTCCTGGTTAGGAGGAAACCCCACTAGCCGACGGTAGATCGGCGCCGGAACTCGCCAACCGACAGGGAAAGATCACCGCCATCTCCTACAAAAAAACATGCACTACACTAATGAGACTAATGACCGAAGCAGTTGACGCGCCCGGAAACACGAAAAAATTAATCAATCAATCTTTTAAACATAGCTGCACTTCAAAATCACAAGCTGGAAGGAGAGGGGGACATTGTTATACAATCGGAAGCTTCAATGCCAAAACATTTAAGACCAAACAGAGGATTAGTCCATTGGATGTCCAACAGTCCATTGGATGTCATTGTTCACCTCCCCTTTTAGGTCGTGACCTTGAAGTGCAGCTATGTTTAAATCGAAGTACTTGTATAGCGCCGCATACGGAAGCTAAGCTGAGGGCGGAATCGGAGGTTGCGGAGGCTGTGGCTCGGATCGGTGCGGAGAGACTTTCCTGGCGCGCTATGTCATGTTTCGTTTCTTGCTACGTTAGTGCAGTTGTTCAGTACAGAACGAACTCCTCTAGGTCTTTAAGTAAAGACTATTAACGTCAAAATCAAATAATGCACGACCGGGAGCCAATTTTGCGTTGTTTAACTATCGAAAGATATATCGTTACTAATATTTGCCCGCATTTTCGGGATTTGACCTAGTTGCAGCAGGCTGCTAGGTGTGGAAACAATTGAGATTGGCGCCCTTCACTAAAGTACCACACTCCGTTGCAGAAATCTTTCCAAGGGATTGAGTCAGAGTGTATTTCAAAAACTGTTAGAATGTGCTTTTTCCTATCTCACACTTACTTCGTAAGAAGGGAAGGTATTGTTTACTTCGTAAGAAGGAAAAGTATTGTAATCGTGGCCCGTTAAACGGGGAATTTTCAGCAGAAAAAACTCTTATTGCCGGGGCGTGGTAACGAAAAATTGGAATCTTATTCCTATATACAGTAAATTATTTCCTGTAACACGTTGGGTAGTGCGAATCCATGTTTTGTGGGTCCTTGATACTGAAAAATCGATTGACGGCAGAACGACTTTCTGTCTGTCCATGTATGGTCAATGCTAATGCCTAAACCATTCTGCTCATTTTCTCCGAAGTTGATATTGCCCGATCGATCTCAACGAATTCGAGGCCTTGGAAGTTTCAAACGGTTGTTTTGATTTTTAGCTGTTCTTTACATGAAGCCTCAACAATATCTCAAAATTTTCTCAAGAATGGCACCAGATATTTTGATTAAACTTTGTTCTCGGATAGCGTAAGAATGCTTAAGAGAATAATGCAGGTCTCATGTTCATCGAAATCACTATATTTCGATAATTGCAAAAATGCAATTTTTAAGGGGTCTTGCTACAACTTCAATATTGAAGATATTTTTTCCTTAATGAAATCTGTTCTTTAACACAGATCTTGAAATAAGGTCATGTTCAATTGTTCGAAAATATGAGTAACTTTTGTGTAATATTGGTCGAAATATAGGCCATTTCCAATTATTTTAACATTTTTTCTCTAAATTGACACAAACATTTTTCTTTAAATTTTCTCTTCATATTAACGGACGGTAAAAAAAATTGTGCTAGTCCCATTTTCGGCGAACTCTCCTTTTTCCGAAAATTGGGAAACGTTAACATTTCAAAATTATAAAATTGAAGATAGCGATTTTGCCTTATACTGTAAATCCTCGTTAGCAAGGACTCGCTTAACACGATTTTTCTCCGTAACACGAACAAAATCTCGATCCCGGCAAGTGATTACGGTAATAGGGACATTTATAATACTCGGATAACATGAATTTTTATAACTCCGATTATTTCGGTCCCTTGCAATACCTGTTAATGAGGGTGTAATCTATAAAGTCTTGGCAAAATCACCTCTTAACAAATATTTTTGAAAATGGAGTAGATTTCGCTTATTTTGTGTTTGAAATTTATGCAATTTTTTTAAAAATAATTTTTTAAACGATATTTTTTTCATTAAGTTTTCTCCTCCTATGTAGCAACGGACGGTAAAAAATATAGTGCTATTTCCATTTTCGTCCAACTCTTTTTTTAATTGCAAAAAATGCACGTTAGAAATATTGGATTGAGACAATTACATTTGTATGCGATCGCCGGAATACGCACCTTACCGTAGTGTCTGTACCGTAGTGGCATGTATGACGAGTACGAGTTAACGCGGAGGACATGAGATCGAGCCGTGGTACGGAAAACATTTTTTGCTGGTTGAAAACACTTTTGAATGTTTACGTAGTATAGCGGAGCATAGCATGTTTGCGTAGTATAGGGATATAATATAGCGGAGCAGTCAGAAATAATGCGGGAAAGTGCGTGCTGCTGTGGCACAACTAGTTTTTCTTGACATTTTGTGTCCTCGGCGCTGATGCTAATACTCCTTTGGTATGCGATGCGACAAATATGTGGTAATTCCTTTCAATTAATTGAGTAACCGTGTAAAACAATTGTTTGAGTCGTCGACTTGTGCTTCGTGGTATAAATGGTCTTATCGACCTATAGGGCATCTAAACCATTATTTTGTGCTAACATTTAACAATCCCAAACGAAATACAATTTCGTCACTTGAGTCACCAGTTTACAAACTTCATATAAATTGCATCCATTGTATCAAGCCTATTATAACATGACGCAGAAAGAAGGATATGATTCCTTCAGTACGGAAACGGTACAGATTTACACTGACTGAGGGGAGGGAAAAAGAAACTGTAGCAGAAGGAGGAGGAGTAGAGGATGAAGAAGAGGGGAAAAAGGAAACGAAGGAAAATAAAACGGAGGAGGAGACGGAGGAAGAGGAGAAAAGAGGAAGAAGTAACAGGTGAGAAGGAGACGAAGGAGGGAGAGACGGGGAGAAGGAGATAGAGGTGAAGGAGAAGACGGAGGAGGAGCAGGAGACGGAGGAGGAGGCAGAGAATGAGGTGGAAGACGAAATGGAGAAGCTGATCCCGGAGGAGACAGTGAAGGAGATGGAGACGTTGAACCGTTTCCTTCTTTTCCGTCTTCTTCGCCTTCTCCGTCACCATTTCAGTCACCTCAGTAACTTTCCACGACTCATCCTTCACCATCTCTATCTCCTTCGTCTCGATCTCCTTCTCCTTTGTCTTCTCCCCCTCCTTCTGCTTCAGCTTCTTTCTCCCTCTTCTCAGTCAGTGTAAATCTGTACCGTTTCACAAAAGAATGGAAACCGTCTCGTGTAAATGGGGACCGATGGATGGTATCCCGAGATGTTCTATCTCCAGCATTCAGATACAACCCTACTCTCCCATTACTCTGTTATCGACAAGTTATCGCCAGAACAATGCTCGGTTTTACGAGTTCCAAGAACGCACTCGAGCTTGTTTGCTCAACGACAGACCTCAGCTCGTCGCCAGGCATATCACACCACTTCGCCGCATAAGCAAAGAAATCACCACGCTAATTGCTGATTAATGGCGGGGGTGCGAGGAGCGGCGCCGCGGAGGGGCGGGAGCACCGCCTCCCGCGACGCACAAACTCAGGCGCCGCGGGCGAGTGCGCGGTTGCCAAATCGCTCGCAGCTCTAGCTCTGCATTGAAGAGCCACTGCCAAGGATGCAGATGCAAGCAATCGGCAGACCCTTTTCACGACGTTCACGAAAGAAATAACGTAGTTCACGACCCAAGGAGATACACAAGGAGGTTTTAACGGGAATCCCTTCGGTAAATAAAATTATAATTTTCTAATTTGCCACAGTTTCAAAGTGTATTATTACTCCATCTTGTGAGTGAATGGTTCACAACATCAACAGAGAATATTCAACAATTGCCATTGAGAATAATATATGCTTCAAACATTAATAAAACCTGTCTACAAACACACGGTGAAAACCATATTTTACACTTCACACAAAACACGAAAAACAATAAATTAGTATGTTGTACGAATACATAAAAAACTATTCTACTTCGCAATGTGTCTATGAAACGGAAAACTAGAATATTGTTATTAAATTTAATTATTTAATTATGAATTTCTATTGTATTTTATTTATCCACTCTTTTAGTACCCGACATGTCCATGAACCACTAATTGGTTTAAACCACTCAAACGTTTATAAAATTCTTCACATGAGTAAACACATAAATTGATTTTTCAATTTTAACATGTTGATATTCCAAAGAAGAAACATTTTTTAGAAAGTCCAACTTTTGAAAATCAGAAAAAAATCTGAAAATGTTCAAATGTTAAAAAGTTAAGAAAGGATATTCCAATAAATTCATATGTTCAAAGCACAAAGAAAGATTTTAAAATTCTCTTAACACTAAAAATTAAAAAATCATTTTTTTTCACATGTTCAACAATTAAGTAAAGACTCCAAAATATTCGAATATCTTACCGTGTTCGAAAATGAAGTGAAATCTCCGTAACAATAATTACAATTCGAGCCCCATTTGTCTATAGAAAACGAAACTTTAATTCATTTCATTTCATTGTAAGTTACAATTAACTATTTACGAATGGCGTAATTTGTCAATGTGTACTACTTAATGGGGTTAGGACAAAAACAAAAATTATGATACATGCAATAGCACCACATGTCACTATTTATTACTTCACTATCGCCAGGTTAAGACCAAGTAACAATTCTCTGATATTTTGGGATCCAGCTTCACCTCGCATATCACAACGATGAACAGACTGTTCAAAAAATTTTCGTAATCACCATTTCAATTTATAAAATTATGAACCAAAATTGACACTCAGTAGAGTTTATATGTGCGTGTTTACAATAACAACTCCACGTAGGGACTACAGAACCTTGCATTTCCTGATGGAGCTTAAGAACCGACGTAAGCCTGAGAGCTATGTCGGCGTTAGCCTAGGTACTGGTAGGACCTCCCTTGCAGAGTAGGTTGAACGTGAGGGGCCAAATAAACAAGTACTCTAAAGGAGAGCCTAAACGGCATTTTTAAAGAATAATGGATTGATGAAGATAGTGGGAGAGGCACTTCGATCACTTAAGCGCAGCGTCTGATCTGCAGCGAGCGACTGCAAACAGCCCGGGCGTCTTGCATCCCTAGCGGGTCAGGACCCTTCGGATTTCCTGTTATTGGTCCATGGGGGTACAGGAGAGAAAGTGGGTTGATACAACAGGCCACTGATTAGCGTAGACTTTCAATACTTCCGGTTGCGACAAATTTCTCAGCAGTTATTAATTACCCCTCAGAATGACCGGTGAGGTATGTTACATTTGAGAAGCGTTCATACAAAAGCAAACGTGTCCATCGAAAAAAAAAGAGTACTGCAGTAATTCTAATGAGAGTCATCTGCATCTTCGGTCCTGATATAGAGAAGCAAAAACAAATACATCCCTAATCATTTTACATGTAAACTTTCGAGGATCAGGCAAAATCCAATACGTCCACAGCGTTTCTGCAAACAATAAAGAACATGTAACCAATATCATGCCATGGTTCACATCACATGACTGGTCGTGCCGCGTGGTTCACTCCGTCTGAGAAGTCTTCACAATAGCTTCCTAGTTTATTTATTAAAGGTTGGGATCTCAAAGATAGGAAAACTTTGGAAACGAAGTACTCGTAGTATGTGCAAGAACGTACAGAACATCAGAAATGTGAAGCGATGCATTATTCAGAAAACAATGAAAGGGAAGAAGATTCATACAAAGCTATCTCACAGTAATATTTTAGATTTGACGAAATGCTTGCTTTGACCCACTGGAAATATGGTTTTTCATTCAGAAATATGGTACAATTTAACCAGTGCACCAGGTACACCAGCGGCAAAGAGATTTAATGTAGCAAGTCTATTGACTGAACTTTTGGGAGATAAATGGAGAGAATTGGGGGAAAAGAGTAATTCGTTTGTTCTTGATGGACCAATAGTGGAAAATCAAACCGTAATAGATAGCACAGAATTGAAAGATAATTATTATTTTTCGGAAGATTATCATAGCTGGCACATATAGATATTAAATGATTGCACTAGCTATATTCTCGTAAATTGTTATAGTAGTGTTGTGTATTTAGGAAAATAAAATATTTACGTTAAAACTGCAGTAAAAAATTATCCCAACCAAATATAATAATAGTAGTAGTCCTGTTGTTTGCATAAACAAACATGTCCGCAGGTTCTTCGGACAAATTAAAACGTATCCAACGTTTAATCTTAAATATCGTCATAAATATAAATAACTGATTTTATAAAAGAATATATAGACTATTGTAACACTACTGGTAAGAAATACAGAATATTACATTGTTAGAAAAGGCGATAACTTGTCACCAATAATTATGTGTAAAGAATTTACACATAATTATTAATTTCGTGTAAAAAATTTATTAAAGTGTTAATATGTATATAGTATTTTATTATGATTTCTGCACCTGCGCAGTTTATGCACGCAGCATTATGCACGTTTTGAGGCCCCTGTTACAGAAAGTGTGTGTTTTCAATAGGTCCGTCTGTCTGTCCGCCTCCTTCCGTCTGTCCGTACGCCTGTGAACAACACAATCGCCTCAACTATTCCAGGGATTCTTTTTCAAAATGAATGTTCCCCAATCGATCTGGCAGACTGAAAGAATTCTTGTAATTTTGGTAAGAATGGCATATGTGTCATTCTCATTGAACTCTCTGAATTTCCGAAAATTGAAATTTTAGAAATAATGCAAGACAGTATATGTAGTTTTAGCTCATCCAGTTTGCGTTTTCGACCTAACCTTTTAAGAGCAGAAAGTTTTGTAATCGTGCGTCGGAAAAGGGTGAATTTTCGACAGAAAAATTCTTGTCGTGTCCTAGTGACGAAAAAGAGGAATCTTCTTTTTATTTTATTTAAAAGTATGGCCGCATCAGTCTCACTGGGCTAAAAGTGACCCTTTTTACAGAAAAAATTAAAAATTTGTTGGTCATTTAACTATCATACACATTATAGCACTTACAAGAATTAAAATAGTTTCTTTGTGCACTAAAAGCGAATTTTGTCTGCTTTATGCATAAAATTGACAAGAAAAATGCACACTGTTGTAATTTAGTATTATTTTAATAATTTAGGATGTATGAAGATATCTACGCCGACTGCGAACCGTACCCCCCACTCCCGAAGTTCTGAACCAACACTTTGAGACTGAGCCATCCATTGGCTGTTTTAATAATACACTCGTAACAACATACTTAATACTAATTTAAAGCAACATTACGTTTAAAAAAATTAATGTCAATTCAGTTTTATGAGCAGGAATCACGGAAGTCTACAACTCTAAACTATTTCTATTTACCCCTTAATTAACGTTAAATATTTCATACGCTCTCCCAAAAAAAATTAATAGTTCGGTCTAGAGTTTGGAAATCTCGTTAGAGTTGGCAGTCAGGGGTCTCCGTCGCCATCAACCTCTCGGGCAAATACATTTTCGATGCGAAATATTAAATGTTCCTGGAGACTCAATTTTTCGACAATATGAGCTGTTTCGTGTTGTTTTGTGTGAAATATAGGCAATTTTAATTTTTAAAAAGTTTTTTTCTAAAAAAACCGCTTGAATTTTTTAAATTTTCTCTTCGTGTGTATCAAAGAACGGGAAAAATTGTGCTAGTGTCGTTTCAGGCGAACTCTGAGCTCTGAGCTTCCTAGTTCACATAATATTATTATCAAAAACTAGTAATTAAATACACTTACTCTTTCTTAAATATAGTATATTTTGGGACTTTATTAATATCAGTGAACGGCGCATTTAAAAAATAAAACAAAAAAGAAGTGTTGTTCTTTATTCAGTCGCATTACAAATCTTCCAGATTGAGATATTCTAGCCTCTGGTCAGGGCTCCGTAACTAATCTGCCCGTCAAGCAGAAAACCGTCCCGACATCGCATAAAATATACGCTTGTTATCGAACCACTGAGCCACAGCTGACCCAAAATTCCGCAGCTGAGCTAACAATATATCGTCTGAGCCTAACATTCCTTGTGCACAAGAAAAATGACACATCTAAAAAAATTTCATTTTGAAGGAGAATTGTTTTAATGAGGAAGAAGTCATTGATTTCACGCACCGTATTTTACAATGTTTTACTCTATGAGGTAAAGTAGGATACCGGCTGTCTTGAGCACATCTTTGTGAAGTAATTACCTGTGAAAATAAGCTATTTTCTGAGCATACTACAGTATTTTCTGATTTTTTGGGAAGGGAAATGACGATTTTTAAGTTGTCACTTTTTCGTTGCACAGACGATGTATGAAATTCAAGCACGCGCAGAGTGCACGTGCAGAAACGTGAAGAAATAGGAGTCGACCGCTGACATGCAGTCGAGAGCAGAGCCTGGCCAATCGCAACAGTTGCTGGGTGGGCGGGAAGGCGGGCGGTCGTGCGGACCGACGAAAGGGTACGGGCGGACGGACGGACGGGCGGACGGGCGGACGGGCGGACGGGCGGACGGGCGGACGGGCGGACGGGCGGACGGGCGGACGGGCGGACGGGCGGACGGGCGGACGGGCGGACGGGCGGACGGGCGGACGGGCGGACGGGCGGACGTAAATGTATTTTTTTTATCACCTATGTCGTTACTATTAACATGGAGCAGTTTTCTTGAAATAAAATTGTTTAAAAATAATATTGCTTATATTACTCAATATTACGCAAATATTTTTCGAAAAATTGTACATGAGCTTATTTAAATATCTGTCGAAAGGGGCAAAAGTTTTTATCTTCAATTTTGTAGTCGTGGGAAGATGCCAAACAATTGAACTGTTGCAATTTTCGAAAAATCAGGGAATTCAACAAAAATGATACTTGCACCAATCTTTTAAGCGTCATTTCCGCTATCTAAGGATAAAGTTTGAAAACGAATTTAAAAATTTGAGGAAATTTTTTAATATGTTCATTTTTCAAGTACCCTCAAAAAGCAAAATACCCCTTATGTATCTGTCCAATAAATATGTGTTGAAAATAAAAAATATCCATTTCAAAGTCGCTAAGCCTGGAGTTCGTTCAGATTTTTTGGGGAATATCAATTTTGGAGAAAATCCGCTGAAAGGTTTAAGCATTAGCGTTGACCACAGACGGACGGACGTTTCGCCATCAGTCGATTTTTCGGTATCAAGGACCCACAAAACATGTATTCTGACTACACAAAATGTTACAGGAAGTAATTTACTGTATATACGAAGATACCACTTTTTCGTTACCACGCACCGGCAATAAAAGTTTTTGCTGCTGAAAATTCCCATTTTTCTGGGCCACGATTACAACACACTTTCTCTTCTTGCGAATTGCAAGAAAGTAAAGCTGATAATACTATAAGCACATTTTATATGGTAGAATGACCCCGACCCACATTCGTTAGAAGTAATGTACAGTCACTAAGCGGTATTGACAGTTGCAAAAAATGAGCTAGGCTAGATAGATTTCATTAGAAAACGGTGTTTTTTGTTATTTTTAGAACAACATTCCGCAATTGGCAAAGCTTCTTATTTAAATGAAAACAGATTTACTTTCGCTTGTATTCTAGTTGCCTTTCGCCTAATTCTTAAACATGAAGTCGCAAGAAATATCGACAAACGCTCATATTTAAGTGGCTAGTCAAGCGCTCCTCTCATCACAGTGGTCTAAATGTAGTTCTAGCAGTATAAATGAAAAGACAACAATTAGTCCGAGCCATATGAGAGACCAACTCTTCTGTCAGTAACATTATGCATTATGCCCCCATATATTAGGTTGTGCTTAGGTGGGGAAGGTCTACACTGGTCCTAACCACATCTCATATGTGATTGTCAATTGATTAGTGATTCAGGGCGCGTCAACTACTAAGGTCGTTACTTCCGTAAGATTGGTGTTTTATCGTGGGAATTGTCGGTGATATTCCCCCGCGAGATGGGGAAATCCATTGCCGACCAACAGGTCAGCTTAAAAGATTTTCCCTAACCAGGCCTCTGTCACCCGCGGGGCACCGCCTCAGCCAGGACAAGCTCTAAGCAGCCGACTGGTCTCCCGACATGTGTGGTAGTGTAGTGAATGTATGTATGTGTTTGTGTGTAAGTAAGCGGTGAGGATGGATAAGTGTAAGTAAGCGGTAAGAAAGGAAAAGGAAGGAAACATCTCGCGCGGTCCGTGACCCATTTGTTAGGGTACTACTCCTTTACCCTGGTGTTGATAAGAGAAACCACGAAAAACTACCTATTAGAGCACCCGGCCGCTAGAATTCTCCACCATACAGCGTCGGTTCACTGGAAAACAAAATTCGAATCCTCGTTTGTCTATTTACTTATTGAGCTGTACAATTAAACATTTGTGCAAAGTATTAAAAATTAATAAAGTCTCGACAGTGTAGACTATACTAATCTAGTTTATTGCGTATGTACTTTAAATGTGTGTTATGTATCCGGGAGGTGGCGGTGTTCCTCTGACGCTGAGACGTGAGATCCGGCGGCGACCTACACATCGGCTTGCGGGGTCTCCCACACCAGGCAGTATCTCGCCCCAGCAGTGGTCTGCCCCAGCCGGGACCAGTTGTAAGCGCCTGACTGGTCTCCCGAAATGTGGTAGTATAGTGTATGTGTTTGTGTGAAAGGAGTAAGGTGAGGAAAGGGATGAGAATGGAAATCTTGCGCGTGGTTCATGTCCCGTTTCTTACGGTACTGCTCCAGTATTTGCCTGATATTTGCCTGATCGGAGAAACCACGGAAAACTACCTATCAAAGAAACTATCGATCAGAGAGACTCCGCTAGAATTCTCCCGCTAAAATTCTCCACAAGGCAGCGGCTGAATTCAATCTGGCTATGTATTGTAGCTCGTGTCGAAATCCGTCACCATAGGGGCTCGAACCCTAGGACCTCCCGGTCAGATATACTGCAGTGACAACAGTTGTTACCCTGTGCCACATCAGCCGGTGGTTGCTGCAAGATAAGTTGGTGGGCAAGGGGGAGTTATTTAGTTAACAATTCAATCAAACACTACAAACGTAGTTGTTCGCAAACGCAAATGTCTACAAACGCAAATGTCATTTACACGGAAGCGAATTATTGTTATCAAATGTTGCCAAGAACGCCCGTTGCTACCTTCATTGATAATTGAACGATGTGTCGTAAAAGCGGAGTAGAGATTCCGGAGCTGCAAGAAGCGCCCGCGGAAAATACGCCCGCGTCGCCACGTCGTCGCGCCGCGCCGTCGCCAGACGCGCCGTTGCCATGTCGCGCTCGGGCGCCAGGGGCGCTAGCGGCTGCCAGGGACCCTGACCACGGCGGACGGCCCGAGAGCGGGCAACCACGCCGGAGACGCGGTGCAGGGCGCTGGGCAGGACTCGGAGGAGGGATGCGAAATCGACACAGAACATTGATGTTGAAATTTAAAGCAGCACGTTAAAAACATCGCTTCAAAACCATCGATTGTTTTAAAAGTGGTTTAGTAACCACAAACATTTATGTTTTGGGGCATAGAATTTTATTTGACAGCGACCGTGATTATTCATTGATTTAGCTGACAAAAAATATATAAACGAACCATAAGTTTGATGGAAACTGTGTGAGCCTGAAATTCTGAGCCCTCAGGGTCACCTCAAGGGTCCAGAGATTCCGTAGCCCACAGTACAAGATTACTGCAACAGGCATTACTATCTCAACATTTTCAAAAGTTTTTGAAAAGTTTTCAAATTGTTTGTTTAACTTTGTCATCTGATAGCAAGAAGAACGTTTAAGAGCGTAGACACATTTTCGTTGAAATTCCTGACTTTAAAAATGCGATGGTCGAATTTTTTTCGGCTTCTTCCTAAAACTAAAATATTGAATATGGAGATTTTTCTCTTCAATGCAATACGTTCTATAAATCAGATCTTTAGAAAAGGACATCTACAATATTTTGAAGAAAGTGTAATTTTTGCGTATTTTTTTTTAAATTAATGTCATTATAAAAATTATTTTCTCAAAAAGACTCCAATTTTTGTCTTTAAATTGTCCCGTCGCATGTATAAAATCCCGTTAAAAAAGTATTGCTAGTCACTTTTTTGACGAGCTATGTTAGCTCGAAAATTGCAAAAAAAATAATTTTCAAAATTACATAATTGAATGAAACTTGGAATCTGTTCTAAAAAATAAGATCTTTAAAAAAGGTGATGTTATATTTTTTAAAGTAGTTTTGCGTAGTGTAAGCTTGAAATTAATTGTTTATAAGATAAAACATATCATAAATGGCCGTCAATTTTTTCTTTATTTTTCCTCGGATAGAACAAACCACTTAAAAATGGCACAGGTCTAACTTTTGGTTAATTTTCGATAATTGAGTGCAGGGAATAATGAAAGAGACGATTCGCTTTTTAAGCGTCACCAAGAGTGAACCGGCTGTGCGCCCGCGAGGTGGGGCGGTAAAGCGCTTGGCGAGTTAACTCGATGAACATGAGTTCGAGTTTAGACAAGGAAAAACTTTTGCTGCTTAGAAACACTTTCGATGATTCATGTAATATAATATTGCGGAGCCGTTTCAAATAATATGAGAAAACTAGGGTACCCGTGCGAGAACTCTCGCATGTTAAATCCCATCTTCTTCCCTATTTTCCATTTCCATATTAAGCCTGTAATGTATGCTTTTCTTCACGACCCATTTACCCTCCGTCACTTGTTTTATATATCTCCTTGCAATTGATAACAATACAACACACCCCTGTCAATACAAACTATACTTATTTACGTTATTACTGAGCATACAGTAACATCTCTGTAATTCAATCGCATAGAATATCAAGTAATTAGTTTAATTTCAAAGTGCAATTCGTCACGTCTCCGTGAAATTCTCTTTCTTTTGAGACCTCATTTAAAAAGATTGGTTGCGTGAGAGAGCCGCAAAAGGTACCTATACTACTGAAATAATATAGGAGACGATATGTGCTGTTGTAGCAACACTACTTTCTTAATAAAATCTGTTCTTTAAAATTAGATCTTGAAATACTGTAAATCCTTGAAATCTTTCTGATGTTCAGACTTGCAAATGCAACTTTTCAACTTGTTTAAGGTGTTTGAATTTAGATCTGAGGCAGGTAGTTTAGGGGTTAACTGAATGGCGTTGTAACTCTAAGAATCTGAGTTCGAATTCCTGGGCGGAGAAAAAATATTTTGCTGATTGAACGAAATGTTGTTCTTTTGAATTAAAGTTACTTTTTTGAAATGCGTTCTTTAAAACTAGAATTTGAAATTTTAACGAAAGTGCAAATGCTAAACTTTTTTCTCGTTTTTTCAAACGTCGCGAAGACGCGTCGTGAAGTTTGGTGGTGTGATTTTTAATGTGAGTGGCGCGTTAATCCTAAGAACCTGAGTTTGAATTCGCCTGGAAAAGTTAGCGAAAGCAAATTGTCTCACGCACGTGTGGTGGATGCTATTATTTAATATGCCGTGCGCGAAAGATATTTCGCATGCGCTTCGCAATGCGTTGCGTATGGTTCGTGATGTTTGCATCAGAATTGTGTTCGTGATGTTTGCATCAATATCTTATTAGAGTGAAAAACGTAACTGCTTCGCGCATGGCGACTTCAACATTTTTTTTAAACTTTTGGGACACACATACGTTTTCAAGTACTATTATAATATTGCGTATCGGTTACCAATGATGCTAGTGAATATTACTACCACTCGTTCTCTTTAGGTCGGTGACGTCAGCGTTGTTATGCTGGTGGTGGTGCCCGTTTCGGGCCGCCGTGGCATGTATCTAACTTATGCGCTCAACTTTAATGTGGCATTAGAGGAAATAATCAGGCTCGGAATTTTCCTAATGGAATGTCGAAACCTACAGTAGCATGTATGTCAAAGTATATTTAATGTTTTTTTTTTTTACTTTGGAGAGAAGGTTTTCCTGTGACATAAGAATTGTTCTCACAACTAGAAAGATTTCTTCTTCTTCTTTTTATTATTATTAATATATGTCACTTCCTACGTGTTTCAACAAACATATTCGATTACGAAACTCCTCAAAAAAAGTTTCGAATACATGTCGACAATTTGAAAAATAGCTCACATATTCGACTTTTGTACGCTTTTCCACTCTTTTTTCTTATAGAACAAAGTATGCTGATAAAATGGCTCTGGTCCCATTCGGTATTCGCTCTGAATTTTCATATAAGCACAATTGTAGCGTCGATAAATTACAATATTGATGATGGAGATATTTTCCTTTTGAAATCCGTTCTTTATAATTCGATCTTGAAACAATATAAATGAATATCTCTGAATCTTTTTTAACTGAAACTAGAAATATTCCAATATTTTTTAATGTGTGAAAGGTTGTTTTTGTGAGACTGATAGTGTAGCGGTAACGTAAATCGCTTGCTAAACCTAAGAAAACGTTTGAATCGCTGTGTAGAAAAAAACTTTGTTGTTGGAAACGCTCCGCAGACTCAAGTACTACTATTATAAAATCCATAGCCGTTACAAATGATACTGTAAAATATGTACTATAGCAATTTGTAGCTGATTCCAGGTCTATAAGTTGAGCAGGCCGCCGTTTCCCGATGACCAATTGAGTTTTGGTATTGATTTGTTTTATTTTTCGTCCAAGAACAGTAAAAACTATTAGTCCTATGAAGAAGTAGTTATAGTGAGCACGCGTTTTCTTGAGCTCTAGAATGCCTACCACTCTCTTTCATAACACACAGTTGAATGACAAATGAACAACGCTTGGCTAGCAACGTTTGCAAGATGCGAAAATTTGGCTGATGAATTATAAAAAACTTTTTTGCACCTGTAAACGATCTACAGATGTGGTTTTTGCTCGTACAAACAAAACAGCAACCTACACTGCTACTTACATACAGGGTGAGTCACGTAACTCTAGCACCTCCTGTAACTTTTGAACGGTTCAAGTTATTGCAATGCAGTTTTCACGAAAGTAAATGAGAGAATGTGGCTAATTGACACGTGTATTTATTTATATTTTACCACTTGTATTTTACGAGATATTTGAAGTAAGTTTGTTTTCTCGAATGGAATTGCACATATTGTTTTAGTATATCATGACGAGCATAAAAAGATGTATTGAATGATAAACATATTGTCATGTTAGATAAGCATTTTTTAACTAAAGTTGCGTGACTCATCCGGTGTGTGTGTGTGTGTGTATATATATATATATATATATATATATATATATATATATATATACAAACACACACACACACACACACACACACACACACAAATTCATGACAATGGGAATTTGACCCACTGAGCCTGTGGCAGTTATATAATTTGGTACACTGCCCCCTGCAGCACGGGCGTGCGGTCTCAGCGACTGGCGGACGCGTTCGTCAGCTGGGCGCTGCTCGTAGGCACGGCAGCGGTGGGGGCAGCGGTGGGGCATGTTGCGCGGGCGGCGGGGACGGTGGAACGACAGGGGCAGGGCGGCGGGGCGGGGCGGCGGCGTTGGGTGAAGAGGAAGAACCGCCAGCTGGGCGGTGGTGGAGCAAGGTTGGGGTGAAGGCTGACCGTGGCCGACCCACAAACGCAATGGCAGCCATTACTAAGAATTACATAAGAACGCTTGCACGGCAAGCCATTGCACTGTGGTGCATACATTCATGTTTGCACTTTCTTCTTTATGTTATTGCGCTATGGTTTCCATAGCGGGAACGTCCGAGTTTGGATATTTGCACTTGCGGCGGCAAAACTTGTACTGTCTATTAGTCTGGTTGTTTAGTAGCCGCACTCAGTTAAGACGCGTAGATTGTACACCGGTGGGCGCATGTTAACTCAGGACCGGACGAAGTAATAAGAATTTCTCCCTTGTCCCCACAGAGGTAAGGCAAATATGTTTCGTAGGCGCAATTCACGCCAGATCCTCCCGTACGCCGCCTGATATAGCTCCTTAGGCGACGCACGACGTGCCCCAGGGATTTAGGCTTTCTTCCAGGGGGTCGCCGTCCGCGGACATGTCGCCAGCAATTTGGCCCGCCCGTGTGCTCTGGACGCCCTCTTCAGTGGGTACCTCTTCTGTGCTGCGGTGCATCCGTAGCTCAGAAGCTGGTAGGGGATGGCATCAGGGGATGCCTCTCTGAGGGGGAAGGCATAGGCAACGGCGACGTCCTCGATGGGACCACCGGGAGCGGTAGCTCAGTCCAACAACTGATGTCACTGCAGCGACTCTGACCGGGAGGCCCTAGGTTCGAGTCCTGACGGCGGCAGGATTTTCGACTCTAGCTTTTCAGCTAGGTCGAATTCAGTCGCTGTCTGGAGGAGAATTCTAGCGGCCGACTGCTCTGATCGGTAGTTTTCCGTGGTTTCTCCGATCAACACCAGGCGAATGCCGGAGCAGTACCCTACCAAACGGGCCACGGACCGCGCGCGATCTTTCCTTCCTCTTCCTTGTCATATCCTCTCACCTTACACACACACTTACACTAACAAGCACTATACTACTGTCTAACAAGCACTATACTACACTACTGTCCTATCCTCTCCACCTTACACACACACACTTACACTAACATGTTCTACACTACCACATATTCTGGGAGACCGGTCGGGAGCTTAGAGCTTGTCCCGACTGGGGCGGTGCCCCGCTGGTGGGAGAGTCCTGGTTAGGGGGAAAACCACATTAGCCGACGGTAGGTCGGTACTGGATCTCGCCATCCAGCGGGGGAATATCACCGCCATTCCCCTAGAAAAAATGCACTACACTAATGGGACTAATGACCAAAGCAGTTGACGCGCCCGGAAACACGAAAAAAATCAATCAATCAATCAATGAATCGATGGGACCCTCGGACCCGAAGGTAGCCGACCCGCTTGAGCGGGGCTGCGGCAGTGGAGCATGCCCACGCGCACGCCCACGTGGCCCTCAGGGGCACTTTCCAGAGCGGAGGCGGGGGCAGCGGCGCCAGGTCAAGGTCCTCGTCTCGCGCCACATCCAGCCACTCAGCCTCCGCGTACCCGATCACCAAATAGTCGCCTTCGTCCTTCGCATTCTCTTGCCTGGCGGGCTTGGCGCTCGTCCGGCGTCGACGCGAGAAGAGCCAGGTCATCCGCGTAGGAAAGCACTGGGCCCCATTGCCTCCTTAGCCTCTAGGGAACGAGGGCCCGCGTCTATCACGAAGTTAAATAACTTCAAGAAAGGGCAGTCCTGTCGTATTCCGCAGGCCTTTCCCCGCCCCCGACGTGCGAAGCTAGGTGTTCTTGTTGTGGTATATATCTGCGACGAGCGCACGGGACAGCACCCCCACCCCAGCCGTGCCCAGTGCCACGTGCAGCGTGTGGCTTGAACCCGAATGCGTTGCACAGGTCGATCAGCGGCAGGCTCAGGTTCCCCCGGCGGCGACGAGCGAGGTGGAGTTCCCTACCCAGAAGTTAGTTTTGCTCCAACACGCCCGTCGAACGGTCGGAAGCCCTTCTGCGCCTTAGATAGAGCCCTTTATCCCTCTGTCCAAGCACTAAGGAGGTCCGACAATAGACACGCATACAGTTTTGTAAATTGTAGGCGTGAGTGATATCGGCCACCAGTTGCTCAGGTCCCCGCCCTCCCCGCCCTTGTGGATGAGGACTGTATGGGTCCGCCTCCATGCGTACTCTATATTACTCATATATTACTCCATAGTATATTACTCCGCATGGGTCATTCCACGCCAAATCGCACAAATTTACCGGGAGTGATAGCTCAGTGCATCGACTGATGTCACCGTGAGATCCTAGGTTCGAGTTCCGTTAGTGGCGAGATCTTCGACACTAACTTGTCAGTTAGGTTGAATTCAGTCGCTGTCTGGAGGAGAATTCTGTAGGCCGACTACTCTGATTGCTAATTGACTAAATACTCTGATTGGTAGTTATCCGTGGTTTCTCCGATCAAAACCAGGTGAATGCCGAAGCAGGACAACAAACGGGCAACGGACCGCGCGCGATGTTTCCTACCTCTTCCTTGTCCTATCCTCTCCTCTTACACACACTTACACTAACATGCACTACACTACCACACATCCCCGCTAGTGGGATACCTGGTTGGGAATAACCCCGCTAGCTACGGTAGGTCCGCGCCGGATCTCGCCATCTAACGGGGGAAATACACCGCCACCTCCCGAGGAAAAACGTTCACTACACTTACGGGACACATGACCTCAGTAGTTGACGCGCCCGGAATCATTAACAACCAACCAACCATCCGTCGCACAAATTTAAGGAAAATGTGACCTTGATGACCCAGATTTTCACACTTTTTTTCTGTCGAGAGTATAATCAAAAATATGAAACACGTGTTTTTCACTTTTTCCCAAAAACTATTTTTCGAGATCGTATTAATTTTCAAAAGTTTCGAAAAATGCACGCATTGCTAAAGTTAATCATTTTTAACTTGTGTAATTGGGACATAAATTTGGTATTTTGCGACATTAAAGAACAAAAGATTCTCTTTCGTTTGATGTATATATTGAATTCGTTGATTTTTTTAAAATGCATTTTTTTACTTATTTTATTTTTATCTTTTAAATGTCTAAAAAACTCGAAAAAGTTTAAAAATTTGAAAAATTAGCATTCGAATTTCTGAAAAGTTCTACGTAAGTGTGGTAAGATTCAAAGTGTGACATCAAGATGATTTTGAGAAATTAAATACAATTAAAATGTGTATATGTTGTTTTGCTGCAGCGTCTGCAAGAGCGTCACCCTTCAAGCACGTGCTAATGAACAGTTGACGATTACCATCAATATACTTTCACAAAGCAATAAATAGAAATATCCCTTCATATGTTGCTACGTGCTGGATATATACATATTACCCTTATAGCCGATTCAAATTCAAAAGCGTCAAATTGATTCAATTTAGTTTTAAACGGATGGAATATTTATATGAATCAAGAATATATGATACAGTTAATTAAATTGATATTTATTTTACATTGCTTTATAGAGAATATCGTTTATTGACTGTTTCATAATGAAATTACACTATGTATTTTCTTTGTGCCTTCACCCGTTTTTTTTATTATATCACGGTTACAGTAGTCTTCTTTCTTAGTATTGTTTAACGTTGCTAAATATAAAAATGGATTGTTCTTCACATTATCATCAGCCCACTTAAATAACATCTTGGATACATTAATAGGTTCCTGGTAGTATTGAAGGCTAGCTTTTAGTAAGAATATTATAGTTGTCTCCCCCACCCACCTTCTCCATCGCACGCTCCCTTTCCGTAAGATGTTGCGAAGCGAAGAAATGGCATTCCGCACTTTCATTGAAGACATCTTTGTGGAAGTATAAACTCGCTTGTTTTGTAATACTATGTACTGCCCCCATCCGACAAATTTGTCTGTTAACGCTGTTATAATCTTACTTGAAAAATGTTATGAGTTTACACTGAAAAGGGTGAATTGAATTCGAGTCGTGTTTCAGCCATCCAGAAAAAGAAATTATTTCTCGATGTTTAAATTCTTTATTTTCTGTGAAGTACTGCACAAAAGGATGCAGATTAGTTAAGTCATTAATTCACAGCAGTCTCAGCAGTGAATTACATCTTCAAGTACGAAGGAATAATTTTCTAAAAAGTCACACTGGACAATGAAAACTCCCGGCGTCAAATTTTATTTTTGTCTCGTGAAGAGAGCAGACGACGGCAAACGATGTGTGAAGACAGCAGAAGAAACAGAAAGCGAACTTACTCGGTCAGTTTCTTTATCATCAGGTGAGCATGGGTTCAGGTGAGCATGGACCAGCAGTGCACGCTTATTCATCATTGTCACTGCCCAACATACTTGCTGCATTAACAAGTATGGTCGATTCTCACTTTCTTGTAAAAACGTCACTTGGCTCGTCACGAGAAGAAATTCTGAAAACTAGTTTTTCCAACAATATAACTTTTCTTGACGGAAAACAAAGTTAAACTTCTCAAAAATGTTTGTTGTAACAACCTAAACTGCAACTTACAAGATGATCTTTGTTGTAACAACCTACTTCTGCAATTTACAAAATTATCTTATTAAGAAAGTGCAAATAACAATAGTATTGATATTATTGTAAGGCTATCTGTGGAAACTAACTTCACAGAACAACACACGTTTCGCGGATTCCCCTGTTTACACAACTGTCTCAGTATACCTGAGAAAGCAGGCTGCTCTGTTTCAGGGAGACCCAACAGTGTCAGTTGTTTATAAATAAATTTAATAGTCGCATTTCGCCAGAAGACTTCCATTACAGACAGTGCGTGTGTTCCTGCGATTCATAACATGACAAAAGTCTCACGGTTGCTTTATGTTTGGATATCACGATGCGTGTCCTTGATGCCCCGTAGTTCGATCAGCGAGTCCGGCGGGCAGCAGGCTGCCTACGTGCTCCGGTGAACAAATATTTTGTAAATGTTATTTACGGGTGCCCCACTTTGAAATTTGGCACACCTACACAGAATTAGGGTATAAATACATGAGTATTTCATACAATTAATGTAAGTGTCGATCTAACGTAAAAATTTGCATTTAAAAAATTAAAATATATTTGAAATATTTTAATAATATGTGTACAAAAAATATATTTACATCACATGAAAGTACATATTTTTATTAAATTTAACTGTAATTTTTCTTTCCTCAAGGAAACTTTTTGTGCAAAAAAAATTAAACGTTAGAGCGCGCATTATTCTTCAAGAAAAAAATGGTAATATTTCTGAAAGGGGTGGGATTAGAAAAAAGAAAGAAAAAATACATGTCACCTATTTCAAACCTAGAACTCATAAAAAAGTTTCAAGTCACAAATAAATGGTGATGTTTTGTGAGTGTGCGATTTGACGTGGAATGACTCGTATATCTCGTTCGTAATTCGTCGTTCGTCAATAACAATTGTAGTAGGGCTTTGAAAAATACTAGCTACAACAACGTATTTTTTTACATGATTTACAGCTTGTCCTATTTTCGAATATACAAAGAGTTAAATGAAAATGAGCCCCAATTTCCTTTCCTTTTGAATTGGTAACTTATTTGCAATTTTGGAAAATACTCAGAGTTCGCCGGAAATGAGACTATCGCCAATTTTTTACCGTCCTTTGATACATACGAGAACAAATTTAAACAAGAAACTTAGAGTCGCTTTTGAAAAAATAATGTTTGAAAAATTAAAAAACTGACCATATTTCATACAAAATTACACGAAACCACTCGTCTTTTCAAAAAATTGTACGTGACCTTATTTTAAGATCTGTTTTGAAAGAAGAGATTTCATTAATGAAGAATAGATCTATCTTCAATATTGCAGCTGTAGGAGGGCGACGAAGCTTTGAACTTTCTCAATTTTGGAAAACTCAGGATTTAAACGAACGTGAGGCCTATGCCATTCTTTTAATCGTCCTTTACGCTACCCGAGGACTAACTTAAATAAAAAAACTTGCATGGAAAGTAAAAAAAAATTATCCTATTGAAATTCGCGAAGCTTTGAGTTCGTTCAGATCGATATATCAGGGGAATATCAAGTTTGGAGAAAATCAACTGAGAAGTTTAAGCGCTAGCGTACGTACAAACGGACAGACATTTAGCTGTCAATCGATTTTTCGGTATTAAGGATCCACAAAACACGGATTCTGACTGCAACACGTGTAAGGCGAAGAAATTTATTATGTACAGAAAAATGATTTATTCACTTTTTCCTTACCAAAACCCGACAATATATAATTTTTGGTCGAAAATTTGCAGTTTTCCGGCACACGATTGCATAACTTTCTCTGCTTACGAAGTTAGAGCGTGAAAGTTAAAGGGACAATACTCCCGTGCTAGGGCTGTTTAAATTGCATAGCAAGTCAGAGGTTTGCAACATGCTTTGTGTGATCCAAGTTTAATTGAATTTTTGTCCTAGAGTATGTCACACCAATTTATACACATAGTTCATTTACCCCCACCTCCATTGAAAGTTAAACAAATTCTTTATTGTTTCCACTTTTTGAAATACTCTAATCAATGGAATAGGAAAAGAAAACTCTAAGATTATTCTTAGGATTTATTCAGACTATGATCAAAATCAGACTATGATCAAAAGTGATCAAAATCTCTCGCCAATTCGCTCCACACACACATCCGCCTTTTGAATATTCTGGAGAAAATTGCCCTTTCAAACCTGGCCACTGGTGTTCAGGACCCTGAGTGAAAAAGCACGTGAAACTGAGCATCCGCTGGCACTGTTACGAATTCCTGCTTACAACAGCGTGTGACTCCGAGTCGTTTAAGGCAGTCGAGAAATAGTAACACTGATTTGAGAACCCTTTAACTGGAGATAAATAATCTTCCACGCAACTGCACAAGAGCCAAAATCTTCCATAATTCACTTTGGGTCATGTGATGGAGCTTCTCAAAAGATTATATGAATTCACACTGCAGGTGCCGCGGATGATCTGTTCGCCGGGTTGCCTAATCTGGCTCCACTTTAGGCGCTTTGGAAACAAATGTTCACTTCTTACCTTAAAATAATATAAGCAGCATCAAAAAAAGGCGATGTGCTCTTTTCGCTTAGCCTCCGACCCAATCAGATGTGTTCTCGCTATATTTTTGCAGTCAAGTTCTCGAACGGCGGTAAGCAATTACGGGATGGCACGTTGTTTCCTATACACAGAAACAAGATTTATCCATTTTACTTCCTTTGCAAGATGAGATAGTATTGTAATCGAGCGCCGGAAAATTGCAAATTGTCGACAGAAAAGCTCTTATTGCTGGGGCTGGGTTACGAAAATGTGGATAAATACTGTTGCTGTATATAGTAAATTACTTTCTCTAACACGTGGTGTAGCCAGAATCCATGTTTTGTAAGTCCTAGATACCGAAAAATCTATTGAAGGCAAAACGTCAGTTCGTACGTTCATCCATCAGTCAGTCAGCCAGACAGCCATTCCGCCAGTCAGCCTATCAGCCAGTCAGTCAGTCAGTCTTCCAAGAAGTCAGCCTATCAGCCAGTCAGTCAGTCTTCCAGGAAGTCAGTCTGTCAGTCAGTCAGACAATGTCTGTCTGTCACTCTGACTGTCAGGGTGGCCGTCTGAACGGCCGTCAGTCAGTCAGTCCGTCCGTCCGTATGTGATCATCGCCAGCTCCTTAAACGTTCAGCCGATTTTCTCCATAATTAATGTTCCCCGAGCGATTTACATGAACTCAAGGCCCTCTGAGTTTGAAACGGATACTTTATTTGGGGGAGGATATTTTAATGCACTTTTTATTAAACTTTGTTTTCAGATAGCGTTAAGGACGCTTAAGAGAAAATTTTCGAAAATTGGATATGTTCAATTTTTTTGACGTCTTCCTAAAACTACAATATTAAAGCTAGAGATTTTTTCCTTGATAAAGTTACATTAAGTAAGTTAGGTAAGTTATTTCTCTTATGAAGTGAGTGCTTCAGCACTCTCCTGATATTGATAAGAGAACTGACGGGCAGAACAGCCGGCAGTTTTCTAGAATTCTCCTCTTACAAAGAAAGGCGAGGAAAGGTATTCACAGCTACATGCCTGCATGATGGCCGATTTTCATCACTAGTCTGTACAGCCGCTTACCTGGAAGAGGAATTCAGAGGCCCGTTACTCTCATCGGTAGTTATATAAGCTCTCAGATTAACGTAAAGTTAGGCGTATGGGAAATACATTCCCTGCAATCACATTTTAAACTATGCTGGGTAATAACTGTATTAAAACATTTTTTCTCTCTCAACTTGTTTAAAGATTAGAACACAATACACTGAATACAAAACAGGAAGCAAACAAGGCCTTGAGAAGCCAAGGGAGCAAAGTACAAAAAATGCTTTTAATTCGGGAAATGAATAAAGACTATGAATTTGTATTTTTGACATACAACCAGAGCCTTCTCTAGGTAGATATTACAACTTCTTCGGAGATGTTTTAACATCACTCTTTTAACTATGTATGGCATCGATCTACACGTCAAAACATTCGTTTCGAAAATTTTGGTACTTAGCTTCTTTGGCTTCGCAAGACCTCAATTGTCATTTAAACTTGAGTTTTCAATAATTTCAAAATTTTTCCGAACCTACGGCGCTTTTTATAGTTTTTAAGTGCTGGTTGATGTGTTTGTAGGAAATAAGTTACATTATTACGTAATATTTACCAATAATATGCTGTTCCACCACGTCTAGTTTTGATTGATTGATGTTTTCGAGCACGTCAACTGCTGGCCATTAGTCCCGTTAGTGTTGTGTTTTTCGCAGGAGATGGTAGTGTTCCTTCCTCGCTGGATAGTGAGATCCGACGCTGACCTACACGTCGTTTTGCAGAGAGTACTTCCAAGTATCTCCCCCAGCGGAGTATCACCCCAGCCAGGACCAGCCCTAAGTCACTGGCCCCTGTTAGTCTCCCGACATGTGTGGTAGTGTAGTGCATGTAACTGAAAGTGTGTGAGCGTCAGTGTGTGTAAGGAGGGAGGATTGGGCAAAGAAGAGGAAAGAAACATCGCGCGCCGTCTGTAGGCCGTTTGTTAGGGTATACTTTGGCACTCGCCTGGTATTGGTTGAAGTAATCATGGAAAACTACCGATCAGAGTAGCCGACCGTTAGAATTGTCCTCCAGACAGCGGCTGAAACTAGATATGAAACCAGAGTCGAGAAGCCATCATCGTCGCGACTCGAACCTTACGACCTCTCGGTCCAAGTCGCTGCAGAGTCAGCGGTAATGCTGGTTCTGAGCTAAACTCGGCCGTTACATCTAGTTTTGTTAAGCTCATTTAATACTTTTTCGCATTTTCCCCAAAACATTAATTTTCGACTCTGGTTGTAAGAAATACGCATCCGATATAATCTTCGCATTATAAAAGGCCGCTAGGATAGTTTGAGAATGTCTGAGAGGAAGTTGATGACGTCAGCATAAGCCAGCATTCCGGACACTGCTGATTCAGGAGACGCCTATGCGTGATTCAGATGTGACGGTATCCTATTACTGTGCAGTAGCAAACCATGAATCCAAAAGGAAAACGGGCACTGACAATCTGTTCTACTCAGTGGCGGCTGTTCTAAACTCACGTTTCAAGTTCGATCCCCGCTCGCGGCGGTTAATTTTTCGAATGGTGGAAAATCCTGTGTGCGATGTCACTTTTGCGGCACGAATAGAAACCCTGATCATGGCGAAATTAAATCCTTTCAGTACTGCCCCTTCGAGATATCAAGTTCGGACCATATACTAAAACCACCATAAACTAAAACCGTCAAAGTTCCTGTAGAGTCGTAGGTAAGGTTTAAAGGGGGCATGGGCCCAAAGTGCGGAACACGGCCAAATAAACGTCTGCCCGCAAAGAATCTCGAAGGTAATTAAAAAACAAAAGCAGGCTGCACTCTGTTCAGTGTTAAACTCGTGAGGAGGAAAGTAAAGCAACTCGATACCTATGATGTGTACGGTTCACAGTGCTATGATATTGGGAGATGTGATATGCAGTGTTGATGAACATAAATATTCCCTTATTTACATATATTCGTACATGTATGTACCAGAAATACTTTGGAGCGTTTTTTTTTTTTTCATTTGTTGCTCGAATACTTTTGTGAGACCGGGAAACAGGAAGATTCACGATTCAAAATATTACCCCAAGATTTTGTTACAAAATGTGTTTTTTTATAATTTGCCATGCATCTAGACATTGCAGGCATTGACGCTGCTGATGAGGAGGGCGGTCAGGGTTCGACGGGGTGTCAGAGATGGGGCTGCGACCTGGAGAGACATTGGCAGCCAATGTCATTTATTTATTTATAAATTATTTACTTATAAATAAATAAATGTTCACTCCCATACCATTGGGGCCGGATCTGCGAAATATTAAGGGCCTTTTCCTTAGTGTATCAATGCTTACCTCGCTTGACAATAACAATAATCACATAGTGGTTAAGAAATAATATCCCAAGATGATTATTATTAGAAAACTTAAGGAAATAATATAGAAAAGTACAAAACTTTAAGAAATTGCCAATTCATGAAAGTATCTTGCAAAAAACGCTCACATTCTTTCTGTATTCAAAATTCAAGTAGTATGTGGCTTAGAAAAGGGTTCACAGAATCTTGAAAATGTGCACAGAATTCACTTCTCCTCACAGCACTTCACACACAGCTTTTAACTGCTTTTGACGTAAAAATAAATACATAAATGAATAAAAGACTCTACATTGAATACTTCGCGAAGTGCGATTATACGAAATATTTTATGAAAATTATACCCTTTAGATCTTATACGATTCGTGAATAGAATGAATTTTATTACTCATATCCTGAGTCACTCTATGTAACATGAACTGAGAACTTTTAACGATTGACAATAACGCTCTGAATAAGAAGTATCATATTCACCACTATAACACGATACTCTTCGATACACGGATCATATTTTCTGTAATTGAAGATGAAATTTGTCACGACTTGCTGGAAAAAAAAATCTTCTTGTAACATACAGCCTGACGTAGAACTTAATGTGAGTTCAGGCGATCAGGGCAGAATCCATTGGTAGCCTCCTCTGAAGCTTCGGACCCCCCCCCCCCCAGTGCTGCTACAACAGCACATACCTTCTCGCATTATCTGTAAATTTTTAAAATTCAGAGAGTCCAATAAAATCGAAACATGCGTCATTTCTTAAGCATATTTACTTTATCCAAAGACTAGATATTAAAAACTGTAACGAAAATAGTGATCACAATGTAAAAATCATTTCAATCATTTCAATTATTAGAAATACGAACACCGACACATTAAATAATACACGCATGTGTACATCGTTTTCTAAAAGGAAAATAAAATTATTCATAGACTACTTGCTGCAGGAATCACTAGACACTGTTTACAATGCTGCACAATGCTGTTTACAATGACAAATATAGTTCATTTTTGGACGCTTTATTTCACTTTATCACGTGCTTACCTATTATTTATTATTTATTTATTTTACGTCAAAAAGCAGTTAAAAACTGCGTATGACGTGCTATGGGGAAAAGTGAATTGTGTGCACATTTTCAAAATTCTGTGATCACTACACTAAGTCATATACTGCTTAAATTTTGAATTTTTGAAAGGGAGAAAAAACAAAACAAAAACTCCCATGTAATAAAATCTTTTTAAGGAAAAAAAATTTTTTTAAATTAAAAAGACATTTCAGGGAAAACCAATTCTTGGATAACACGAAGGATCAAAGAATCAAGTAAAACCAAATAAGCACTTTATTTCGTTTCTATATTACAGCGTATCTCATTATTTCCGCCTGTACTTTCAAAAATACAAATCTGTGTTAAGAAAAGTCAAAAGGCAGGCTAAAATCATGAAACACGATGCGAGTATTATGAATTCAAATAAGAATACGTAAACGATATGCTCTCGACGATTCGAAATGGAAGAACAGATCTCTTTCAGGATGATACGAATATTCTACACAATAAACAAACCATAATTAGTACAATATCACATATTTCACACTAGTTCCGTATTGACAATTTAATAATAAACGAAAAAAAATGTTTCCAATTTAGTTTTCTATTCAAATAAACAATTGTACGTCCATTGAATGTGAATGATGTGCATTCGCACATTAAGGTAACATCATTTGCTGGTCTATCAATTCATTCAAAACTCCAAAGGAATATTCTTATAGATGAATTGAATACAAAAACTAGAGGTGCAAGAGAATGGCATAGACTTTTTTGTAGTTTTCTAATTTCCTTGATGTGTACTGGTACTGTACAGTCTTGTTCCTCCTTCTTGCCTGCTTCCATCTATTGCGACCAAACGAATTTTTTTTGGAAGGGGGGGGAATTTCACAATTTTTCTGTTTCCAAATAGTAGAACCTAAATTATATTTTAAGAATATAAGATAAGGATACAACATCGTCCTAAATAGCAATTTTTATTGAAAAATTTGAAGCCGTTTCCAAGAAAATGACGATTAAGCATTACTGTAAATGCAAAATTGAAGCTCTTTTTCACAGGAATCTATTGAGTTCACAGAAAAACTTCATTTGAAACCATTTGAAGTACTTCCACTTACAAATGCAATAATGTATACAAATCGATGGAAATGTGCACATTAATGGCGTGAGAGATATTTCAAAAAAACTACATTTGTGTAATTTTTGAAAAAAGCAAAAGGATACAGCAAAATGAACATTACGTCATATTGAACAGTGCAATTATCACTAACTACTGGAAATTTTTGAAGAAAAAATTTGAAGCCTTTTTTGAGAAAATGCCGTTTGAGCGTTTCTGAAAATTCGGAATTTTGGGCTCATTTTTACAGAACACTATTGAGTTTTCGAGACTTTATTTGACATTTTTTAAAGCCCATGTACTCATAAATCTAATAAATTGAAGAAATCGCCTCTAGTGTAAATATTTCCGACGTGAGAGACAAGTCAAAAAATATATTTTTGTAATTTTTGTAAAAACAAAAGAGTAGAGCAATATGGCGTTTATGTCATGGTATAGCGTTCCAAAAACTTAAGGAAAAAATTTGGAGGCGTTTTTGAGAAAATCTTGTTTTTGTATTTTTTTTTAATTGCAAGTATTGCAGGAAACCTAATAAAATTTTAAAAATATCTACATGACCAAATTGAAAGAACTATTTATGGACAATAAATTCCATTTGAAGGAAAAATCGCTGTCTTCTATTTTGTAGTTGTAAGAAAAAAACTTCAAAATTTGGAATTTTAAAATTGGTTTAAAAGGGATTAAAAGAAATTTAAAGAAAAATTTGGCGCCGTGTTTGAGAAAATTTTGAAAATGTTCCGGGACTTCATGTAAAGTACCTCCAAATTTTAAAGAATGTTTTTTAAAATTTCAAAGCTTCAACTAGAGCAAGATGGACAGGAGTTTCTTCAATTTGGAAAAGATCGTACGTGTGGTTTAGGCACTAGGGGTGTTCACATTCGACAGACAGACGGATAGACAGACGAACGTTTTAAAGAAAACACTTTTCGGTATCAACGGACCCCAAATTGTGTATTTCCGTTGAAATCTCGAAATCGATTTTCCGCAGCATAAAATACTTTTTCTATACTACGTATATTACTCCCGTATATACGTATGTATACGAGAAAGTAATAAATTCATTCTACTGCGCGTTAAGAATTCTTCTAAATTCAATCAACGTTGATTCTGCACGTTCTGTATATTTCGCGAATGTTCATTCTCGCCTGAGATATGGCATAATATTCTGCGGAAACATCCTTTAACTCGCACACTAATAATTTACAGAAAATAATTGTTCCAATAAGCAAACCTCACACGCGTGGTTCTTGTAAGTTATTAATTCTACCATTGCTTGTCTCTTGATTTACGAATCAGTGGTTTTTGTCGAAAACGACTTACTCAAGGGTGGAAACATATTTTCAACAAATACAGATTTCTATAATTATCATACTTGACGAAGTAGTCATATTCATCAAGTGTCAGTATCAACAATTCACTACAAAACTAATGACGCTACAACAGCACATACTTTCATACATTATTCCCAAATTTGCAATTTTAAAAAATTCAGACAGTTCATCGAAATGCGATCACTCTTTTAAGCGTCCCTTCTTCTACATTTCCCCGTGGAAAATTTAAAAAAATGGAGCGGTTTTTGAGAAAATAATTTTTTGATGTTTTTAATATTTGGAACGGTTTTTAATAAATTGCATAAATTTTAGACACAAATTACGCGCAATTTGCTCGTTTAAGACAAATATAGTTGACCTTTAAAGAACTGGTATTTTCCTGGGAGAGTTAGCCGAAAATGGGACAAGTACCAAATTTCTATCGTCCTTTGATACACAAGAGAAGACGATTTGACGAAAAAATTTCGTTTCTGAGAAAAAAATTGTTTACAAAATTAACTAGAGGTGCTACAGAATAGCACAGACTTTCTCGTAGCAAATTTTTCTAATTTCCTTGGTGTCGATTGGCTTTAAGGTCCTGCTCCATTCTCTGACCAGATGCCATCTCTCGTCACCCAAAGTACTTTTTCTTACATTTTCTCATCTTTTCGGTTTCTTAATAGTAGAACCGAAATATTCCTTCAAGAATGTTAAAAAAGAGTAAAACCTCGCCCAAAATAGAATATTTTATTGAAAATTTTGAAGTCTTTTTTGAGAAAATGGCGATTAAGCATAACTGCAACTACGGAACTTAAAACTCTTTTTCACAGGAATCTTTTGAGTTTTCGAAAAACTTCATTTGTAGTAAATTGAAGCACTCCCACTCACAAATATAATAATGTACACAAATCGATGGAAATGTGCATATTAAGGGCGTGAGAGATATTTCAAAAAAATTACATTTGTGTAATTTTTGAAGAAACAAAAGAATACACCAAAATGGACTTCACGTTATATTAAACAGTGAAATTAGAACTATCCATTGGAAACAATTGAAGAAAAATATGGAGCAATTTTTTAGAAAATGGCGTTTGAGCGTTTTGGAATAAACGGAAGTTTGAACTCATCTTCACAGAAAACTGTTGAGTTTTCGAGAAACTTTATTTGACATTATTTAAAGTACATGTACTCTTAAATCTAATAATATGAATAAATTTTCTCTGCTGTACATATGACCGACGTGAGAGGCAAGTAAACAAAAAATATATTTTTGTAGTTTTTGATAGAACAAAAGAATAGTGCAATATGGCGTTTATATGCATCTTATACAGTTTATTTAGCACTATCCATACCAAAAATTTAAAGAAAAAATTTGCAGCAATTTTTGAGAAAATCTTGTTTGTGTAATTTTTTTAAAATTGCAAATATTGCACGCCATATTGCGCGAAATCTACTAAAATTTTCAAACATCCTACATGATCTTATTAAAAGAACTGATTTATGAGCAACAAATTTCATTTCAAGCAAAAATTTCAATCTTCAATCTTCTTGTAAAGTACACGGAAGACGCCGAAAAGTATTCAGACTTTTGCAACTTTCGAAGATTCAGAGTTAACCGCGAAAATCGGATCTATGCCACCTTTATATGTGTATTTTACTCTATTCTATTATATTAAACTATTCTTCCAAGAAGTTTTAAGAAAAAAGTTGGAGCCGTTTTTAGAAAATTTTGAAAATGTCGGGGGCTATGTAAAGTACACCCAAATTTTAAAGAATGTTTTTCAAAATTTCAAAGCTTCAACTAGAGCCAGATGGACAGAGGTTTCTTCAATTTGGAAAAGAACGTACGTGTGGTTTAGGTGCTAGTAGTGTTCACAGACGAACGGACGGACACAGACAGACAGGTGGACGGACGGAACCCCAGAACGTATATTTCCGTTGAAATCTCGAAATCGATTTTCCACAGCATTACATAACTTTCTCTATACTACGTATATTACTATGTGTACGAGAAAGTAAATATCGCCTATATTTCGTCTAAAATTACACAAAAACTACGTATATTTTCTAAAAATTGTATATGACCTTCTCTCAGGATCTATCTATAAAGACCAGAGTTTTCATTGAGAAAAATCTCTGTCTTCAATATAATAGTTGTAGCAAGACGCCCCCAAAGAATTGCACATTTGCAATTTTCGAAAAATCTGGAATTTCAAAGAACATGAGACATGCATCATTAAGCGTCCTTACGCTACCCGAGGGCAAAGTTTAATCAAAAACTTTTAGCCATTTTTGAGAAAATTTTGAGAATTTTTTTGAGGCTTCATGTAAAGTACACTTAAAAATCAAAATATCCGTTTGAAACTCCCAAAGCCTTGAGTTCGATCAGATCTATCGGGGAATATCAATTTTGGAAAAACTTGGCTGAAAGGTTTAGGCGCTAGCGTTGACCACAGACGGACAGAGTGACGGACGGTCGAACGCACGGACAGACGTTTCGTCGTCAATCGGTTTTTGTGTATCAAGGACCCACAAAACATGGATTCTGACTACATCACATGTTAGAGGAAGTAATTTCCTTTATATAACAGTATTCATCTACTTAGGATCAGAGCCCGGCAATAAGAGCTTTTCTGCTGTTTCGGCACGATTCACCGTTTTCCGGCGCACGACTATATAACTTTCTCTTCTAACGAAGTAAGCGCGAGAGTGCAAAGAATTGTACAATATACAATCTTTTAGAGCACATTGCCTGATGACATTAAACGATTACAACGGATACACAAGTTTTTGTGCCATTTATACCCTTTTCTAGTGCTTGTTTCTATATAATTAGAGACTGAACTGAACATCAAAAAGAAAAATAATATTGATTTTGACAATGTATAAGTTATCATTTCTACAGTAAAATTCTATAGGACTAATTGTGTCTTAAATGTGTAACGAGTATTGTACTTTAACTTCTGGATCAATGACTTCTGAATCACGTTCAACGTTAGGTAAAATATCCAAACTCTATAGCTGATTTCCTTTTGCGAACACTTTTTATTACTCAGGAGCAAATATTGTCATACCAATTCTTGTCAAAACGCCTCTTTACTATTTGTATTCATAATTCAACTTATGTGTTTATGAGTTAGGATCCCAGAGCTCAGGAAACCGTGCACAAATTTGCACTTCTTCCAAAAGTACTTCACTCAGTTTTTGTTTTGACGTTAATTTTTTTTTTTAATTGGAAGTGATTGACACTTATTTTAACTACTACATGACGAAATTAACTCTCTTTCAATTTTCAATGAGCACAGAAATTGGAAGAAAACTGCTTGAAAATATTTAGCTTTTGCATCAAATTTTCTACGATTTGCAACGAGTTTTACAAAAAATGATAAATGATGTGCTAATTCGGAGAGCAATTGTTTTAAATAGTATTATATAACTATGACTAAGGGCGAGAAAGTGCGTGCTGTTTAATCACCACCAATGAGAAAAATCATTTTGTGTAGTTTTCTTCAGAATCATTTTTGTTGTTGCAAACCAATAGTATAATATAATTTAATGTTATGTATTTGATATTAGCATTTCGTCAAGAAGTGATTGAAAGAGATTTGATATCACTGAATAAATGAAATAAAATTGGCATTAATTCTGGTTATTTTCCTTCTTTGGGCGTTTTCATACTCCAATCTTCGCAGTCCGTCTGGGAAACGTAAGTGTTGGTGGGCGCTCGGCTCGCTTCGGGTAACTTCGATCTGTTTCGGTTATAGGCGGTACATATACTTTCGTATTTGTCGTTCCTAGTCTGTAGTCTTCAGCTCTTCGTGGCTGGTAGACGTGTGTCAAGGTGGTGGTATCTTCGCGAGAACCGTATCATGGCGAATCGGGAAGAACAACAACCCATAGATTCAGCGTCATCTGATGATGAAAATGGGGACGGGGAAAATAACCCCTCTGAACCGGTGTGCCCAATTTGTCTGGGTAAGGTAAAAGAAAAAGCATTTGTTAATGCTTGTCTCCACCAGTTCTGTTTTGGTTGTTTATGGGACTGGATTAAGGTAAGACACTTTTCTTAAATTTGTCATATTGTTGAAACATGTGTGTTGATTAGTATTTAATACAGATAATGTTATGGTTCTTAGGTAAAACTTGAATGCCCTCTGTGCAAACAGAAGATCGTGTCAGTTTTCCATAATATTAGAGCGGACGATGACTATAGTGAAATACGAATTGAAAGAAACAAGAAGAGCAATATGAATCCGAACGAAATTATCCAAGGTATTTTAAAAATTAACATGCATGAATTTAGGACCTTTAATTTTGACCGCAGGTTTATTACATTGAACCATGAATTGTCATTGGAGATATTTTCATTACTCATAAGTTTGCTTTTTTGCATTTTTATTACTGAGCATCTTGAAATAGCTAGTCTATTTTCTTAATTGATTTTCCAATAACATTTGTTTTTAAACTTTCCTTCTTAAAATAACAGTTCATTTTCATGTTTAATGTAAACTAACATGGTAATTAATTGCATGTACTTGCTGAAGTTTGGGATGTAATTAGGTATTGCTCAAAACAGAAATGAGATGCTTTTCTATGGAATATGTTCATCTTTCTCTAATGATTAATAATTTTATAATATTGTTGCAGATTTATTTCATTGATGTATTTTATGTCACATGACCTTGTGAGAAAACATATTTATTGTTTACTTTATCTTTGTGCTCAAATTTGTCAGTTAATTTTTTAAAGCAATGTAAAGAGAACATGTTAAGGTTTTACCAGCTTCTATGGCATAATTTTAAGTGTGCAGTAGATTTTATTGACTTTGTTCAATGAATTATTGTGGCTGTCGGGGTGATGCCACCTGAATAGCTGTGATGCTAGGCAGTGACCCGGACAGCCAAGATCATTCATAAGATTTGGCCCATGGAAGCCTTCAATGTTACACTGTTCAATGTCTACATTTGCTAATGCTAAATCAGTACTATTTACAAAGAAGTAATTTTTCAAGAAATGTGCCAGACATACCACAAAATATTCTTCCAAAAGGAACAATTTTCAAATGTAGCATGTACCACCGAATCTTAAATATATTGAAATTGTGTTCATTGTAAAATGTGGTTTGCAGACCTTATGTAATGTACAAACTTATTATTAATTAGTAAATTTATTTTTCAACATTATGCACATTCAATGCTCTTTTCATCCAAGGTGTTTTAAAATAGAAATATAATAAAATATAATGAAATAAAATAAATTGACTAGACAAAATACAATGCAAGATCAATTTTATTCAAAGTGTTTAAAATCTTTCAGTTCCTAAAAAAGAGTCGACACAAAAACAAAATAAAAATCATAATAGATCAACAAATTTTAAATGCACTAAAGGTCTAACAATTGGAGTGGGCAGTCACACACCTCACATTGTATTTAAATATTAATAACTAATAAATTTGAGGTTACTTTCTCATGTTCAACCTTGGATACATCGACTGGACAACCATTGGTCAATCTGCTAATCTTCCCTTTGGAATCAACAATTTTCTAATGTATCTGGCAATTCCACATGCTATGTCGATATTGTGAAAAATTGTTTGAGTTTTTTTGTACAATCAATGTTTAAGTTGAAGTAGAACAACTATATAGTAGTTGTGTATATATCAGAGACCTACAAAAAGATAAATAAACCAGCCTCAACACACAAGTGGATTACATATCTTCACATTGTTAATAAAACCCACCATTGCATTGATTTATTGATAACTGAGTTGGTATAGTTATTAAAAATTTTTATAGTACTACAAAAAGTTACTTCAAGCATTAAAATTTTCAAAATTAATGCCACATAAGATTTAATTAAGTCTTAAGACTGAAGACTAAGATTTAATTAATTCTTAATGAAACGATTTCGTTAATACACCGATTAAATAAAATACTGAGGTCTTGTGAATCGTGAACATAGTTCAAAGTGGTTATGGATTTATAAAGTTTGTTGCCTGCAAATAATAACATTCAACTTGCTTCAGATAAGATCATCAGATTATATAAAAGAAGAATTGGTAGATGGGAACTCCAAATTTTCAAAAATCCTTAGAAATGTGATCATTTTTAAGAGTGTTCTATTTTTCTAACAAGTAATACCCATAATATTGTAACAACTACATTGTATATTGTACAAGTATATATATATATATATATATATATATATATATATATATATATATATATATATATATATATATATCTGTGTGTGTATATGTGTGTGTGTGTGTATATGTGTGTGTGTGTGTGTATATGTGTGTGTGTATATGTGTGTGTGTGTATATGTGTGTGTGTATATGTGTGTGTGTGTGTGTGTGTATATGTGTGTGTGTGTATGTGTGTGTGTGTGTGTGTGTGTAGGATTTTTGAAAATTTGGATATCATATATTACATATATGATAAGAAAGGAAAGGGTTTCATGCACATTTACATATTTATACTAATGTTTATACTATTAAAAACATTCATGAAGATTCCTAACATTGCCAAAAGACACATTCAGTGATAAAAGCAGGGTTAAAAACATTCTCTGAAAATAAGTTTTGCTACCAAAGAAACAGAACATTCATTGCAAATTCCCTGATTTTACCTGTAAACTAATTTTAAAACTACTTGTGAGTGCTGTTCAACTTGAATTTACTTTGTTAAGCATCTTCCATAACTTCCATTTACCACCTTCTTCTTGACAGAAATGCTGAAATTCGACTACAGGACCAGCATGAGGTTCAGCATGGTCCTGTGCTGCTTGCTGTCCCTGGCAATGAGGGGCGCCCGATGCCTGGCAGCGAGGGGCGTCCGATGCCTGGCAGCGAGGGGCGTCCGATGCCTGGCAGCGAGGGGCGCCCGATGCCTGGCAGCGAGGGGCGTCCGATGCCTGGCAGCGAGGGGCGTCCGATGCCTGGCAGCGAGGGGCGCCCGATGCCTGGCAGCGAGGGGCGCCCGATGCCTGGCAGCGAGGGGCCGGCCGCGCACGCGGCCTGGCAGCGAGGGCGTCCGATGCCTGGCAGCGAGGGCGTCCGATGCCTGGCAGCGAGGGCGTCCGATGCCTGGCAGCGAGGGCGTCCGATGCCTGGCAGCGAGGGCGTCCGATGCCTGGCAGCGAGGGCGCCCGATGCCTGGCAGCGAGGGCGCCCGATGCCTGGCAGCGAGGGCGTCCGATGCCTGGCAGCGAGGGCGTCCGATCCTGGCAACGAGGGGCAACTTGTTCAAGAGGACATGGAACAACTAGTTCAAGAGGATAGGGGACAACTTGACCAAGAGGATGGAGGACAACTTGATGAAGATAGTGAGGGAGAATCGTTACCAGATGATGATGATGATGATGATGATGATGAAGAAGAAGAACAAGAACAAGAACAAGAAGTCGAACAACAGGAGTTGCCACCACAAGGAGAAGAGAGGGCTGGATCACAGCCTCAGGCACGGGCAGATATTTTGTCATTTCAAGTACGCTTGCGATCCACTTCTCAGCATTTAGAAATCCTGCCCCACTCATGTCAACATCGTGCTTGTCGAGCAGAACATGTGCCAGTACAGAACCAGCAGTCACCACAGTCAAATGTTCAAATGCACCATGAACGTCATCCCAATGTACATGTCATTCCCACCATGCTACACACCAAGTACAACACACTCACCACTCTGTGCATCGTACCCACGACCCCACACAAACCCATCACTCCACTCACCAAGCCACGTACCCATCATCCAACTTCCCAGCAGCCATACCCATCACCCCCTCACCATCACCCTTTTCATGCACAACACACAGGAATACAATCTTCACATACCCAAGGTGTGCCAACTGAGACGCAACCACTACCACGTCCTCGTGGACAACAGACATTTACATCCCTCCTAAATCTATCTCCTCCTACTCTCACTACACATTCACATCAATATGAGCAACCACAGGTACCTTTACAATCACAGACACGCCCCCATCGATCGCAACATGCACAGAACTTCTCACCAGTCAATCGTTTACCTGACCCACCCCCTTCCTCACATGCACTGTTCAATCAACAGCAATCACGCCAGACATTGCATACAAATGATCAACGTACACAAGCTCATCTTCAAACACAATCACTGCCACCACAACGTTCAGACAGTGCAGCAAACATCTCCACCTCCATTAATAAGACTGTCGTGAAACTGTGCAATCAGCAGTTCCAATCACCACCACTACAGATTACTAGAATCAATGTCACTACCATCACACCCACTACCATTGTTATAACATGAGCCAGTATTCTCCTACATTGCATTCTCTGAATTGCAATTTCTCAATACAATCAGTCTTCCACCACCATTGATACCACTTTTGATATGCCATACAAGCCCCTCTCATCGCGGCCACCACAGTCCCAGTACACACACAGCAACCTCCAACACAGATTCAAGCCTGCATAGATACATTACCCACTCAAAATCTCAGCATGGCCTACACCTCTCATTCAGAATCTCAGCGTGGTATCCACGAACCTGAGCCGTTAAATCTTACGAGACCTTCTCGTGACACAATACTTCAATATGCAATTCAAACTGCATTAAATTCTGTGTCAATTCCCAGAGAATCACATCATCAAATGTATTCTCAAGGAATAGGAAGTTCGAGAGTACCAGATACTGATGATTGCATTGTAGTAAAACATGTAAAGACTCGCCGTAGGAAAATACGCAGGAATATTGTCTTTGATGCAGATACAGAATGGGCTCAGGCAGATGAGGGAAGATTTCAATCCATGAATTCAAATTCATATCTTTCTACTCCATCAACTTCACGAAGTGTCCCAAATTACAATCAAGCACCTCCACCGAGAGAGTATCATTGGCGGGGACCATTAAAGCGCAGGGGTGAATATGACTCTTCTGATAGTGATTCTGATTAGCATAATGTTTTAAATATAAAACTTGCAGGTCGCGCAGGCTTCTTTTAAGATTTGTTCTTGAGGGAAACTTTGTGCACTATTAGATATTTTGTAGTAGTTAAATGAACAAAAATTTGTTCAGAAGATTTAAATGTTTAAAATTTTAGTGTTTTAATGAGACAATTTAATGATACAGAATTGATTTCTACTGCATAGCAAATAAAAGATGATCAATTTTGGATGTTATCCAGTTTTTGTGTTTTGGAAAATCTTGTGGCTTTAAATAATTTTTTGACATAAATTGTCATTGTGAAATAGAAAGCTGTGTGTGTCCCAACAGCATGAAAGTAGTAAAATTTTATCAATCTTCATCAAAGTATTAAAAAGAGATCACAATCCTATAAGAATAAATCCTATTTTGTGTTAATGTTTGTTGTGATCAATGAATGATTGCTTGTATTGACATAAACAGATAAAAATTATTCAAAGTAACTGCTGGCCAAAGCCATCCGCTTTATCACTCCTGTTTTAACGATAAACACAGTAAAATCTGTTCAAACTGAAACCTGTAAAGCCAGAAATCTGCCTTTAACCAGAAACTTTTTCTGCCTAAGGAGTTAAATGGCATTTTACACAGTAAAACAGAACCTTCCAATGGTTTTGATGTCCTGCAGGAAAATCTTATTAAATTGAAACGATGTGAATTTAATGCAATTGGCAGAGAGATGCAAGCTTGTTTTAAACTATCTATCCGTGACATGCAATTTAATCTAGACAATACAATACAGCCAGTAAGGTGTGTATTTTCAAACTCAGAAGCTGTCAATGAAGAGTGTTTAATATTCATTTATTGGTGATTTCTTCCATAAATACTTTATACGTTATTTTTTTTTTTTATAATTATAATAGTCATGTAATTTACTACTTTCTGGGCATAAATATTAATAACATAAGTGTCATAAAATGGACAACCTTGCCTAAAACAGAAACCTCCCTAAACCAAAATTTTTTTGTGTCCTGATTGATTACGGCTTAGATAGATTTTACTGTAATAAAATGTCTATAGTTACTCAGTCTAGATAATGTAGCAATTGGAAAAAGATATAATATTTTATATTTTCTAAACCATGCTTTTCCATTAGATATGCAATTCTGATTTTAGAAAACGGAAAATGTTGGTGTGTGCCTGTGAAGTAGAGTTGTAGATGCTAAAGTGACAGGATTTCAGATCAGAGTGGGAGAGGCTTTAGATTTTAGTTCAAAATAAATTTTAAAATGTGTTTTATATTATAAAAACCAAATTAATACAATTATTAAAATATATTTTATCTTTTAATTTAAAATATTTGTAATTTGTTTCTTGATCTTTTGATTGTTATACCAGTATTGATATTAAATTTTAATATATGATCTGTTATTTCTTGACAAACAGGCAAATCTAAAGCATTCAGTTAATTATAATCACAATATTGATTTCTCGTAAATGTAAAAATATTAGACTTATGAAAGAGGAATATCTTTCAGTATCACAACCTTAAAACATAAAATTAACCAATCAGAACTCATTCGATGGAAGTAATTGATTTATAACGATGGGTGAGAAATCCAGTGTCTCCAGGTCTGTTTAATTAAATTTTTCAGGAGAACCATTTTAAGATTTTGGCTTTGGAAACTGGCCATAAGCAATTAGAATACAATAGTAATATGATTCGTTAAGACGCCGCTGTTGAAAGAAAAGCCGACGCTTGACCGACAGCATCGCAGTCCTCTTCAGGCTGTAATCGCTCGAAGAGGACCGCCGATATGTCGGCCTAAACGTCGGCACTTGTGCCTTCAACGCAAGGTCACCTGTGACAGCCCAGATCATAACTCTGGCCGCGGGAAGCCTACGATATTACAAGGCAATAATATTTTACTGGCATTATTTTAAAGGATACTTTGGCATTGTGAATTGATAATAAGTTCAAAAAAGCTATTTTACTACTTAAAATAAGGGTCATGGACCAGGCTAATTGTAAAAGCTCTAATAAACAAACTGTTCAATGTCCAGATGAAATGAAAAAATCCTTAGTTTATTGTGCATTGTAAAGTCGTACAACACCATTTTGTTTTATTACTTTAATAGAGTGTTGTAGAACTGTCAATCTACTTTGGAGATGTATTTGTACAAAGCTTGAATGTCCTGAATTTTTTGTATTATCGATTTTTCAAAAGCTACTAGCTGTTTGTGGGGTTATCAAACTGGTGCCTTGCTGTGCCCTGGTTTTGTGAGGTTTGCGTTTAACGACTTCCTTAAACTCCTCTTCACCGATGGACCGCTTGTATTTTCCTCCAAATCTCAATCAGTTTCCATTTTAAATTATAAAATAAACTACAGATAATACACCCAGCACTAAGTAAGAAGTCTTGCATTCATCTTTAACATTGATGCAACCTGGACACACAAAAAATTTAAAAGAAGAATTAAAATAAATAAAACAAAAAAAAATAAGATAATATGGTATTGAATAGAAACCTGCTAAAGAACACTGAACAGTTTGGAATAAACTCATAACATGCATTTGCAGTGGAATATTTACAATTTTGTTCAATTCAAACCATGCTGATGAGGACAAGGAACACAATAGGACAGAAAAACCTGCTTCTCAAAAAAAGATGTAGTTGGAACAGCCTGATTCTCAGCCATCAAAATGTTTGACCATCTTTTACATAAAATCAAATAGTTTCCTTCATCTTGCTTCCTTTTATTCCTTCAGCCACTTCTTTTAATGTTTTCTTTCGAAAATATATCATGGTAACAAAATAAGTAATTTTATATTGAACAAGACAATAGCAAAAAGGATATAGCGAAAAAAAACTGGATATGCTTTAATTTTCTACTTCATACAAATTTATGTATAAAATTAATATATTTTAGACAGTATTATGATACTTAGAGGCAGAGGACAATGCAGAATCAAGCATGGAAAGAACACAAACTCTGGAGAAGGACCTAGAACTAAAAAAGATATAGAATGCATACAATTTAAAAAATTTATTTTTAAGAACAAATAAAATATTGAAATTAATACCTAGTTCGTGTTGTTAATGAATTTTGCTGTATCTCTGTATTAATAGAATGAATAGCTGTGAAGAAATTCTATTTAATTTTGACATCATCGGATATAGTGAATTGAACTCGTTAGTCCCCAGAAGTTCACTATAACTGCAGTTGACTGTACCTGTATATAATTACATTTAATTTGCCATTTTTCCCCAACACATAATTGTTGAGGTATGAAAGGGATCATATATTAAAATTTAATATTTATATTTCTGAGGTAGAATCATAGTATTATAAATTTGAATTTATTTAAAAATATATAGTATACTGAAAACGTTTCTTACATTACCCTACATTGGGTGGTAGTAATTGGCTCCTCCACCACCACCGAATCCTGCTACTGTAGCTGATAAAGATTTTTTGTCGAAAAATAGTATTCTATACAAATGTGAAGTGATGTATCTTTCTGTCTTGAAATGTATAATGTATATTTCGGTGATCAATTTTAGCGAGGAATAGAATTTGTTCATTTTGTGAAGGTATTTTAGTGTAGAATTTCAATCATATTGATCATTCATATGGAACTGGATTGTTTTTTATTTGTTTGTTTGTTTGTTTTTTAAATTTATTTTTCAACTAAGTGATTAATGTTTGTGTTTGACCATCTTTTAATTGCCATGAGTAGGGTGCGGATTTTGATGACTTAAAACAGTGCAAAAATGACCAATAAAATGCTCTTAAATTGTTTTAAAAATGCTATAAAAGCAAAGTAAGATAACATAAAAAATGTGATCAAAACCAGTTCAGATGAACAAGACAAGCTATTGGGTATATAATCAGTGCTTCTTCTTTCTTTCAAGTGAACTCAGCTTGCAAACTTTTGGTTTGGACTGTTCATTACCAAGAAATCTGTCTTTAGTTATCGTGAACTCGACTGAACTGACAATTGCACTGATAAGCGTCACAGGAACCATGGATTACATACTCAACTGTTGACATTACAATTTCTGACTGAAGAAATTGAATATGCTACTAAAAAATTTTGTGAAGAATTTGTTGCTTCTCGTAAATTTTATGCCCTTAAAATTATATTAAAATCAATGTAATCAGCAAAAAATGCTTTAAAAATGGGGTCACTTCCTTTTATTATAACATAAAATGAATGGGTGTACTGAAAGACATTGTTCTACAGTGAAGAGGGAAAAAATGAGATTTCATTAAAATCCGCCCCCTACCCATGAGGTATACTTTTATACTTTTAACTCAATTGATGTAAAATCTATTGTATTGAATGATATTACTAATTAAAAATTTTCAGGTTGCAGTAGAATGCAGAATCCCTTCCAATTTTTTTAAAAACCATTTAGGAGAAAAATATTGTAGATGGTACATGTTACCATAATTTGTATCCTGAATGTTATTACTGCAGTACTTAATAAAGGAGATTATTCCCTTAAATTCAATTTTAATTTTATTTAGATAAAGGAGTGAATATGAGATTCAGTCCAACAGTGATCCTAACCCACATTGTAATTTGTGTTTTGAGTGAGGTGACCAAACATCCTCTGTTATCCAGACATGTCCTCGTTTTTGTAACTTCCAGCACACTATTTTCAAATGATTTGTTTTAACTTCTGTGTACACTAATATGCCTGGAGATGGCAGCATTATCACTGGAATATTGTCTCTTCTGTCCTCAAATTCAGACTCATTCTGTACGAACGTGCTCTTAGTAGTTTTGTGTATTATTAGTGATTTTGTCGAGGAAGGAAACATGCTATTTTTGTTTTCCTAGACATATATTTGCTAAAGATATATTGTGATAGTTTAAAATGCCAAAGCATAAATGCAAGTTTAACTATGCCCTTGCCAGCACATATCCAGCTTTCAAAATGGGAAGGAAGGAATCTGCAGGTGAAAGCAACATTGTGTAGCTGGAACCTATGTCTCTATTTCAAATGAAGGTTTGTTGATTATTGCATGTATCAGTACTTTACATCCATCAGAACACTTCCATAAATATGAAATGTAACATGTACAAACACAATGTGTCACATATTACATTATTATTTAAAATATTATGGACTGTCCTCTTTTTTTCATTAAATGTCTTCCTTTTTTAAAATCCTTGTCCTCCTTTTCATTTATGAGGATCTGGTCATCCTAGTTTTGAGTTTAACATTTTAATTGCGTATTATGCTTCAAAAATACCTATCTCTAATGATTGTAGTGTTTCTAGAAATAATTACTGTGGAATTCCAAAAAGAAACATTTTAGGACACATGTTTTTGTTATAGTCTGTGCATTACTGCTCTATAATTCAGTATACTTTGTATCCTTGCAGCATAAGCCACTACTGCACTCGGAAATACTTCTACACTGTGGAAATTTATTAAGACTATCTGCTGAACAGAATATTTCAACTCTCAGATGGATTGGAGTTTATCTGTTAAGTGCCATCGCACTGTAAACTCAGCAGAGGCATGTACTATTATTATTATTACATTTCTTTCTTTTGTTGTAAAGGGAAAGAAATTCTGCCCATAAATATATTTTTTTAATGAGGATGACCCTCCAACTATAATTCTGAAAAAGTTTCTTGCAATAATGGCCTGTCTCAAGTGTCACTTTGAACTTTTTTAATTGAAAAGTAACCTAACCCTCGAAGAACAAATGTTTAATCAGTCATGTTTGACGTTATGAATTATAGGAAGCAACATGAGAATTAAGTTATTAAAAACCATATATTTATGTCACAAATAACTTCGAAAAGAATATTCGGAAATTTAAAAATGTCTTTCGGACATTTTGTCTAAACACAGAATTGCAAAATTTGCCTCATTTCACCTATGTAATTTCAAACATTTTCACATTTTAAGCACAGGCCTAATTACGAGAAACTTCCCTGCAATGAGCATGAAGTTATTTGTTTAGCGGGTTTTATGAATCTATAAAACCATCATTATCTCACACCAAAGGAAGTAAATTCTATGGTTTTCTCTTTTCTTTATTTCATATTAGCACATTCCTTTCCCTCAAAATATGTTTTGATTATGGGGTATCCTTCTATCAACAACGGTGAGGTTAATAAATATTACAAGTTGAACATAAATAGTTCATTTGAAGGAAGAATTTATGAAATCATTTCAATCTCATAATTAAAAACATGAAAGTTTGGCAAAATACCTTTCATGATCCAAAGCACAAAGTTTGAAACCCCAGAATGTGGATCCTTTCCAATACATCATGATATCTGGATACGCCACCACAATCTCCAGACATTAATCCTATTGATTATTTATGGGATATTTTGGAGAAAAAAAATTAGGAACGACCGATTTTATACAAAAATTTTCTTAAGCACGCACTCTCGGAGGAATGAGACAGTATGTTGCCAACTGTGACAGCAAAGCTTGTTGAGTTAATGCCAAGACGAATAGAAGCCATTATAAATGCCAAAGGACATCTCACCAAATATTAATTTATTTAGGGTTACATTTTTATTTGATTTTTAACCACCGATCATATGGCTGTTGCAAAACGTTTTGGCTGCCTTTTTTTTGTATTAATGCTTGTAAACTTCTTTTTTAAGTTGTACAATAAGTTATGTTATGTTTTTGTTTACTAATAACAATTACAAAATATACAAAGATTTCAATGCGGTCTTAAATTTCCATTTTTTTTATTTTAACAAAATTTTTTTTGGGGAAAAAAAACTGTAATTTTTTTTGTTTTCTTGTCATTGCGGTGTTAACTTGATGTCGAATTAGCCGAATGTTTTATAGCAGGGTCGAATGAAGAGCGACAAATTTTATTTTTGCATAACAAATTAGCAACAAAAAAGCTACAAATTTTGAGTATAATTTCAATATTGTCTTAAAACTTTGCTATGCTAACTTTATGGACATGGAAAACCCTACTACAGAGCTTGGGACACACCTTTCTTAAAATTTATGGTAATTCCGATCCAATGTAATAGCTTCAGAGCAAAGTTATCGAATTGATTATGGTTTCCCGCTAGATATTTTTCGTTCTCTTTAATTATTTCATTTCTTTTATTACTTTTAGATCATAGTCTACCTAAAAATATTATTACTGCTACTTTTATTGTTAAAAATACATAGCTAGTTAATTAAAAGACAATTAAATTGTTAATACCTTTTTTCTAAAACTGAAAATTAACTTCTGACATATTGCCCAAACACTATTACATTTACATTTCAACAACCGTAAAAACTGTATCCCGATTGTACAGAAATAAATTTCAACTAATTGTGCTGAAATATCACGTACTTTCCCGCTTGTATTTTGCACGCAAAATTACACGAAAAGTACTCATATTTTCGAAAATTGTGCATGACTTTATTTTAGAATATATCGTTATAGAACAGGTTTCATTAACAGAAAAAATCTCTATCTTTAATATTTTACTTGTAGGAAGACTCCGAAAAAATTTTTAACTTTAGAAATTTTCGAAAAATCAAAGTTTTAAACGAACATGAAAAACGGCTAAACGGTTTAGCCGACAGTTAAAACGGTATCAAGGACCCACATATCGTTAAATCTCGCTATGTAACGATATAATTATAGAGGAAGTTATTTACTACATATTAGAGCAGGGTTTGTCCACGTTTTCCGTAATGGGGCCACACAAAATCAGTTATTTGCAGAAAATCCCCGTTTTTTTTTTTTTGTTTTTTTTTTTTCGCAGCATTACATGACTTGCTCTATTCTACGCATTTTACTGTGTATGGTTTAATTGCTACGTACTCTCCGTGTAGTACGTACCCGGGAAAATAATGTACGCTAAAAGTTTTAGATTTCCAATACAGTATCCCCGTTTCCAGGGCCGCTTCTTGCACCTCTGAGGCCCCCGGCGGATTCGATAATGAGGCCCCGAAACACATGTACACGCGCGCGCACAATACACCTCCAGAAGTTATAGCTGCATTACTACCAATAAATAAGGGACCTCAGTGTAAAAATAATAATAATAATAATAATAATAATAATAATAATAATAATAATAATAATAATAATAATAATAATCTCACCTATGTGATGTCTTGACAGTTAACACTCCACTCGTCCTTTATTAATTATTATTAATTAGTCTTCTTTAGAGAATAACTTTTCTGCACTTCGATTTCTGCCAAAATGTCATGTTCAAAAATTTCTGCCAAAATGTCATGTTCAATACTCATCAAACTTAAATTATTTAATCGTGGTTGTGCCATGCTATTTCGTAACTCGTCTTTTATTATTTTCAGCGTAGAAAATGAACGTTCTCCAGATGCATTGGTTACAAATAAAGTGAGGAAAATTCTTATAGCAATTTCCATATCGGGGAATGCTGATAATTTTTAGCCTAATTGAAATTTTATATGTTATATGCAGCAAAATTGTGACATTCATATATTAGCTCTGAAGTTATCATGTCTTCACTACAAAATTTTGCAAGGTTTTCGCAATATTTTGAAATTTCTGAATTCTCTAACTCATGCAGACATTCCAAAAAACCAAACCTCTCAACAATGTCTACATATGCTTTACTTCGGAGTTCTAGACTAGAAACCAGAGTGTCTATTATTGCTACGAATGTCTCTACTCTGAACATTTCTCTTCCCAGAAGTTTCTTATTACTACATTCACTATCTGCAAATGCAAGAATGGAGCTACGTGTTATTTGACGCCTTTGTGTATCATGATATTTTTTCACAAATGATTTCGCTTTTGATTTGGACTCACAATCGTCAAAATCATCTCTTTTCCCTAATAAATACTGGTAATGACTTCAGCATCTTAACTGCTGTTTTTCACTTTGCTGTAGTTTACTCGCTGCGTTAAATCTACTGAGGATATCATTCCACAATATTGTTAAAAAAAACTGTTTCAAGTTTATCAAGTTTTTTCTCTAATCTTTGAGCCTTAAGACGTGTCTCTGGCGACTGATTTGTCACATCATTTCTTATAGACTGAAGACATAATCCAATTTCATTATATCCTTCACACAAAGCATTTACTGCATCTGCCTGCGCAGACCATCTAGTGTCTAAAAGTTGTTTCACCACTGTACGACGAGGACCTAAATATGAACAAAGTATCTCCAAGCGGTGTGTTGACGATGAAAAGAAGGTGTAAAGATTTTGTACCAAATCAAAATAAATTGTCACAGTTATAACACACTTGACAGCATGTACCCCTCCTAAATTGGGTGAGTTTCCAACACATGGCACATACACAGCATACTTATTTAGTTCTTTTATCTTCGCTTGTAAGCCTAAACATCGCCCTGACATGTTTGCTGCATTGTCATAAGACTGGCCCCTACAATTCAGGATATATATGTTATTGGTTTTTAAGAAGTGTGTCAAACTTCTGTAGATGTTCTGCATTAGACCATGAATGGGAATAAACGCAAAAATCGCTCTTTTGGAACAGCATCTATCACATATCTTACTATAAAAGTAAGCTGATCAATATGAGTCACATCCGGAGTGGAATGTACAGAAATAGCATAGTATTTTGCTTTTCGAATTTCCGAAATGATTACTGAAAGAACTTTAGTACCCGTTATTTCCAAGAACTCTTCACAAATGGTGGTTGACGAGTATGATGGTATCCTTTTCCCTGAATTACCATATTTCTTTGTGTGTTCGTGTAAGAATGGATAAAACTGACTTATAAGTTCCAAAATACTGAAATAATTTCCATTTTTTACTGAACCAAGTCTTTGGTCAGAACCTCTTAAAGGGAGTCCTCTCGATGCTAAGAATTTAATTACTGCAGTAACTCTTTTCAACACCTCTTTCAAATATTGTCGCTCTTTATTATTGGACGATCAATTGTATATCTACTCGCCCGGGTGTTTTTGATCGACTACAATACGCTACCATGCAATATCTATGTTCTTGACTATTTTTATGTTCTGATGTAGCTTTCAGAACATGGTTCCAGTCATTAAAACCATCTCCGCTGAATGGAAATTTGGAGTGTGAAAATAATTTGCACGCAGAACAATAAACTTTTCCCTTTGCAGGTGAATATATGAGCCATTCCCTTTGTACAATTTCTTTTTTGGCAATTGTCGCGAGAACATTGCATCAGTAAGTCGTCTATCTTCCATGTAATCACGTTTTATATATGCGGGCCGATTTATCAAAATTATTTTCTTTATTTTGACAAGCAGAAAATCATTTTTCTACCCAATAATCACATAAGATGTCATCAGTATGTGGCCAAAAACAGGGGGCTGATGTATAGTGACTATTTTCTGAATTAATGGTACTTACACAGTTTCCTGAAGCACAATCCTGGTCTTCTGTCTTGAATATCTTCCCTGTTCCTGATTATCTTCTTCATTGTATGTCAAAATTTTTACTTTCTAGCACACTATTTGTTACTTCTGCTTGGTTCTGTAAATTGTTTTTCTGTGAACTCGATGATTAATTAATTAAATAATTTTTATAAATAAATAAATAAGTAAGTAAATAAATAAATAAATAAATAAATAAATAAATAAATAAATAGTATCTGGATTCTCTTAATATTTTCTTCTCGTTCCTTAACTTTCTTACGTTTACCACAACCACTTTCAAAACGCTTCATTATAAATTATTGAAATTGATACGCTAACTGGGAAGAGCGTTAAATTAGAAAACTTATAGCGTTTTCCATTCGCCACACTAGTGCGCACCCAGTGCGCACTCAGGGCAGCTTTCGTGTTCCATTCCGTGCGACCATTAGGGCGCACCAGTGCAAAGAACTGCGTGTTCCATTCGCACATCGACACGGACCCAGGGCGCACGAAGCTGCACCGACGATCGCGTCAGTGCAGTCCAGTGCACCGGGCCATTGTGAGGTTAGGTGCGGAAGTTATCCATGCTGATTTAGGTTCGTGGTGAAATTGTGAAGGCAATTGAGGATCTTCTGTCACGCAGGGATACTTCGAATGATGGAGTATATTATGTTGTGCAAGAAATGTCTTAAAATACTGTTTGTGATTCACACGAAGTTTGGAAAATCAGATTGTGTTTCCAAAAATTTAACCTTGAATAGCTTCATATTAACAAATCCAGTGCTATTTAGAAACTAAAGTGTTTTAGGTACGTCTCAATTTCGAAACGCTAATAAAGTGAATATAAAAGTAGTGACCCTTACAAAATCATTCAAATATATATGCCAAGAAATGTTTCTCGCATGTCCATACATTTACCAGCGGAAATGTTCATGTTAATATTTTTATTGTTTTCAGTAATCAAACAATTCTACACAAGCCTTGCGGTTCAAAATTTTGTGTACTATATCGATCACTGGCAAATCTAGAAAAATGAAATTACGATTCATACGCATTTTAAGTTTTCGTAGTTTTTAAATAAAGAAATCACACGTTAATAATTTATGAATTAAGAAGTAAGAATTACCAAAAGACTTCATAAAAATTATAACGACGAATAATTCAAAATTATTATTTTTCGAGTTCCATCAATGTGACACCAAGAACAGCTGTGTATAATTTCACTGCGTAGCGCATAAGCCCTGACTCAGTTCCGGAATCCGTTTCATTCGTAGCTGCCCTTCACGCGTGTGGGGCAGCACTGTTGCGGAGCGATGACGTTTCTGCCCTGCACTAGGGTGGTTTTCAGTGCAACGAATGGAAAACGCTATTAGGCAAATAGACTCTCACTGACACGAACACTTTGAAAGACAAATGAATACTGTAGGATATTGAGTGACTGCAGGCCTGCCCAACTCTATCAGTTGCTCCCCAAGCCCGGAAATTTGCCAGCCAGCTGCGTTGTGACGACGAGGAGATGATCGTCACTCACTGGCAGGAGAAACATCACAGCTATCGGATCCGAAACGCGTGACACGAAGGGCAATGCGAATTATCTTTCGCTTTCCGACCTTCTTATGGAACAGGTGTGTAAACACGCAAGACGGCGAATAGAACTCGAAAGCAATTGAATAATTTTAATAATTGTAAGACGATGAATAGGGATTTTGAACTTCTTGAAAATCCTTTTGCTGTTGTCATCGTAAAAATAATATCACAAAAAGTATATGAAATTGCATATTTGCATAATGTCACACATCTAAAAGGTTTTTATAGTCATAACTACTATGTTAACACACTAGATTGGTACTTCAAGAAATTTAGAAAATATATTTTTTAGGGAAAATATTGTTAATTGAATTAGTAATAAAATTTGAATTAAAAAATATTAAAATGGATTTTTAGTATAACTCTTCGTTAGGCGCACATGTTTCTAGAAGACCCATTGTATTTTAAGAACTCAATATCTCGCTGTGCCGTAGGTGTAAGATGAGATATGATGACATCCTGTGTTGAACGATTCTGCGTCCGGTGGCGAGGTTACCGCAAGATAAACCGGAGGGCGATAGGTCACGTAGTTCGTCTTTCCGAGCGCGCGTGACGCGTGGGACTGCCAGACCTCACACGTCGAAAGGCGTCACATGCGCTTCGTTGAATTTCTTCGTGCCTTTGATACCTTTACCAATGAATAAATATAATCTGTAATTCTTGAATGGAGTGTTCGAGTTTTGTGTGTTGAATATTTTGAGGCCCCCCTAAGAGACCGAGGCCCCCGGCGGCCGCCGGGTTCGCCCATGCGTTAAAGCGGCACAGCCCGTTTCACCATTGTTGACAAGGTAATGTTTCAAATTAACAAAATTTCAATTAAATAAGATATTATCTACTGAAAATTCGCCGACCCAGGATTACGCACCTTTCTCTTTTTACGAGAAACTTCGTAAGGCGAGATAGTAAAACCGAAGAATGAATCCTCCATCACAAGCCAGAATCTTAAAGATATCTGGAAATTTCAAAGTGTTTGTAATGTTTCTACCGGCAATATGTATTTGTAATTATTGGACATTTTAGACCAAAAACAGAACATCAATGATCATAAATAATTTTAGTTATTCCAAAACGACTGCCGAATGGGCTGCGAGCATCATTCCATTCGCAAAGCTTTAGTGATACCAGTCCTGGGCAAAAATAGCCACAACCCGCCAGTAGATTGAAGTCGTGGGCGGATTGGAGGCTTCAGAAAAAACAAGAGAAAGCTACAGCCGGAAAGACACTCTAGGGAGAGGCGGCCTCGCCGCCCTCATGTTTTGATATTTCCTGGAAGCTCTTAATGTATTTCACATTCAATAGAGGTAGTTTGCGAAAAACAAGCGTCTGCGTTATTTGAAAAATCACTCTACTCTCCCAATTGTATGTTATCATGAACATCATTTTTTAATTGTTAAAATTCAATGTTTATTTATTTATTTTACGTCAAAAATAGATAAAAACATATGTGTGTCGTGCTATGCGGCAAAAGAGAATTCTGAGCACGTTTTCAAAATTCTGTGATCCATACCCCAAGCCATATACTACTTGCATTTTGAATACAGAAACAAAATGAGCGTTTTTTGCAAGGATGCTTGGCAATACATTTACTCCGATATAATAAAATCTATTTTCGAAGGTAAATCGGGAAAGAATTGGGGCTCTTATCCGTCATCATGACCTTCGTCAAGGAATAATACGTTCTGCTGCGACAACATGGAGAACGATAATTTGATTAACTACATTTCCCACTGACTTTTAGAAGACGTGCACAGATAATGAAGTTACATTTACGTACAGAAGAAAAACAATCGGCCATCTCAGCATTTGCTCAAAGGATCAGGGAAATGTGACTAAAAACTGATCGAGATGGGAGTCACTGACCAAGAAGCTGCGGTATACTACTTGTTACAGGTTGTTTAAAATAATGCAGTCCAAATGGTAAATCATACATTAAATAACACTGTTAAAATTAATGTTACTTTCCTTTGATGCTCGGTATAGTCTCTAATTGCATAAAATCTTTATGCCGCAAAAACGATTTTACTTGAGATTTAAACTTTTCTATCAAATTTAATCGTTTAATGTCATCTACCAAATTGTTGTAAAATAATGTACATGTATTTTATGTGAAGTTTTTGTAGTGTGCTGTTGGAATGATGAATATGATTACTTCGTCGAATGTTACAATCATACACAACGAAGTATTCTGAAAATGTATTTCCTGTCTAAACGAAGTCATTTTTGACAAAAACCACTGATTCGAATATCAACGGATAAGGTAATGGTAAAATTTGGTAACACAATAGGTGATAGTAAAAACGTTTTTTGTGAATCATTTTTGAACGGGGATGATAAAAACTTTCTAAAGGGTGGGAAAACGTGATCGAACGATGGACAAACGAATCCAGACAAAAGAATTACAGTTCTGAGTTTGATTCGGGGTAGGTTGACTGTTTCTGGGTGCTGTGTAATACGCTTTTCGACAATATCTGCTAGAGGATACGTGGTAAAAATAATCTAGTTCGTGATTGAAGGCAGTCAAACGAAAGGGCACCTCAAATTTTGGTATTTTTAATATTTTAAGAAATATTTTGAAATTTCGGAAACTTTCTTTGTTCGAATTTGTGAAAGCAGCCTGGCAAATATTTTCTAAGAGGTGGGTAAATGTGGTCAAACAATGGACAAAAGAATGCAAATTGTAATTTTCACAATTTCAGTGTAGTTTTGTCTTTTTGGTCAAATTTACAAAAAGTTGGAAAAACTTGTCTTTTTTCCTGTAATTTTGTAACGTAATACCTTTTCTAAGTGATGGATATTCGGTTTCCAAAGGTGGACTAACGAAGGGGACAGTAAAATCTCGAAATTTCCCTGTTTCTTGGTATTGTTTTGAATTGATAAAATGGTGGGAAAAAGGTTTTTTGGCTGTAACTTTTGAACCAGACCTATTAAAAATTTTCTAAAGGGTGGGCAAACGTGGCCAAACAAATCCACGAAAAATAAATTCCAATTTTTTTAATTTTTCAAATTTTTTCGGGCCATCTGCACGGTTTTAAAAAAATGTTTTGGTTGATCCGTTGGTGATAAAGCTCGTTTGGAGGTGGATAAGGGGTCATTAGGAGGCAAAGTATCGAATGAAAATGAAAAGTTTCGAAATTTACTTTCTTTGTTGCTATTTTGTCGATTTGGAGAAATGGCGGCAAAAACGTTTTTTGTCAATCATTTTTTAACCGGGCCGGTAAAAATTTTCTAAAGTGTGGGCAAACGTTGGACAAACGAATCTACCCCCAAAAAATTGCATTTTTTAATTTGATTCTGGCCATTTTCACGTTTTTTGGGGTGCCGTGAAATACGTTTTTCGCCAATATCTGCTGAAGGAAACGTGGTAAAAATAAACTAATTCGTTATTGAAGGTGGCCAAACGATGGGCAAACGAAAGCGCATCTCAAATTTTGGTATTTTTAATATTTGAGGCAAAATCTTGTAATTTCGTAAAACTGTGAAGTTGGCCCGAAAAAATTGTTTTTGTACTAATTTTTGAACGGAGGCTGGTAAAAATTTTCTGAAGGGTGCGCAAACGTGGTCAAACGATGGACAAACGTATGCATATGAAAATTGGAAATTTTAAGTTTTTTTCGGGCCAACTTCTCGTGGGTGCGCTGACCTTGTAAAGGGAGCGGAGATACAGCTTTGGGGCTCACGGAGGCCGGGCCCCGGGAGCACTACTAACGCTATCTATGAATGCGGCAAGTAACTATGACCCCATTCCTTGTTATTGAGACTTGGAATGAGTTCTGGGGACGAATTGTCGCTCTTCACGAATAAAGAATTCCAATAAAGTACTGCAATTGTCACAAAGAGATTACTGTAAAGATAAAAAACATGTTTGTGTATTTATTAAATATTGGTTGGGCCCGACCCCTGTGGTCTTTCAGGACGAGCCGCCCCTGATTCTAAACAACCTGTAACAAGTATTGTACCTCAGCTTATGGGTCAATGACCTTCTCGATCAGGTTTTTCGTCCAGTTTCCCTAATCCCTTGAGCAAATGCTGAGATGGTCCCTTGTTTTGCTTCTGGACATAAATGTAACTTTAGTATCTGTTCCCGTCTTCTAGAGTTCAGTGGGAAATATATCTATTCAAATTATCGCTCCCCATGTTGCCGTGACAGAAGTATATTCCTTCACGAAGGCCATTATGAAGGATAAGAACTCAAATCCATAGCTGATTTGCCTTTGAAAATAGATTTTATTACATCGTAGCGAATATTTTGTTAACAATTCTTACCCAAAACGCTCATTTCTTTCTGTATTCAGAGACTTAGGGTAGGGATCCCAGAATTAAGAAATCGTTCGCGGAATACACTTCTTCCCGTGGCACGTCACCCACAGATTTTAAATGTTTCTTACTGAAATCAACAAATAAATAAATAATATGACAGTGGAGTTCAAGTATGTCAAATTACTGCTGGACTCTAAACGGGATGTTCCTGAATCAAAATATTCAAAGACAAAAAATGACCATGTTTTACTTAACTTGAACATTTTTAATTTTCTTAGCGTAAAAGCAACGAGTGTAATAAACTTCCTGAACTGTCACAATAAAACCCGTACGCAATTTAGGAGAATGACTTTCATTTTTTAATTCAGCGTAACATTTTCTATAAAGATTAGCCAATGAAGTTCTTGTGGCAATAAAAAAAATTAATTTTCTGGATCACTGTAAGTGGCCTCTATTGACTTGAAATAACCATCAAACTTTTCTCGCTTCAAAGCAGATAGCCACTTTTGTCCTCATTGTTTCGAGGGAGCTATAATTTTACTTTCCTGATTTGTGGGAATAATAGGGAATCTAAAAATAGCTTACTCTGTCTCTCCCGCCACCTTTTGCCCCAGTTCACTATCGCACACAACTTGGTTATAATACAATTTTATTTTAGAGAATAAAGAACATCTCACTGCCAGAAGGTCTGTCTACACAAAATAAAATTGTTTAAAAACCACACAGGCAGAGAAAAACCTCCAACGAAGAATGATCTCCACTTACTAAAAGAAAATCGACACCTATATCATATTTTAACCATTAATTCGCGGTATCCAGCATCTGACATACCGCCAAGAGGCGATAGTGCTGCCCTCAGAAACACTAAAAGTCACGTGTTCTGAACATCTCCCCTGCTGTCAATTTCGTAGCTTATTTTTAGAAACTTTGTGTTCTATACGAACGAAACACCATTCTACACGAATGAATACTTAAATGATAAGGTAAAATGATCTTTTGTTGAGGCACAGTGAATTATACAATCTGATTGGAAAAACTGCATTGATAAGAGATGAAAAATTAACTACTACTACCGAAAAGAAACTATTACATGAGTTGCAAGACTAATGTTCCATTGGATAAAAGTGTAACGTATTGTTAGAGTTCTAAAAAGACAGGTATACGCAGACGCTATTCTTGGTCTTTGCTTGCCGACAAGCGTATGTGAATGTAGAGGAAAACGTCGCGTCTCGCTACTTTTCGTTATTTTCCAAACAAAAAAATACTCTGACGCAATTTCGGTCACTGTGAGCAGTTTCTTGAGAAGTGTGTAAACGTCGTCGGTAAGTACAGTGCCCTGAATTCTCCTCTTGTAAATAGAAACTGATATTTTAAAACGTTTGTAAGTTGGACTAAGGTTATGTTTTACATTTGTATTCACAATGTAAAATTAAATTTAGAGTTTCCCAACACGGTTGTTTTAAGCCACCAAGGTTTGCCTGAACAGCATATGTTTTCATATTAAAAATAAAATCGCTCTCAGGTAAGTTAGCACGAGAAAGAAAATCGCAGCAATTTGAGCACACATGTTTTTGAATGGCTCTAGTTGTACTACCCACGATGCAAAAAGTCGCATTTATCTCCATATTATACTTCAAATTCTCACTTAGTTCATTAAGGGAAAATGTAGTTACACTAAAGCCCTGTCTTTTTAGAACTCTAGTATATCTATATTCTCTATTTATAAATAATGATAAGTGGATAAATCCTCTACCTAAATTTAGGGGAAAAAATCTTCCGTCACGTGGTGTAACGAGAATCCATAGCTTGTTTCCCATATCGAAAAATCGATTGACGTCAAAACGTCCGTCTGTGGTCAACGCTAGAGCCTAAACCAGGGATGTCCCTCAAGATACACAACTGAAAACTTGCAAGCCCTCAGGATACACAACTAAAAACTTGAAAGCCCTCAAGATACATAACCAAAATCTTTAATATGGTTGCGGGCCATATTTACATTACTCAAATGATCCATACTTGACTTCTCTTTCTTGTTGATCACGGTAGTTTTCTCGGCTGCTCTGACACGGAACGGAGGGGGGGAGGGAAGAGGAACCATTCCTGATATCAGGCAGTTTCCCAGGTGTGACGCAGGAAACACATTATGATGATTTTGAATTCCTAATTTACTAAAAAAAATTCTGAAATCTAAAGGTTTTTTTCTTTTTTCCTTAAATCTAAACTTAAAGCCTCTGGGATGGCTCATGGGCAGCGTACTAGCTTCCACTTGCTGTGGTCCCGGGTTCGATTCCCGGTCGAGGCAAAAATAGTTGTATCTTTCCTTTAAAATCGTCGCAGTTTCTGCAGCTGTGTGACGAAGAAAGGCTCAAGCAGGCGGATCTTGCCAGTTACGGTGAAGAGAATACGTCATGTTCGCCTCATGTCGCTCTTACCACCAAGGATTGGAATTTAACTAGGCCCAGTCAAGGGGGACACCGGTAGCTGGCTGACGAAGTCGGCGTACCGACTCAATAACGCCAAATACACACAAATCTAAACTTAACCTAGTTTTATATTAAGGAGTGTTGATCCCGACAGGTCGCGTGCGCTAGGTGCGTAATGTTGTCGCGCGACATAGATGCAAGGGTCTTTCACTTTTGATTAATAACCTTTCGCGGGACACACTAAATGGCACCGCGGGCCGCCAGTTGGACAAACCTGGCCTAAAACAATCAGCCGATTTTCTTGAAAATTGATACTCCCTAAATGGATTTGAATGATCACATGACTTTGAGAATTTCTAACAGATATTTTGATTTTTGTGGGTACTTGACATAAAAGCCTCAAAAACATTTTCATTTTTTTCTCCAAATCGGCACCAATTTTTTTTTCTTGCTGACATTTTCACTAAACAGTCCAAACTATGAAATAGCTGACATCTGATATTGTTGAATGTTAATTTTTTGTATGAAGTAATAGTGAAAAGAGCCATGAATTGCAAAGAAGATAGGAAGTGCACGATGTATGGAAATCCAAACATTTAGATGAGGTCTAGGTGGATTTCTTTTAAAATGTCGAAGGGGAATTAGCAAACTTGAGTTCGGTATGAGTTGAGTTCATTAGGCGAATCTCAAGGCAAATAGTTGGGTTGAAAATAGTAGTTTATGCAATTAGTTTATAATGTTAAGCTTTATTGCATGAGTACATGTTTTGAAACCGAGCGACGTTAGGAGCGAGTTTTCAAATTTGTACGAATGCAATAAAGCAACATTATAAACGAGTTGCATACGCTATTTTTTTGTATAACAGCATTATAAATTTACAAGAGAATCAAACTTAATTTCGCGAAACAACTTTCTTCGGACGTCTCGGATGCTTGACATCCAACGCCCTCTGGAAATCAAATTCAAGATGGCATTGTTGACATCCGTGCGAGAAAACGGTGGTCGGCTGTTCCGTCTTCTTCTACCTCCCCACGATTCTCTCGCTACTATTGGCTGAATGTGTGATGACGTCATGTCGCGTTTAATAATGGCGATGACGTCATGTAGCGTGCGATAAAATACTGGATTATGCACGATTCGGGGTATCGAAAAGGGTCGTTTATAATGGTGGTATACAAAAAAACATTTTATCGCGTGATCACTCTGGTCGGGTAAAATAAATAACTTGTCTGCAAATATTGTAAAATCAAGGCCTTTTGAAAAGATTTTTCAGTGATGGTTCCAAAGGTTTTCATGTCATACACAGAATTAAACAATTGTTTAATGGAATTCCTTCCTCAAGAAAGAAAAGCAAGGAACAAGATTGATAAATTACAAGCATTGTCAGTCGAGATCAATTTTTCTTATTTTATTTGTCCTGTACATATATTTTCGAATGGAAATAATTTAACATTACTACTTGTTTACTTGTAATTAGTAAAATATAGTATGTACTAAAGTGAACTAACCAAGTTCACATTTGCTTAGAAAGTTTAAAGTCATTGTATAAAATTGCGTGTAAAACATTCACCCTCTGTTATGAGAATGGCGTATCTTTCTGCGAGCCCTAATTAAAAATTTCAGTAATCTTTGTAGCCTGTCTTCGCAGACTTGGGCTACATTGCCAGATAAAGGCAGAAGGTGACCGGTCTACCAGAAGTATTGCAATGGAAAATAGTATTCACGCGAATTTTATCTGCTTCTGTGAAAGCCTCGACAGCGTTAGACATAATTCTGAAGAAATTGTTTATCACTACCGTCATTTCGAGAGAAACGCGACTCCGTGAGTAGGGAGAGTGCAATTCCGAGCGTCAGCGTCGGTAGCAAACCTACACTGTCAGAAATGTCATTAAATCTAATGTAGATTAATGTATTGTACATGGAACCTAATATAACATTGTACATTAAAGAGAACTTAATATATTTGTACATAAGTTAATACGTTTAGTTTAATGCATAATTTAAAATTAGTGTAGATTTAATGTAGAGGTTCTCCCGTTTCCACTGCCTCTCAACATTCATATCGTATATTCATAATCATCAGTTCATCAAGATCATCCATTCATTCCTTACATATGACCATAAAGCTTTGACTCTTGCATCTTACTGTGAATGTGTACATTAAATTTATTTACTGTGTACATAAAAAACTGCGTTCATGATAATTACTTTAATGTAATTTACACGAAAGTAATGCAGAAATTTCTGACATTGTACCAATTTTTTGAAACAATTATATTCAAAATATTTTACTATACTATGAAAGTGAAACAAAATAAAATGTATTCCGTACATCTTCAGTAAAGACATCATAAATCAATTTACATGTAAAGAAAAACAAAACATAGACTTTGAACTATATACTAGATCAACACATCGAATTTTTTCGGTATATGAAAGAGGGTATGCCTATTGAGAGATTTCTGTTGCTCTTGCTCAATCATGATCACAAAGCACAGAGTATGTTGGACGGTTTGAATAACGTTTTAAAAGCGAATAATTTGAATATTAATCCTTGTCGAGGACAGTTTTACAACAACCGTTTTGGCTCGAGCGGTAATAAAATGGTCTTCAAGGTCACATGAAGTCGAACAAAGAATTGGCCAAGTTTAGTGGATTCCTTGTGCCGCCCATTCGCTGAAGCGTGTTGGCAAAGCTTCTCAGAAAGTTGTTTTGCAACAATACGTTTCTTCATGTTTTATACGAGTTCTTCAAATCGAAACGAGACACTTGTGAGCCTTTCCACGTCAAATCGCACACGAGTTGACACGACACTTTTTGAAAATGTACGATTTTTTTTTAAATCTGGACATCAAAAAAGACACATGTGCTTTTTTAATTTGCTCGAATATTGATTATTTGTATAGTTGCGCCTGTATTAAATTTTGAATTTACGCGTACTTCACAAAATATGATCAATTGTTGCTCCGAATGTACTTAATATAAAATTTCCTGGCGTGTTTCATTTGTTTCTTTAAAACATGTGTTTTATTCCTCTGTAAATAATTTTTTCAAAAAAATATTTCATTTAAAAAATGCATTAAAAAATTAAAATTTTGTGTAAACTCGACGAGATAAAATTTTTAACAAAATATAGGCGTATTCTTTCTTCAATTTTCTATTAAATACAACAAGAAAAAAGTGAGCACTCCACACATTCAGTTCTAAAAAATAAATTGTAAGTACGAGGGTGAGCTCTGCCTACCCATGCAATAACCAATTGTGTTCAGTGAGTCTTTAATCCAAATGTTGAAGAACTATAAAATGAATGACATGTCTGCCTGATTAGGGTTCAAGAATTATTAGTATTTCAGATGTTCACTCTGCAGAATGGATGGGTGACAGCGAAACGAATTCAAATAGCCATCCCACGTCAGATCACACAAGATGTCACTAAGAGATTTCATCGAGAAGGAGCATGACAATTTCTGACAATACGAACTGTCATTGTGATCGTCATTGACTGAACAGCATTTGGACGATATCCCCATTTTTAGCAGCAATGCGATTGACGATTTTAAGGCTAGGAAAGGGAGGAAATATTTGTCTCCATGTATTATATGTTACCAAAAATTAATAATAATAATAATAATAATAATAATAATAATAATAATAATAATAATAATAATAATGATGATGATGATGATGATGATCATCATCATCATCATTATCATTATCATAACAGTTAAATACATGTTCTCTCACCAAAGGGCCCCCTTCCTCAACAAAATTATTACCCAGGGATACCCACCACAGTAAATTGGATCCTGAATGCATTTATTCGCCAATCAATTAGGATAATAAGAAAAGTCAATATGACTTTACTTACTTAGACTCGATCGTATGTATTAAATTGTAAATTTGAGTTTTAGATCATTCAATTATTTCGTTGTCGCGTTCTAAGGTTCCTCTGATTATTGATCATCTTTACTGAAACATTCATTTTCTTCTGATACCACTGTACTTCTATCCGTCTCCGGCATTAATGAAGAAATAAAAGAAGTCATAATTTATTTCTTCATGTAATTACGTCAACAACACCGCATCGGATATCCCACAATTCCGGTATTAATGCCATTAAAATTAGAAATGGGCTGTACCCGTTCTGTTCCACACAAAAATCCAAATTGGTATGATACATTTATAACAGATATTATTAATTTTCAGTTGTTAAATAAATGCAATTAGCCATTATTGTCCCTTGCATGGTGTGGGCAGTCTCCACCTCGCGATCACTGTGCCAAGCCGAGTGCACTGTCGACACGCGGGAGGGAGGTCATACACAGACTAGAGTGATGAAAAATGTTCCTAAACTAAAAATTCTAGGGAATTAATAATACATTTAATTAAGAATTCAATAAATCAAACACTAAAATTATACTCTAATACCTACCAGGTAGTCCAACTAAATTGTGAATTTGTTCGCATTGCGATTATTTTAACTGATTGATTGAACCATAATTGTGTTCCATTGTGGAATAAGAACACGTTTTAAAATCTTCCTACCTGAAGTATTCATTTTCTCTGCTACAAGCTAATACATGAGCAAATTAACGTGTAAATAGATCAATGTAACCGGTAGCGGTGGCTCAGTGCATCAACTGATGCACTGCAGTGCCTCTGACCAGGAGGTCCTAGGTTCGGGTCCCGACGGTGGCAGGATTTTCGACACTAGCTTTTCAGCTAGGTCGAATTCAGTCGCTGGACGGAGAATTCTAGCTGCCGGCTGCTCTGATCGGTAGTTTTCCGTGGGTTCTCTGATCAACACCATGCGATTGCCCAAGCAATACCCTCATAAACGGACCGCGCGCGATCTTTCCTTCATCTTCCTTGTCCTATCCTCATCCCTTACACTAACACACACACACACACACACACACACACACACACACACTACCGCACATCCCGGGTCGGGGACTTAGAACTTGTCCCGGCTGGGGCGGTGCCCCGCTGGTGGGAGATACCAGATTAGCCAGTCGACGGTGGGTAGACTCGGGTGCGGAGATTCGGCGCCGTTTCTCGCCATCCAGTGGGGGAAGATGAACGCCACCTCCAGATGAAAAAACAAGCACTACACTTACGGGACTAATGCCTAGTAGTTGACGCGCCCGGAATCACTAACAACCAATCAATCATTAGATCAATACATGAAAGCAATACAAGTAAGAATTCTTACTTACATAGGAAACATGAAGCTTTAATTTGTTACTACAGAATTGAACAGACACTTCTATAGAACAGAGCGCCAAAAATAACTTTTTTGTTATTTACGTCGATTATCTGGCGATTAGCTCCTTAGCAACCACCCATATAATCAAAGTATTACGAGTACGTCCATAGCAACGACAATTAAAGTGCTCGAAAGTTCATTAAAACTATTTTAGGGGACTTTCAGGTTTACATTTTACCAGTGCTCATAAATCTTTAAATATATGTGTCGTTGCAACGAAACAATATTTTGGTGAATAAATGTAAATAAAACTTATTTTTACAATTGTTTTGGTGCAGATATATTAAAGTTACATTTTTTAAAAATTACCTCTGAATGTAATATCCTTTGTAGTAGTGATATTTATCTTTAAATTACAAGAAGTCGATTCTGAAATTTTTGTTCCTTTTGCTTCCTTATCTTCCTTGCCCCCCTCGTCCTTTTGCCCATTTCGTCCCTTTGGGGGCCCCTTCCTTTCCCCTTTTCCTTTTTCCCTTGTCCCTTTTCCCCCCATTTTGCCCCTTTGTTCCATTTGTTCTCCTTGTTCCACCTTGTACTTCTTGTATCATTTGTCCCTAAAATGGGACAAGGCTATTCATGTTCATTTTTTTCCATTGTGTCGTCTTGCCCCATTTTGCCCCCATGTCCCATTTATCTTTTTAACTTGTTTGTTCCTTTTGCTCTCTTGTCCATTAGTTGCCTTTGTCCATTTTGTCTAATTTGTCCCCTTGCCTCGTTTGTTTACGGCCTTAAAGACTAATTTAGAGGTCTAGTTACATACAAAAATATTTTAAGGTAATTTTTCTGTTGTTAATTCGTCTCTATACTATTTCGATTGTTGTACAATACCTACAGAATTATGAAATAAGTTTTGGTTTTCTTTCATTGTTGAATCTTTTTTTTTTTTCAATGTACAGCCTGAAGATGTGAAAGAATCATTTTACGAAAAAATTTAAAGGATACCTCAAAAGTGACATATCAATGATATGTCTCTTTGAGTGTTTTAAAATGGTGGTGGAAAAAAAATATGATCCATTTTCATAAAAAGAAAACGCGAAGTCTCGAATTCGCTTAACCTCCGTGACTTCACTGGGCGTAGTAAACGAATTCGGCTAGCGATACCGGTTATTGATACGATACGTGTTATTGACGTTCGTGTTATTGAGGTTTGCTTGTACTTATCAGAACTTTAGAATGGACGAGATCTTCCATCACCTCCACAACTTCTTCCTTGGGTGTCCCACGCCCGTCACCTTGTAAAAAGCCTCAGATGCTTAACAATAAAATAGTTCTAAACAACATGTGAAAGCATTTACAAAAAACCTAAATATTCTGTAGTGCAATGTGAAAAACTTCCCGAGGATTACTTCCGAACAATATATAAACAAATGCTGTAAAGGCTGCCCAATATATTGAAGTTAATTATAAAAAAAATGTTCTTCGCAAGAGGCATCGGGGACCTCCTCGCGCACGTGCAACGAGTCCCCTTCAGTCACCCTTCCTCCCCACCTTTCCCCCTCCCGCGGCTCACGAGCGAGGTCACAGGCCGCTGTTTTGGCATAGAGGAAAGCCGATACTTCCTTTCTCTAAGGTTCTGGTCGCCGGGAGTTTATTGCTCTGCCGAGGGTGCGGCGACGACAGAGCCATTCGTCCGCCAGCCCCCCTCTCCCCCCTCCCTCTGCCGCTGGGGACTCCCGCCCCGGGCCCTTGACCCTGCCTCCTGCCGGCCTCCCAAGGGGCCTGCCGGGCCCAGCCAGCGCGGGGAATCATGAAGGCTCCCAAACACGTTTCGTCAGTGCACAAAAAATGGCACAGATAGATTTTACTAATTTATTATAAGTCCACTTTTTGCTGCATGCTTATAATTTTGTTAATAAATTTGTTTATTTGAACGGACTGTTATTACTAAAGGACGGTTTTTGATGAATTACTACATTGCCAAAAATTATCAATAAAATGCTGTTAAAATGTTTTTAAACTGCTCTAAAACCAAAGAAAATGACGTAAAAATGTGATAATAACCAGTTCGGATGAACAACTCAAACTGTTGGACATGTTACTGGTGTAATTGAGGCTTCTTCCATTGGTTCAAAAGAACTCAGCTTGCAAACTTTTGGTGTGGATTGTTCTTTACTAGGAAATCTCTATCTTTAGTTATTCCGAAATCGGCCGAACCCACAATGGCATTGATAAGAGTCTTGGCATTACAATCTGAGCGAAGAAATCGAATAGGTTACTAAGAAAATCTGTGGAGAACATTTGTTGCATATCGTAAATATTATTTCAAATAAGTACAATTAAAAAGTTATAAAAATAGATGAACATGAAACGGGGTAAAAACGACTTATTTGTCGAATTCAATGAAAAATTAAAAGAAAAATAAATCAGACATTTCCTTTTGTCATAATGGCATCTCAGTACCTGTTCAGAATTTACTATATTGAGAAATCATTTGAAGCACTTCTACTCAGGAAAGCACAAATGTATAAAAAATGTCCGCAACATAAATATATTTTATTCAATTATTACGAAGTTCTCGCGCTTCCACTCTTGAAACTTTCGCGCCTCCCTGGATAGCTGACAACATACCTCGGTTAAAAAAAAATGTTGCACAAAAGTGAAGAAATTCCATATTAAGAAAATAATTTGCTTTAAAATATTTTCCCATATGCTGTGAATCTCCAACCCTCATACTATGTCAAAGCCCTCTGATATGCATAGGCACGATAACACGCTATGAATTGAGTACGCAGGTCTGGATTTAGTGTAACAGGCGCTTTTGGTAAATATTAGATTTTTCTCAAGATTTGAGTTGCATACTTCTTAAGTTTATAACCTCAATGGATTCCGTTATAAGATTCGTTAAGTTAGTTATATGTGACATTTTAAATTATTTTTATTCCAATATGCAATATTTCCAAAAGGATTTTAGTTAGATAAAAGAAAATTAGGTCCACAACTCTGAGTGTCCCGTGGAGAAAGAAAAATTGATCTGGTCTGCAATATAGGAATGACTTGTTAAGAAAATTGCAGTATGAGCAATGTGATACGTGTGCTTATTTATGATTTTTAGAGCCCGGAAGTGGAAAATGCGTTTTTATTGTTGTTAGGATTTCGACTTTCAACTTAATTGCACTGAAGTTGTTTTTAGTAAGTTCACATTTTGCCTATTTTAGCTTCTAATGCTTTTTTAAATTTTTGTTAGTTTTTAAAGTATTTTCCCCTAATTTTTGCCCGTTTCTTCCATTCGTCATTATTTTCCTTGTTTTCTCTTGGCACTGATCTCGATCAATTTGGAAATTTCGACGAGGCTTCAGGGCCAGGTGGTGTTAAAAATATAAATGAAAAAGAAAGGTGATACCAATCAAGAGTTTTGATTTTTTTGAAGCCGACCGGCTTCGTTCGCTCACGAAGAATTCCGTAATACCTCCGATCCCTTTTGAGGTCAGAACTCGGTAGTTGATACACCCTTCTCAGTACACGCTGGCAATTACACAAGTGCGAAGAACGAAAACTATAATTTCGTTTTCACTGATGCATTTTCAAAATTCAAAAAAAAGTTCACAAGAGCGTTTCCATTTCCAGCGTCGTCAGTAAAATATTCGTAGTCAGCATACCCGGTGGTCATGTGGAATCAAGATATCGAAGGAAATATCGTTTCTCTACACGTAAGCGTTAATGTAAATTGTAGAGTTCGAATAAAAATGTGTTTTTTTAATAATTCCTTTTAAATGTAATTTTTCATGGTTACATCCTACTTTGGCTAAAATAAAGAGCTTTTTCTATGCCTATTTTAGCACACATAAATGCTTTTTGCATGCCTATTTTAGGTAAGTACAATAAATGCCTGAACTTCCGAGCTCTTATCATCGAGCATGCGTTATTCATATCGTACATATACTTCAAATGCGATTACAAGCCGGGGCAGATCCAGCCGATCATTTTTGAGGAGGGAGCATAGATGTTTTAATAAAAACATATTTGTTTTTATATTGTACGTATTCAAGTGTGTATATGATACTATACAATATTATTTTTAAATATTTACATAATTCTAAAATAAAGAAATTTTGGAAAATAATAAAGGTAACAAACGCTTTTCTCTCTCCCTTGGCGGGGGCAGCGGCATGACCTTCATGCCCCCGCTTACCCTGGATCTGCCACTGACAGTTTGTAAATTCAAGGGCAAGTTGCCACTCTAACAGGAAAAATCATGCCCTTGGAGGACAGCAGTCCCCACCATCGCGTCCGTGTCGCGGGGTCCTTCGGATTTCTTCGGGCGTCATCGCTCCCTCCGACATTCGAAGCTTGAGTTGTTGGCATGGGCTGGAGGCGCTTGCTGCGCGCTCAACTGCCACGTCACACACCACGGGAAGGAAACGGCAGCGGAGCGATGTGCTGTTACGCTGGCGCGATTTAATGGCCGCATTCCAGGAAGGCGAGTGACCGTCTGAAAGACTCGATGCGTTCATCTGCTGGCGATTCTTTGGTAAGTACCTTTTGGTCTTTTTGTTCGTGTTTGCACATTTTTCTCTTATTGTTGCGAATAGGAATGTTGTGGTTTAGGAATATAGTAAAACATCATACCGCAGATGTTGAATGTTATGATTAAGTAGAATCAGAATGTCCAGCAACATTTAACATCTAAATATCCAAAACCCTGGCATCACATTTTTCTATTGTTCCTTTATGTAGCTCTTAATGTAGGTATTTTAGTTTGATTCGAACCATTCATTTTTAATTTTTGCTAACTATTAAACTAATGTTACTTATTAGAGTACTGCTTTTACGATAGTCTGGCCAGTTGCGTACGTTGTGTGAATTTACGGTGGTGAATGGCACGATTGCGGGTGTGAGTACTAGGAAACTGGCAAATCTCGTCGCAGACAGCTTTGATGAAAATAGTAGAGAGAGATCTGGTGGCATTATTAGCACGGAAAAGTGATATTTACAACCGTAAGAATCAGTCTCATTTTTTCATCGTCCTTAGCAATGCTTTTATTAGAATGGCGACTTCACATCAATAGTTAGAGCAGTTGTCCATAATTGCGGCCCACGAGATTCATGCGACCCACCATTGTATTTCCTGCGGCCCACAGATGGCAGTCAATAATACTTAAAATCTTCGATTGATTGATTGATTTTTTCGTGTTCCGGGCGCGTCAACTGCTTCGGTTATTAGTCCCGTTAGTGTAGTGCATGCTTTTTCTCCAGAGATGGCGGGGATCTTCCCCCGCCGGATGGCGAGATCCGGCGCCGACATACCGTCGGCTAGTGGGGTTTCCCCCTAACCGGGACTCTCCTACCAGCGCGGCACCGCCCCAGCCGGGACAAGCTCTAAGCTGCCGACCGGTCTCCCGGAATATGTAGTAGTGTAGTGCATGTTAGTGTAAGTGTGTGTAAGGGGAGAGGATAGGACAAGGAATAGGAAGGAAAGATCGCGCGCGGTCCGTGGCCCGTTTGTTAGGGTACTGCTCCGTCATACGCCTGGTGTTGATCGGAGAAACCACGGAAAACTACCGATCAGAGCAGCCGGCCACTAGAATTCTCCTCCATACAGCGACTGAATTCGACCTAGCTGAAAAGCTAGTGTCGAAAATCCTGCCGCCGTCAGGACTCCAAACATTGACCATCGTGGTCAGAGGCGCTGCAGTGACATCAGATGATGCACTGAGCTACCGCACCCGGTCTTACGACTTCGAATATTATACTTTTTCATTCCGACACTTCTTTAGAGAGCGGTGGAAAACGTCCGTGCGGAGGGAATGTTGACGAAAGAGTTCTCTCAGTAACGTATCAATTAATGGAGGATTGACGTTTCTCATGATGCCCGATCGTTGAATATTAGGCTGGGTTATTCCATGCAGAAAAGGGGATGCTATGACACGACTCCTTCAAACTTGAAAATATTTTGGGTTATTGTTGTCTATGATGCCTGCATCGTCGAGGTACAATATTAAAATTAGCATCTCCGCATACGCGCGTCCTGCCTCACTACCCAGCGGCCAGAATTGGGAAGCAATAAGGATAGGGGAAGGGTTTAAGACACTTCACAGGAGTTGGACTAGCCCCTGTGAAGCAGCAAAACTCGTTTTGTTGGAAATAATTTCACATGAGATTAGAAACTAGACCTGTGGTGAAAGGCTAGCAATTTCGCTATGTGCCTCGAGCGAGCTCCTACAATCTCAAGCAAACCCTTTCTCAAAAACCCTTTCCAAAATCTCAAGCAAATCAAAGACTTCTTGTTAACACCCCTACATTCTTTTTTTCCCTTCATATAAACGTTTCTATAAATTATAAAAAATGTGAGTATATATATATATATATATATATATATATATATATATATATATATATAATACATAGTACAATTATTCACTCAATATCAGTTTTATATCGTGTTATTCTTGACATCCAACAATAAAAAACTTCTTTAACATGCAATTACTCGCAAGACAACCTTTCTAAATTGATGAAAATCTGCTATGATATTGTATTCAGGATGTTGTAGAAGCAATTACATTTTCTTGATGGCATCTTTAAAGGAACAAAAATTATCGTTATAAATACTCACGTGAGCTAAAATGAGCAGTATGCAACCCGCCACACCCATTCATTGTTGCAGCGACTATGATCGCGTGGCGACTGATAGACTGACTTCTCTGTTATATGTAGGTGCCTTGTGGAAAACACCTTCCCTAGACACTTAGGTTGAACTTGATACATGTTTTACGGAAAGTTTGCTGTCACTGACTGGAATGACACAGATTTTATGAACATTGAAAAAGTGCTACATTTTTGTGGCATTTTCCTACAATTATAATATTGATGAGAAATATTTTTTCCTTAATGAAATCTGTTCCTTAAAGACAGATCTTAAATAAGTGCATTCAAGTTTAACGTTTCGAAAATGTGAATAGTTTTTGAGTAATTTTGCGGGAAATATAGGCAATTTATTTCCCCAAAAACGCTCCAAAATATTTCTTTAAATTATATCCTAATATGCAGTACTGGGTGGTAAAAAATATGGTGCTAATGCCATTTTCTTCTAGTGTTACATATTTTCGAAAATCCCAAAACGTGAACATTTGAAAACTACCAAATTGGAGATCGTGATTTTTGCTTTAAACAAAATCTGTTGTAAGAATCAGCTTTTTAAAGAAGGACATCTACGATTTTTATTGAGAAAGAGATGATTTCGCGTAATTAGTGTCTGAAATTTATGCAACTTCTAAAAAAAAGTTAGCTCCAAAACCGCCCCAAAAGTTTTCATTAAATTTTCTCATCATATTTAATAAGGGAAGGTGAAAATGGTGCTAGTCCCAATTTCGACTATTGTTTCGTTTTCTCGAAAATGCCAAAGAACGTGAACAAAACTAGAAAATTGGAACCCACAATATTTGTTTTAAACAAAGTTTGTTGTAAAAACTCAGATCTTTAGAGACGGACACGTACAATTTGTGGAAAAAACGAGCTGATTTTTTGAAAGCGAGCATATTGTACCTTCGCCGTCATATTTAAAGCGTTTTCACCGATTTCTTTAATTTTAATATCATTTTAATGGTACTTGCTACAAATAGTATTTACGAAAAGGATACATATGTTCTCCACAGAATTACTGTGTAGCCTATTCGATTACTTCCCTCAGAAATTGTGATGTATGCCATTGTAAGTGGGTGATCTAAGGTTCCTGTGACGCGTGTCTGCGCTATTGTGGAGTAAACCGATTTCGGGATAACTAAAGACTGATTTCCTGATGAAGACCGGTCCAAACCAAAGTTTGCAAGCTGACTTCACTTGAACGGAAGGAAGAAGCCTCGATTACTGAGTAACGTATCCAACAGCTTGAGTTGTTCACCTGAATTGATTTTGATTAAATTTTTATGTCATTTTTCTTTGCTTTTAGGTTATTTTAAAGATATTTTAGGTTCATTTTATTAAAATTTTGGCGATGTTTTAGGTCATGAAAACTCGCCCCCTAATTATCACTTTCGGATAGCACTTACGTATTGTGCGGTATGCGCATCCAAATTGGGCACTGCGACATCGCGATAAAAATTCGATGGATAACTTCCTCCGATACAAAATTTGTTGAAAAATTTATTTTCCTCCAGTTCGATTTTTATCTTTCGGGGATTCGATGGGTTTTGACGGGTCCGAGACAATACAACACCATACCGCTTTTCACGTTTGGTGGCACAAAGGGTTTTCAGGCGCGTCCACACCTACGGCATTCGTTGAGCGACGAGCCCTACTCCGAACAGCTGATGTGTTTGGCGAATGATCGCTCCTTTTGATGTGTCCTAAAGACCGATACGAGGTGGGTAGAGCGCGCACCGAATGTTCGTCACTCGGCACATAGCGAGCAACTGATATACATCACACGGGATTCGGCAAGCGGTTGTTCGCTACTCGCCGAATAATGAATGTATGGAGCCGCCTTTATGGAGAATCGCGCGTCGTTGCAGACGGGACACGTTCGCTTGCTCACTCGCATCATCATAATCATTATTATTGTCATATTTTTATTAACATAAGTATCTAATTCAAAACCATTTATATGTATTCTCTTATAAAATGAAAAAACAAATCGTAAAATGTGGTTGTACCGTCAAATATTGATTAATTAATTATTTTAAGCACCAAACGAAATGCCAGGACCAACATTTATCCAACTTTCGTCGTAGTACATTATGTTTCTTTTCTAATTTCTAAACTGTTGCGTTTCTCGTAGGCATAATTATCGGCAAATATTTGCATTATTGTATCATTTATGGCTTTTTTTTCGCTTTTCAAATTCAGATCCTATTTCTATCAATAAGTGATAAAATGTATAATCTTTTAAATTTGATAAATGCTTCTCATTAACATCTTTAATTACCTACACGATTGTTGTAGGAGCACTTTAAAATATAAACATATGGAAATATAGTAGCCAGACGTACCATATGTACAAAATCGTCGAGCTTCATTTGATGCCTACTGATTTTATACTTCAGTCCAGTTAACTTTGTTTATCTCCGGGACGGTATTTCTTCATTATCATTTTCCATTATCATTCTAAAGAAGGAATATCTGCTGATGCCTGTTCCGCTGCAAAACCCATTCAAACGATTGCCTCCGTTTTTTGATGTTTTCCTTTTAATTTCTCGAATATTTTGAAAAATTTGTTTACCACTTTTAAATATTTCACCCACTTCCCTACGATCTCTTTACATCTGTTAAAAGTGATCCACCACACGATTCATTAAATTACGTACTTCCTTTTTTTACCACTGCACATCCACCACCAGGAAATCGACTGACTAGAATACCTCGCAAGATAAAATCCTGGAAAGGGCTTCTTGTGATCACTCGAGTAATGACTTTGATGGACCCTTCGCTGATGACATCATATAAGCAAACACTGCCTTTCAGCCCTACGAGTTACACATTCTGCGTCTGTGCCTTGCCTTTTCGGTGCGTCTCCCATCCAGCCTCACGTCGCGCGCGGCTCGGGTCAAAACAAACATCAAATTCACAGAAGTAATGACTCAGTAGACCTTTGGGTGATGATAGAAAATAACTTTATAATTTTTCCAAAAACTTTGTTGCTGCAAGTTTTTAATTGGATTTCAAGAACGGAAAGATCCCAGTGACGATATATTTTAATGTACAAATTAAAAATTCACACATTCTCGTTGGCAAATATTTTTTTTTTAAGGATCACATTTTGACATATTCATAAAATGAAAGCATTTCCCCTAGCTCAAGTAACTGAAATATTGTATAGAATTTTTCTAAAATAATTCCACCAATTTTTGGACATGTTTTAACGGTCTGGATGAGAAGGTGTTTAAAAATTCAGTTCCGTAGAAAGCCAGTTTTAATTATTTATTTAAAAAACAAATGAATAACACATTTTTCATGTGGATCAGCGTGTTCCTCGTCATTTTCTCTACATGAGTATGTTTTTTCCACTTGCTTTTTTAAAATTCGATTTCGCAACAGTGCACGAGATTCTTCCGTAAGAATAACAATGTCCATAAAGCCCATTGTGCCTCCAACGCGTGAAAATGAGTATAGAATTACATTTATCTTATTTTGAATATTATTCAAAAACAATGTAAAAAACTGTTGCAAACGGCTGTCGAAAAAATAATTTTGTAGTTTTTGAATAGTCTTTGGTTTACTGAAAGTCGGAGTTCACGATGTTCGAAAGCCGAACATTGCTCTATTGAGCCGAAAAACATTAAAGAAATTTCGAGTCGTTTTCGAAAACGTAAAAACTATGTAAAGTACTCACCCCCTATTTAAATCATGTTTCAAATTCTACGGTCCACATTAGCCAAATCAATTGAGAAATATCCATTTCGGTGAAAACTGCTTGTACGGAAATGTAAGACATTATGTATATGATTTTTGGTATTAAGGTCTCGTCAAATGTCAATTTTCTGTGCTAAATATCCCCACTTCATTTTTGTGATAGTATTTAACATTTTTATATCGTGTATACGTCAAAACAATCGTTTGTCAGTTACCTTTATCGATTTTGCAAAGGTATTGACTTAATATATTTAGGCGGAAAATGCATTCAGAACGTCTTTCAAGCGAAATGTAATGGGACATCATTTAACTACACACAATTTTGGCACAACAAAAATAAAGTAGTTTATACCGCCCTTATTCTCACTCTTCCTACGAGATAATGAACGTCGGAATATTATTCCCCTTCCATCTTCTATAGAGTTTTAGAAGCTTTCATAATTGTATGTTATTGCGTAATTTTGCTGAGGAAAATACGTACATTTAGTTAGTGAAAATTTGCAAAGTTCTAACAGCACGGAGATTGTCCAGTTATGCCTATCTGACATCTTTGAAAGTGTTTATCGTCATGTTGGAAACTTTATATACTTCGCTGACGTCCACAGATTTCCATCGATTGTTCCAAATATTTAAAACAATCAATATTGAAATGGCAAAGAATTAACAAATGTTCTCGACTTTTCCTTCCTTTCATTTTCCTCCTTCTTCCCTGATCTCCTTTTTCTCCTCCTCTATCTCGTCCTCCTACACTTCTACCTCTTCCTTCTCCTTCGCCTTCGCCTCGTCCTCGTCCTCATCCACGCCTTCCTTCTCCTCGCCTTCCTTCTCCTCCTTGCTCTTCTTCAACCTTCAATCCTTTTCATTACTATTGCGACATAGCTAACTTTGATAAATATTGAATTGTAGTAACTATAAATATAGTAACATGTTCATTATCCTGTAGTTTGACATCCATGTTTCCATTACGGTTTGTTATGCAATGAACAAACTTGTTTTCAGTTAGTTCTACGGACAGAATATGAGAAGAATTCAGAAGGTCTGTATTTTGGGAATTTGAACCTGGTCTTGTATTTAAGGCAGGTTTAATGTGCAAATACTCGGGAATCGCTTTCTTCTTCATTACAGTCACTTCCGCATATTCATTTCTATGACAAGTTTTTAATTGGGAAATATTGAATTGGGAAAAGTTTTCGGAACACTGATTGCTTTTCTGGCAGACCATTTTGTGAGTGATAATGTCATAGAACCAGCAGCGGGAGAAAGCTCTTTTACATCATAGTAATCTCCGTATCATAATTCGTCCACATGGCAAGGATCTCCGCGTTTTTTTTGTAGCTCGGATAGCAGACATAAACCCGTTTGGAGAATAATTTGACCCACTTCTGAGTTGCCGCTTTACATCTTTTTCTCTTACAGAGTTAGCGGTCACCTTCATTTTGTCGGTGACCTTTCATTAAGTACTTGTGGGTGATGGATTTGACCTAGATAGCGAACTGCGTAGAAACAAAGAGCGAAAATGAATATATTCTTCTGTTGGCCTGCACAATTGTCTGAGTAAAAGATAACTTCTGTATTCACTGAGGTAACCTTTTTCTTTATGTTCAGTAGAATACAAGTGCCGAACTCGATAACCCCTTGATGTATGTTTGCTTCATCCCACACGTAACATTCACATCCATTTGTCTTGAGGTCATACATTGTGAAATGAATATTTAATTTTAATTGGTAGTAAAAAATGGAGATCATCAACTGCCACAATACCCTCAAAGTTATATTTATTATTTTGTTTTTCAGATCGGGATAAATCTTTTTCCTCGAAATGTTCATCATGGACCTTTTGCAAGCGTTTTTTTCCTTCGTCATCCGCTTTTTCATATGCGACACAAATTTATCACTGAGTCTTTTTAGGCCCTAAGAACGTAATATTATTTTATTGGGTGAAGACGGTGAAATACGATATAGTGTGTGGTTCCTTGTTCCTTTCGCACATGTCTAGATAATCCCCGTAGATATCACAAACTGACTTACTGCCGTCAATGAATTGCCAGGAGGAATGTGCTCCCTTACAAGGACTCTCTATTCCTCATATCGATTCAATGTGTTTTCTAGCCTGATTCTGAGTGGGTTGTTTTCCATGTTTACCTCTTAGATTTGGCTCAATGATAAGGCCTGCCTTCTTATGTTTCTCCAATACTTATGGAATTGGACGTTCATTAATATTCAAAGTTTTTTCGAAGAATATTATACACACTCGCAGTTTCTGCTTATTTGTAATGAAATGAAATGGATGTACTGTCTTTGGAATGTCGTTCCTCCCCCGCGAGTATAACGATATCGTGGGATAACAGCTTCCATAGAATTGGCGATGTATTGGCTCTTTTTATACATGTCACCTAATGCATATTAAGCTGAAAATAACGGTTGTCAATCTTCAATTGTAAATTACTTTAACACTTCAACTTGAAATTTTGTGCACATAATAGTTTAATTTCTTTTTGGCCCCTTATTTTCTTGTTGTATGTATTTTGTAAGCTTTTTCTTTGTTTCTTGATTTCTTCAGACGATTGTTTTTCCAATTTTCTACATTTCTCTTACGTTTCAAACCTCTTTTGGATTGCCTCACCTGGAAGGACGGATTGTGCACTTTTGTTGATGAAAAACTTTGTAGTATTGTTACTACAATTTTAATACAAACAACTCTTTAAAGATGTAAAATTGAAGGTTATTGTATAAACCCTTCAGTGGTCACCCTCAAAATTGAAACGCCAGTGGTCGAGTGGATTACAAATGTAATACATTTTAACAAATTATTATTATCAATACTTACGAACAAATTGTCTTTTAGTTCAAATTCGGACGAGTAATGTTATCTAAAACAGTGAACATTTACAAAATACTATTAAATTTATTAGAATTTTGACAAATTCTATGAAATGCTAAACAAAAATACATTCTTATAACTTTAAACAAATATACGTAAATACATGCGTGTAAATATTTGTTTTTGAAAAGTCTTGTGGTATGTTTTGTGCACTTCTTACTTTGCATTAAATAAAGCAGTTTGGAAATATTGTTTAAATATTCTTTGGGGATTTCTGAAAGATGGCATCCATGCGACAAATCCCCAAACAGAAGAATAAATACAGCACATTATAGAGGAATAGGCGTCTGTTATACCGCAGGAAATCCTTTACCGAGTGAACCAGAACTTATGTAGATTCAAGAATGTAACAGAGCGTAGTTGGAGTATATACTAAACCGTGAGTACAATTTAAACTAGTCGGAAACGAAATGCCATCTTCCCTCTTCTGCTATGCTTTCGACTTCCCCTGCAACCGTGGTCTTGATCGCCGAGACCAAATCCCTGCGCAACCGGTCACATTGATAAAATAGTTGCACTGTGTTATACGAGTTAAGAATAAGCTATTGGAGTCATGACTTTTCTGTACATCTCGTGAGAACAATCGACTGCGCAGAGTGACAAAAAAATTGTCTTACATTGAAGATTGTGGTCCACAAGCATGCTAGAATTACTTCAATTACAGATATTTTAACTCTAAATATTAAAAATTTATTCGAAAAAAATGCGATTTGGAAAGCCCGGTCCGTTCTGTGGCGGGCTTGTGGGGGCAGCAAAGCCCCTTCCCTGAGCGGGCCACGTGTCAGTCGGCGGGGTTGGGGTCAGGGTGCCTACGCACATGCGGTGCGATGTGCGCGGGGTAGGGACTGGGGGGGAGAGGAGGGCTTTCGTCGGGGCCAGGTCCAGCGCCGGCGAAGCGACGGGGCTGGGCCCGGCGGAAGAATGGGCTCGTGGGTCAGCCACTAAGCCGAGAGACAGGTAGTCGCAGAGGCGCATCCATGAAGTCTTGTTTTTGCGAGGGGGGTATTTCGGTTTCGACACTCCATTATCATCTTCGATACATTTTTTTAAATTGTTAGTTTGAAGTTTTTAAAAAGTGTACGAGCATTTTCATAATGGGAATACGATTTTAGATGTGATCTCCATTTATGGTATTTATTTTGGATATATTGAGTAAAATCACAAAGCATTGTTGGCTTGGGGGAGCATGTTCTCTCTCCACTGTATCCGCCACAGGGTAGTCTCATGACTTCTCCAAATGTATGGAAATGCCCACCATCTATACTTTCGGGTAAGGTCATATTAATCTTTCAGGTAGGTTTACAGACGCAAAAAATTGTATATAGTCTTACAATTTAATATTCTGAACCCTTTGTTATTCGATTATATTTTGATTTATGACCTATTCATAAATCGTAGAATGCGAAAGAAATGGCACCAGTATTCATGACAGTAGCGTCTGAAATATCCCTGAATAATAAACTCATGAAATCCTAATTATTCCAACTGTGCAATTATTATCTTTATAATGCTAGAAATGTGCTAGAAATTAAATCTATTTTTAATAGCAAAAATTTAATGAAGATATGACAGCCAGTATACAGTAAACACTTCTCTGAAGTTCGCGAAACAAAGGGCTCCGTTGAGTGTCAGTTGAAAAAGTTTTCTTACTAAATGGCAGTTAGAGAGAAATGTAATTCTCCTTCTTCATAAAAGATTTAAGGGAGACCGTTGTTAAAAATGTAAGAAACAAGTTTGTTGAAAATCGAATTGTTTGTGGCAGATGCTCCCAACTGGTTCTGTAGATGAGATTTTAAAGGGGGTCAATGATCAATCAATCAATCCTCTAGGGGTCTAGAGCAGAGTATTGCACCGGCGACTGATCGGTATAATGAAGAATTATAGATGAATATCTCTTACGTTGAAAAATATGATGAGAATAATTTGTTTTCTGCTATTTATTATTTCATGTTTTATCTAATAAAGATACAAATTTGGCCATCTTTAGGAATTTAACAGAATTCGCGTAAGTAACAATGGTCCTCTTGTGCAAATAGAATTTGCGACTTTCTTTCTTATAAAAAGAGGAATTTTTGTGAAATTAAAAGTGATAGTACGTTTACAAAACAAACATTTGATACATTTCCCTCAAAATTTTTTTAATGTTGTTGTGAAGTAAAGATAATATGATATATATGTATCATTCCTTGTGTTATGAATACAGTATTTCATAGTAAAGAGAAGAATGTACTTTTTTCTTTTCAGTTTTAGAAGCTTTCACATTTGTATATTAATGGGTAATGATGCTGTGGGAAAATACGTACATTTAGTTAGTGAAAATTTGCAGTGTTCTAACAGCACGGAGATATTCCAGTTATGGTTTCTTTGGGTTTTTCTTTTCGTGTTTCCGGGCGCGCCAACTGCTTCGGTCCTTAGTCCCGTTAGTCTAGTGCATGTTTTTTCTCGGGAGAAGGCGGTGATATTCCCCCGCTGGATGGCGAGATCCGGCACCGACCTCCCGTCGGCTAGTGGTATATCCCCTAACCAGGACTCTCCCACCAACGGGGCACCGCCCCCACCGGGACAAGCTGTAAGCTCCCGATCGGTCTCCCGGAATATGTGGTAGTGTAGTGCATGTTTGTGTAAGTGTGTGTAAGGTGGAGAGGATAGGACAAGGAAGAGGAAGGACAGATCGGGTGCGGTCCGTGGCCCGTTTGGTAGAGTACTGCTCCGGCATGCGCCTGGTGTTGATCGGAGAAACCACGGAAAAGTACCGATCAGAGCAGCCGGCCGCTAGAATTCTCTTCCAGACAGCAGCTGAGTTCGACCAAGCTGAAAAGTTGTCGAAAATCCTGCCGCCGTCAAGACTCGAACCTAAGACCTCCCGGTTAGAGGCGCTTCAGTGACATCAGTTGATGCACTCAGCTACCGCTATCGGTGAAGTCATGCCTATCTAAAATCTTCGAAAGTATTTATCGTCTTGTTGGAATCTTAATATACTTCGCTGACGTCCATAGATTTCCATCGATTGTACCAAATATTTTAAAAAAAATCAATATTGAAATGGCAAAGAATTAACAAATGTTCTAGACTTTTCCTTACTTTCGTCCTCCACCTTCTTCCCTGATCTTTTTCTCCTTCTCTATCTCCTCCTCCTCCTCCTCCTACTTCCTTCCTACTCCTCCTTTTCCTTCTCCTTCGCCTTCTCCTCGTGTTCGTCGTCGTCCTGCACGTCCTCCTTCTCCTCCTTGCTCCTCCTTCAGCCTTCAATCCTTCTGATTACTGTTGCAGCATAGTTAACTTTGATAAATATTGAATTGTAGTAACAATAAATATAGTAACATGTTCATTATCATGTAGTTTGACATTCACGCTTCCATTACGGTTTGGTATCCAATGAACAAACTTGTTTTCAGTTAGTTTTACGGACATAATATGAGAACTAAAGGATCTTACAAATTGGTATAGACATGTGAATAATATTTTGAACTGTAATTGTTGCTAAACAATTCCAAAAGGGCTGTATTTTGGGAATTTGAACCTGGTTTTGTATTTAGGGCAGGTTTAATGTGCAAATACTCGGGAATCGCTTTCTTCTTTATTACAGTCACTTCCGCATATTCATTTCTATGACAAGTTTTGAATTGGGAAATATAGAATTGGGAAAAGGTTTCGGAACACTGATTGCTTTTCTGGCAGACCATTTTGTGAGTGATAATGTCATAGAACTAGCAGCGGAAGAAAGCTCTTTTACATCATACTAATCTTAGTATCATAATTCGTTCACATGGCAAAGATCTCTGCGTTTTTTGTAGCTCGGATAGCAGACATAAACCCGTCTGGAGAATAATTTGACCTACTTCTGAGTTGCCGCGTTACATCATTTTTATTTAGCGGTCACCTTCATTTCTTTTCAGTTAGCGGTCACCTTCATTTTGTGCGTGACCTGTCATTAAGTACTTGTGGGTGATGGATTTGACCTAGATTGCGAACTGCGTAGAAACAAAGAGCCAACATGAATTTATTCTTTTGTTGGCCGGCACAATTGTCTGAGTAAAAGATAACTTCTGTATTCACTGAGGTAACCTTTTTCTTTATGTTCAGTAGAATACAAGTGTCCAACTCGATAACCTCTTGATGTATGTTTGCTTCAACCCCTACGTAACATTCACATCCATTAGTCTTGAGGTCATACATTGTGAAATGAATATTTAATTTTGATTGCTAATAAAAAATGGAGATCAACTGCCACAATACCTTCAAAGTTATATTTATTATTTGTTTTTCAGATCGGGATAAATCTTTTTCCTCCAAATATTCATCATGGACCTTTTGCAAGCGTTTTTTTCCTTCGTCATCCGCTTTTTCATATGCGACACAAATTTAACACCGAGTCCTTTTCGACGGTGAAATATGGCATAGTTGGCGTGTGGTTCCTTGTTCCTTTCGCACATGTCCTGATAATCCCCGTGGATATCACAAACTGACTTACTGCCGTCAATGAATTGCCGGCAGGAATGTGCTCCCAAACAAGGACTCTCTATTCTTTGTATGGATTCAATGTGTTTTCGAATCCCTGCACATCTAGCCTGATCCTGAGTGGGTTGTTTTCCATGTTTACCTCTTAGATTTGGCTCGAAGAAGAGGCCTGCCTTCTTACGTTTCTCCAGTACTGTTCGAATTGGATGGCCATTAACATTCAAAGTATTTTCGAAGAATACTACACACCCTCGCAATTTCTGATTATTTGCAATGAAATAGGATGCATGTACTGTCTTCGGAATGTCATTCCTCCCTCGCTAGTATAACGATATCGTGGGATAGCAGCTTCTATAGAATATGCGATGTATTGGCTCTGTTTATACATGTCACCTAATGCCCATTAAGCTGAAAATAACGGTTGTCAATCTTCAATTGTATATTACTTTAACACTTTAACTTGAAATTTTGTGCACATAATAGTTTCATTTATCTTTGGCCTCTTATTTTCTTGTTGTATGTGTTTTGTAGGTTTTTCTTTCTTTCTTGATTTCTTCCGATGATTATTTATCCAGTTTTCTACATTTCTCTTACGTTTCAAACCTCTTTTGGGTGGGCTCACCTGGATGGACGGATTCTACACTTTTGTTGATGAAAAACATTGTAATATTGTTACTATAATTTTAATACAAACAAATGTTTAAAGGTGTAAAATTGAGGGTTACTGTATAAACCCTTCAGTGGTCCCCTTCAAAATTGAAACGCGAGTGGTCGAGTGGATTACAAATGTAAAACATTTTAACAAATTGTTATTAATCATACTTTTCGAACAAATTGTCTTTTAGTTCAAATTCAGACGAGTAATGGTATCTAAAACAGTGAACACTTACAAAATACACCACCCGAATGCCGGAACAGTACCCTACCAAACGGGCCACGGACCGCGCGCGATCTGCCCTTCCTCTTCCCTGTCCTATCCTCTCCACCTTACACACACACAGTTACACTAACATGTACTACACTACCACATTTCCGGGAGACCGGTCGGGAGCTTAGAGCGTGTCCCCGCTGGGACGGTGCCCCGTTGGTGTGAGAGTCCTGGTTAGGGGAAACCCCACTAGTCGACGGTAGGTCGTTGCCGGATCTCGCCATCCAACGGGGGAAGATCACCGCGAACTCCGAAGAAAAAAACATGAAATACACTAACGGGACTAATGACCGAAGCAGTTGACGCGCCCGGAAACACGAAAAAAATCAATCAATTCTGGCCCACATAGGTAGTGTAGCAGGGTTTGTGGAAGGGGCTCTGTTTGTTTTCGAATCGAAAAGAAACTTCTAATTACCACGAAGAAATGACTGGTCATACTTTTAGTGATTAGTTTATTTGTGCGCTTTCGTTATTAGAACCGAACACTGTTCTTGTTTTAAATAATACTCCTTTAAATGCTCCTTAACGTTTTGGTGTCCGAATAAATCATGGCGTAAAGCAGATATTGCACAGTGGTTGTCTGAGAAAGGAGAACATTTTGAGTCAACTTGAGAAAAGGCGAAGCTTCAGAATCTCACTGAAACGTACTCAATAGACTTTAAAAAATACATCATTGATGAAATTGCCAAACAATGTGAATTTGAATTTCTTCGCTAATTACCATATCATTGCAATTTAAACCCTATTGAGTTGGAATGGAGTAAAGTGAAAGAATATGTAGCGCGCAACAATAAATCCTTTAAATTGCGCAACGTGCATGAACTTCTCGAGAAAGGCATTTCTGAAGTGAAGTCAGAGCGCCGGTGTAGTGCAGTCAGGCACACGATTTAAGAGGAACAAAGAATGTGGGAGATAGATGGCTTTAGTGACAGTGTCGTGAACGAGATAGTCTCATCACCGAAGGTTCCTTTTCCAGCACCGAATCATCTGCTCCCGACATGGAACGATTTAAACCTCTTCTCGAAGCAGATTGATCGTATGTAAATTATTTGCATGAGATTAAAGAGTAATATTAGTTAATATAGTCGAAATAATGTCATTTGGATATTGGCACTCGCTTGCTCACTTCCTTCTCTAAAGATTTTTTTTTAAAACTTCAACGTTGCAAACTGGTAATTGAGGGTGATATGATTAGATTTACTCTCAGTAGTTTTTGTTAATGTTTTAAAAGATGCGTTTGCGGAGCTATTAGAAATGTTAATATTCGCCTAGCGCTCTGCAGAAGACGTTTATCTTTTCGAGTGATCGCTGACTATACCGAGCGCGCATGGCCGAAACATGTGCCAGAGGAGTGCGACCGGAGTCGGCGATTGAGCATCGGATTAAGGCGGATGAATACCTCCGATTTGTTTACATCAGCTTTTTTTTAATGGCATGGAGGAATATGTCACTTTCAGTCGCTTTCTCGAGAGCGCAGCTAGCTCTAGCAGGGAGCTACTCTGATCAGTATTTTTCCGTGGGAAAGAGGGGAGCGATTGATTGATTAGTGTTTTCGGCGCGTCAACTACTATGGTTATTAGTCCTGTAGATCTAGTGCATCTTATATTCCGTGGGATGTCGGTGTTCCTCTCCTCCCGCTGAAAGTGAAATCAGGTGACGACCAAGAAGGAGAGAAGCACGATTGAAAGAGAGAACACATAAGTGTATGTGTGTTTCCCGAGAGAGAGAGAGAGAGAGAGAGAGAGAGAGAGAGAGAGAGAGAGAGAGAGAGAGAGAGGGGGGAGAAAAATGCGGTCGGAAAGATAGCGCACGGTCTGTGGCCCGTTCAAGAAGAGCACCCGTATTCGCCAGTTATTGTTCAAAGATACCACGGAAAATATCCGATCTGAGCTGCTAGAATTCTACTCCAGACACTGGATGAATTCGACCTACTTCGATAGCTAGCGTCGAAACTCCACCGTCGGCACTCGAACCCTAGGACCTCTCCATCAGAGACGCCTCGAGGCAACACCAGCGCTGCTACTGAGCCATAAGGATCCACGGAAAACTTCCGATCAGAGCAGCCAACCGCTAGAATTCTCTTCCAGATAGCGCTGAATTCGACCTAGCTGAAAAGCTAATGACAAAAATCCTGCCGCCGTCAGGACTGGAACCTAAGACCTCCTGGTGGGGGCGCTGCAGTGACATCAGTTGATACACTGAGCTACCGCTACCGGTCCAGTTATGCCTATCTGAAATCTTTGAAAGTGTTTATCGTCTTGTTGGAAACTTTATGTACTTTGCTGACGACCTCAGATTACCATCGATTCTACCAAATATTAAAAAAAAATCAATATTGAAATGTCAAAGAATTAACAAATGTTCTCGACTTTACCTTCTATTTATCCTCCTTCTTCTTCCCTGATCTTCTTTCTCTCCTCCTGTATCTCCTCCTTTTTCCACTCCTCCTACACCTCCTCCTCTTCTTCCTTCCTCGTCCTCCTCCCCACGTCGGCCTTCTCCTCGACTTCCTTCTCCTCCTTGCCCTCCTTAAGCCTTCAATCCCTCTGATTACTATTGCGGCATAGTTAACATTGATATATATTGAATTGTAGTAACAAGAAATATAGTAACATGTTCATTATCGTTTAGTTTGACATGCATTCTACCATTACGGTTTGGTATGCAATGAACAAACTTGTTTTCAGTTAGTTCTACGGACATAATATGAGAACAGGATATAAGGATATAAGGATCTTACAAATTGGTATGGACATGTGAATAATATTTTGAACTGTAATTGTTGCTAAACAATTCCAGAAGGTCTGTATTTTCGGAATTTGAACCTGGTCTTGCATTTAAGGCAGGTTTGATGTGCAAATACTCGGAAATCGCTTTCTTCTTTATTATAGTCACTTCAGCATATTCATTTCTATAACAAGTTTTGAATTGGGAAAAGTTTCCGGAACATTGATTGCTTTTATGGCTGACCATTTTGTGAGTGATAATGTCATAGAACCAGCAGCGGAAGTCTGTTTCACATCATAGTAATCTTTGTATCATTATTCGTTCACATGGCAAGGATCTCCGCGTTTTTCGTAGCTCGGGTAGCAGACCCGTCTGGAGAATAATTTGACCCACTTCTGAGTTGCGGCTTTACATCTTTTTCACTTAGAGTTAGCGGTCACCTTCATTTTGTCCGTGACCTTTCAATAAGTATTTGTGGGTGATGGATTTGACCTAGATTTTGAACTGCCGAGAAACAAAGAGCGAACATGAATATATTCTATTGTTGGCCGGCACAATTGTCTGAGTAAAAGATAACTTCTGTATTCACTGAGGTAACCTTTTTCTTTATGATCAGAAGAATGCAAGTGCCAAACTCGATAACCCCTTGATGTATGTTTGCGTCATCCCACTCGAAACATTCACATCCATTTGTCTTGAGGTCATACATTGTGAAATGAATATTAATTATGTTTGGTAGTAAAAAATGGAGATCATAAACTGCTACAATACCTTCAAAGTTATATTTATCATTTTGTTTTTTAGATCGGGATAAATCATTTTCCTGGAAATGTTCATCATGGACCTTTTGCAAGCGTTTTTTTTTCTTTCATCATCTGCTTTTTCATATGCGACAAAAATTTATCACTGAGTCTATTTAGGCCCAAAGAACGTAATATTATACTCGTATTATTGTGTGAGGACGGTGAAATACGACATAGCGTGTGGTTCCTTGTTCCTTTCGCACATGTCTAAATAATCGCTGTGGATATCACAAACTGACGTACTGCCGTCAATGAATTGCCAGGAGGAATGTGATCCCATTCAGCGCTCTCTATTCTTCGTATCGATTCAATGTGTTTTTGAATCCCTGCACATATAGCTGGATCCTGAGTGGGTTGTTTTCCATGTTTACCTCTTAGATTTGGCTCAATGAAGAGGCCTGCCTTCTTATGTTTCTTCAGTACTTATCGATTTGGACGGTCATTAATATTAAAAGTATTTTCGAAGAATACTACACACCCTCGCAATTTCTGATTATTTGAAATGAAATAGAATGCATGTACTGTCTTCGGGATGTCATTCCTCCCTCGCGAGTATAACGATATCGTGGGATAGCAGCTTCCATAGAATTGGCGATGTATTGGCTCTGTTTATACATGTCACCTAATGCCCATTAAGCTGAAAATAACGGCTGTAAATCTTCATTTGTACCCCTTTAGTTGAAAAATATGGTGAGAATAATTTGTTTTCTGCTATTTATCATTTCATGTTTTATGTAATAAAAAATACAAATTTGGCCATCTTTAGGAATTTAACACCATTTGCGCGAATAAAAATGGTCCTTTAATGCAAATAGAATTTGCGATTTTTTCTTATAAAAACTTGTATTTTTGTGAATTTATAAATGATAGTACGTTTACAAAACAAACATTTGATAAGTTTCCCCCAAAATTTTGTTGATGATTTTGTGTAATAAAGATAACACGACATATATGTATCATTCCTTGTGTTATGAATACAGTGTTTCATCGTAAAGAGAAGAACGTAAGGGGGTCGATAAAGTAAAGCATTCTTTTGAAGGGGTCGATGAAAGAAAAAAGTTGGGAATTCCCCATTTATGGTAATGTAATATATGAACCACAAAATAAAAAAAATATTGTCACAAAACAAGCGTACGAGAAGAGTTTGTCACCAGAGCATATGCGAGGGCGACAAAAGACGAGCGCGCGAATCACCTCGCGCATGTGTTGCAAAGAGTATATTTTAACATGCCGTTCACAAAAGCTGTTTTGGGCGAACGCATCGTAATAGTTCGCACTGGGAGCGATGACTCAGTTGAAATGATGTTACTGCAGTGTCTCTGACCGAGAGGTCCTAGGTTCGAGTCCCGACGGCGCCAGGTTTTTCGATAGCTAGGTCGAGCTTCTTAGCTAGGTCGAGTTGAGTCGCTGTCTGGAGGAGAATTCTAGCGGGCCGGCTGCTCTGATCGGTAGTTTTCCACGGTTTCTCCGGACAATACCAGGCGAATGCGGGAGCAGTTCCCTAACAAACGGGTCAGAGACCACGCGCGATCTTTCCTTCCTCCTTGTCTTATCCTCACCTTTTACACACACACACACACACACACACACACACACACACACTTACACTATGTCGGGACTTAGAACTCGTCCCGGCTGGGGCGGTGCCCCGCTGATGGGATATATCTGGTTAGGGAAAACCGCGCTCGTCGACGGAAGGTCGGCGCCGGACCTCGCCATCCAGTGGGGGAAGATCACAGCCACCTCCCAATGAAAAACATGCCCTACACGTACGTGGCTAATGACGTCGGTAGTTGAAGCGCCCGGAATCATGAGTCAATCAATCGTATTGGTTCGCGTACGATTCGGATGATGTATGGTGATCAACACCGCATACTTTCTCGCATGTATTACGGCTCCGCAATATTATACTTACTTGAATCTGCAGAAGTGTTTTCAACCAGAAACTTCTTTTTCAACGCCCTCTCGAACTTAGGTTCATCGAGTTAAGTCGCAATTTTTTATCGTCCTTTTTTAAGTGTTATAACATTTTTAGAAGAAAAGTGTATTTTTACTGTTTGTACTGTTTTTACTTTCATTTTTACTGTTTTACTTTTAATTTGCGTGTAAGCCCGATTCCGGGTATTGTCTTTCGCTTGCCTTATGGCTCAGTAGCAGCGCTGGTGTTGCCTCGAGGCGTCTCTGATGGAGAGGTCCTAGGGTTCGAGTCCCGACGGTGGAGTTTCGACGCTAGCTACCGAAGTAGGTCGAATTCATCTGCTGTCTGGTGGAGAATTCTACCTGCTCAGAGCGAATATTTTCCGTGGTTTCTTTGAACTATAGCTGGCGAATACGGGTGGTGTATTTTAACGGGCCACAGACCGGGCGCTATGTTTCCGGCCTCATTTTTCTCCCCTTCTCTCTTTTCGGGAAACACACGCTTACGTGCTCTCTCCTTCAATCGTGCTTCTCTCCTTCTCGGTCGTCGCCAGATTTCACGTTCAGTGGGTGGAGAGGAACACCGACATCCCACGGGTTATAAGATGCACTAGATCTACAGGACTAATAACCATAGTAGTTGACGCCCCGAAAACACTAATCAATCAATCGCTCCCCTCTTTCCCACGGAAAAATACTGATCAGAGTAGCTCGCTACAAGGAGTCTCGAGAAAGCAACTGAAAGTGACATATTCCTCCATCGCCCTAAAAAAAGCTGATGTAAAGAAACCGGAGGTATTCATCCGCCTTGCTTCGATCCTGAATCGCCGACTGCGGTCGCACTCCTCTCGCACATGTTTCGGCCATGGGCGCTCGGTATAGTCAGCGATCGCTCGAAAAGATAACCCGGCTTCTGCAGAGCGCTAGGCGAATATTAACATTTCTAATAGCTCCGCAAACGCATCTTTTAGAACATTAACAGAAACTCCTGATTGTAATTCTAATCATATCCCCCCAATTACCAATTGGCAAAGTTGAAGTTTTAAAAAAAATCTTTAGAGAAGGAAGTGAGCAAGCGAGTGCCAATATCCAAATTACAATATTTCGACTATATTAACTAATATTACTCTTTAATCTCATGCAAATAATTTACATACGATCAATCTGCTTCAAGAAGATGTTTAAATCGTTCCATGTCGGGAGCAGATGATTCGGTGCTGGAAAAGGAACCTTCGGTGATGAGACTATCTCGTTCACGACACTGTCACTAAAGCCATCTACCTCCGACATTCTTTGTTCCTCTTAAATCGTGTGCCTGACTGCACTACACCGGCGCTCTGACTTCACTTCAGAAATGCCTTTCTCGAGAAGTTCATGCACGGTGCGCAATTTAAATGTTTTATTGTTGCGCGCTACATATTCTTCCACTTTACTCCATTCCAACTCAATAGGGTTTAAATTGCAATGATATGGTGATAAGCGAAGAAATTCAAATTTACATTGTTTGGCAATTTCATTTATGATGTATTTGTTAGTCTTTTGAGTACGTTTCAGTGAGTTTCTGGAGCTCCGCCTTTACTCAAGTTGACTCATAATGTTCTCCTTTCTCTGACAACCGCTGTGCAATATCTGCTTAACGCCACGATTTATTCGGACGCCGAAACAGTTTTACACTATGGTAAGGAGCATTATTTAAAACAATAACACTGTTTGATTCTAATAACGAAAGCGCACAAATAAACCAATCACTAAACGTATAACTAGTCATTTCTTCGTGGTAATTAGAAGTTTCTTTTCGATTCGAAAACAAACAGTGCCCCTTTCACAAACCGAGCTTAACTACCTATGTGGGCCACAAATAATCGCCTTCCCTTTCCTGAAGGATCTTTTAACTCGTCAACCCACACCTTGTCCGTAGTATGTCCTTCTGTCACCCACGTTTCATCAAAATATTAAAATATTTTAATCTGTTCCTAATAGAGCTTAATGTTTCTTAAGTAGTTGCGCCGCCGTAAAACTATGTATTATGGTGGTAGAACGGTCAGCGTACCGGACTGTTGTACCCGAGTTTGCGGGTTCAAACCCGATCGAAGACGTGGATTTATAAGGGCGAAAAACTCCTTCGTACGCCTTCCTTCGGAGGCGAAGTAAAGCTCGCTGTCCCATGTAGTAGATTTACTGCATGTAAAAGATCCTCAAGCCTAAAAGAAGCCTCCGAGCAAAATTGAGATCCGCCAGTTTCGTCGCCCAAGATAATACCTCCTTTCTCCGCTAGGTGGTGAAAGGAGCGTATCAAAATTTACGTGGTTAGATGGAAGAGCGGGCCTGATGGCCCGAGTCTCGCCACGTAAATTAAGGCATTAACTAAACTAACTAACTAAACTATGTCCTCTCTGTCAACAAAGAGATTCTTTTTCCCTCTCTTTTGGAATACAAATCAGCCTCGCTTCGCATGAGCATGCCGCCTCCCGCCCTGCGTGACGAAACCTGCGTGTGTCATCAGTTCTTAAGAAAGCAACAGCTCCAGTTACTGTGTCACGCGCCTGGTGTTCACTAGTCTCTCGACTCTCATGGATTCATTTTTTTTCCGCTAGAGCTGATACAAAGCAGTCGCTGGACTCGTAACTGTCACCGACATCGATATCTCCTTTTCCGGAAGGGCAGGCGTGGAAGCAATGGTCTCTTTATTTTGGAATCTGAGTTATAGATTGTAAATTTCGTCTGAAATTTTAACATTGTGAGAGACATGAGCCACTAGATCGAAAATTCATTTCTTCTGCACATGAGCACACCTGAGGCTGTATCGCGTCAACTAACCAATGGCAAGCATCCCAAAGCACTTGCGGTTCCTAAAGCCGGTCACCGAAACAGCAACCCGCGAGTCTCGAATTTGCTTACAATAACCTCTGTGACTTCACGGAGCGAAATAAACGAATTCGGCTAACGGCGAAAGCTAGGCGAAGGGTTTAGGACAATTCACCGGAGTTGGAAGAGCCCTTGTAAAGCAGCGAAACTCGTTTTAATGAAACTAATTTCACGTGAAAATCTGCTATAATATTGTATTCAGGATGTTCTAGAAGCTATTAAATTTTCTTGATGATATCTTTAAAGGAACAAAAATTATCATTATAAATACTCACCTGAGCTAAATGGGCAGTATGCAACCCGCCACAACCATTCATTGTTGCACGACTCTGCTGCGTGGCGGCTAGGACTGACTGTTATATGTAGGTGCCTTCTGGAAAACTTTCCTTAACTTGATACATGTTTTGAAAGTTTGTTCTCACTGACTGGAATGACACAGATTTTATGAAATTGAAAAAGGCTAAATTTTGTGGCATTTTCCTCAATTTAATATTGAGAGAAAGATTTTTTCTTTAAAAGTGAAATCTGTTCCTTAAAAAATAAGTGGATTCAAGTTCAACGTTTCGAAAATGTGAGTAGTTTTTAAGTAATTGTGTGCGAAATATATGCAATGTATTTCACAAAAAAACCGTTCCAAATTATTTCATTAAATTGTATCCTAATTTGCAATATGGAGCGAGAAAAAATATGGTGCAAGTTCCATTTTTTCTAGTGTTACATATTTTCGAAAATCGCAAAACGTGAACATTTGAAAACTACCAAATTGGAGATCGTGATTTTTGCTTTACACAAAGTCTGTTGTAAAAATCAGCTTTTTAAAGAAGGACATCTACAATTTTTAATGAGAAAGAGATGCTTTCGTGTAAAAAGTGTCTGAAATTTATCCAACAAAAAAATTAGCTCCAAAACCGCTCCAAATGTTTTCATTAAATTTTCTCATCATATTTAATAAGTGACGGTAAACATGATGCTAGCCCAAATTTCGACTATTGTTCCGTTTTCTCGAAAATGCCAAAGAACGTAAACATTTGAAAGGTAGAAAACTGGATACCTCAATTTTTTGTTTTAAACAAAGTTTGTATTAAAAAAATCAGATCTTTAGAAACGGACACGTACAATTTTTTAAAAAAACGAGCTGATTTTTTGAAAGCCAGCATATTGCACCTTCTCCGTCATATTTAAAGCGTTTTAACCTATTTCATTCGTTTTAATATCATTTTCATGGTACTTGCTACACATAATATTTACGAAAAGGATACCGATGTTCTCCACACAATTACTGTGTAGCCTATTCGATTACTTCCCTCAGAAATTGTGATGTATGCCATTCTAAGTGGGTGATCTAAGGTTCCTGTGACGCGTATCTGAGCAATTGTGAAGTCAACCGATTTCGGGATAACTAAAGACAGTGATTTCCTGATGAAGACCAGTCCAAACCAAAGTTTGCAAGCCGACTTCACTTGAACGAAAGGAAGAAGTCTCGATTACTGAGTAACGTATCCAACAGCTTGAGTTGTTCACCTCAATTGATTTTGATCAAATTTTTTATGTCATGGTTCTTCGCTTTTAAGTTATTTTAAAGGCATTTTAAGATCATTTTATTAAAATGTTGGCGATGTTTTTGGTCATGAAAATCCGCTCCCTTTTTATCACTTTCGGATAGCACTTACTTATTGTGCGTTAGGCGCCTACAAATTGGTCATTGCGACATCGCGATAAAAATTCGATGGATAACTCTCTCCGATACAAAATTTTTTGAAAAATTTATTTTCTTCCCTTTCGATTTTCATCTTTCGGGGATTCGATGGGTTTTGACGGGTCCGATACAATGCAACACTATACCGCTTTCACGTTGTGGTGGTACAATGCGTCTTCAGGCGCGTCCGGCGATTCGGCATTCGCCGAGCGGCGAGCCCTACTCCGAACAGCTGATGTGTTTGGCGAATGATCGCTCCTTTTGATGTGTCCTAAAGACCGATACGACGTGGGTAGAGCGCGCACCGAATGTTCGTCACTCGCCACATAGCGAGCAACTGATCTACACCACACGGGATTCGGCAAGCGGTTGTTCGCTACTCGCCGAATAATGAATGTATGGAGCCGCCTTTATGGAGAATCCGCGCGTTGTTGCAGACGGGACACGTTCGCTTCCTCACTCCCATCATCATAATCATTATTATTATTATTATTATTATTATTATTATTATTATTCATATTTTTATTAACATAAGTATCTAATACAAATGACGCTTTATATGTATTCTCTTATAAATAAAAAATTCATATTTATTTATCATTATATCTTTTTTTTAATCCTAAATTGTGATTTTCCCGTCGAATATTGATTAATTAATTAATTTAAGCATTAAACGAAATGCCATGACCAACATGTATCCAACTTTCAGCGTTGTACATTATGTTTCTTTTCTAAATTCTAAACTGTCGCGTTTCTCATAGGCATAATTATCGGCAAATAACGGCATTATTGTATCATTTCTGTCTTTTTTTCGCTTTTCAAATCCAGGTCCCATTTCTATCAATAAGCGATAAAATGTAGAATCATTTAAATTTGATGAATGCTTCTCATTAACATCTTTAATTACTTACACGATTGTTCTAGGAACACTTTAAAATATAAACACATGGAATTTGAGACTACCATATGGACAAAATCGTCGAGCTTGATTTGAAGCCTACTGATTTTATACTCAGTCCAGTTAACTTTGTTTATCTCCGGGATGATATTTCTTCATTATCATTTTCCATTTTCATTCTAAAGAAGGAATGTCTGCTGATGCCTGTTCCGCTGCAAAACGCATTCAAACGATTGCCTCCGTTTTTGGATGTTTTCCTTTTAATTTCTCGAATATTTTGAAAATGGTTTTTACCACTTTTAATTATTTCACCCACTTCCCTATGGTCTCTTTACATCTGTTAAAAGTGACCGACCACACGATTCACTAAATTACGTACCTCCTTTTTTTACCACTGCACATCCACTAGCAGGAAATCGACTGACCAGAATACCTACCAAGATAAAATTCTCGAAAGAGATTCTTGTGATCATTCGAGTATTGACTTTGATGGACCCTTCGCTGATGACATCATATAAGCAAACACTGCCTTTCAGCCCTACGAGTTACACATTCTGCGTCTGTGTTAAAAAAACAATGTAAAAAACCGTTGCAAGCGACTGTCGAAAAAATACTTTTGTAGTTTTCGAGTAGTCTTTGGTTTACTGAAAGGCGGAGCAAAACCTGATGTTCTAAAGCCGTAAAGGCGAAAAACATTCAAGAAACTTCGAGTCATTTTCGAAAACGTAAAAACTGTGTAAAGTACGCATCCCCTATTTAAAACATGTTTCAAATTCTAGGGGTCACATTAGCCAAATCAATTGAGAAATATCCATTTCGGTGAAAACTGCTTTTACGGAAATGTAATGTACGTATACGATTTTTTGTATTAAGGTCTCGCCAAATGTAAATTTTCTGTTCTAAATATTCCCACTTTATTTTTGTTATAGAATTTAACATTTTTATATCGTGTATACGTGAAAAGACTCGTTTGGCACTTACCTTTATCGATTTTGCAAAGGTATTGATTTAATATATTTAGCCGGAAAATGCATTCAAAACGTCTTTCTCGCGAAATGTAATGGGACATTTTTTAAGTACACAGAATTTTGGCACAAAAATAAAGTAGTATTTACCGCCCTTATTCTCACTTGACCTACGAGATAACGAACGTGAGAATATTCTTCCCCTTCCATATTCTTTGGAGGTTTGGAAGGTTTCATATTTGTATGTCATTGCGTAATTTCGCTGTGGGAAAATACGTACATTTTGTTAGTGAACATTTGCAGAGTTCTAACAGCACGGAGATTTTCCAGTTATGCCTAGCTGAAATCTTCGAAAATGTTCATCGTCTTGTTGGAAACTTTATGTACCTTGCTGACGTCCACAGATTTCCATCGATTGTACCAAATATTTAAAAAAAAATCAATATTTAAATGGCAAAGAATTAGCAAATGTTCTCGACTTTTCCTTCTTTTCATCCTTCTCCTTCTTCCCTGATCTCCTTTTTCTCCTCCTCCTTCTTCTACACCTCCTCCTCTTCCTTCTCCTTCGCCTTCTCCTCGTCCTCGTCCTCCTTCTCCTCCTTGCCCGCCTTTAATCCTTCTGATTATCATTGCGGCACAGTTAACTTTGATAAATATTGAATTTTAGTAACAGGAAATATAGTAACATGTTCATTATCGTGTAGTTTGACATGCATGTTTCCATTACGGTTTGGTATGCAATGAACAAACTTGTTTTCAGTTAGTTCTACGGACAGAATATGAGAACTAAAGAATCTTACAAATTGGTATAGAAATGTGAATACTATTTTGAACTGTAATTGTTGCTAACCAATTCTAGAAGGTCTCTATTTTTAGAATTTAAAGCTGGTTTTGTATTTAAGGCAGGTTTGATGAACAATTACTCGGGAATCGCTTTCTTCTTTATTACAGTCACTTCCGCATATTCATTTCTATGACAAGTTTTTAATTGGGAAATATTGAATTGGGAAACGTTTTTGGAACACTGATTGCATTTATGGCTGACCATTTTGTGAGTGAAAATGTCATAGAACCAGCAGCGGAAGAAAGCTGTTTCACATCATAGTAAGCTTCGTATCATAATTCGTTCACATGGCGAGGATCTCCGTGATTTTTTGTAGCTCGGTTAGAACACATAAACCCGTCTGGAGAATAATTTGACCCACATCTGAGTTTACGCTTTAGATCTTTTTCACTTAGCGGTCACCTTCATTTCTTTTCAGTTAGCGGTCACCTTCATTTTGTGCGTGACCTTTCATTAAGTACTTGTTGGTGATGGATTTGACCTAGATAGCGAACTACGTAGAAACAAAGAGCCAACATGAATATATTCTTTTGTTGGCCGGCACAATTGTCTGAGTAAAAGATAACTCATGTATTCACTGTGGTAACCTTTTTCTTTATGTTCAGTAGAATACAAGTGCCGAACTTGATAACCCCTTGATGTATGTTTGCTTCATCCCACACGTAATATTCACATCCATTTGTCTTGAGGTCATACATTGTGAAATGAATATTTAATTTTGATTGGTAGTAAAAAAATGGAGATCATAACCTGCTAGAATACCTTCAAAGTTATATTTATCATTTTATTTTTCAGATCGGGATAAATCTCTTTCCTCCAAAGGTTAATCATGGACCTTTTGCAAGCGTTTTTTTCCTGCGTCATCCGCTTTTTCATATGTGACACAAATTTAACACTGAGTCTTTTTAGCCCCAATGAACGTAATTTATTATTGGGTGAAGATGGTGAAATATGGCATAGTTAGCGTGTGGTTCCTTGTTCCTTTCGCAAATGTCTAGATAATCCTCATGGATATCGCAAACGGACTTACTGCCGTCAATGAATTGCCGGGAGAAATGTGCCCTCTATTCTTTGTATCGATTCAATGTGTTTTCGAATCCCTGCACATATAGCTGGATCCTGAGTGGGTGTTTTTCCATGTTTACCTCTTAGATTTGGCTCAATGAAAAGTCCTCCTTTCTTATGTTTCTCCAGTACTGTTCGAATTGGATGGTCATTAATATTCAAAGTATTTTCGAAGAATACTACACACCCTCGCAATTTCTGATTATTTGTAACGATATAGAATGCATGTACTGTCTTCGGAATGTCGTTCCTCCCTGGCGAGTATAACGATATCGTGTGATAACAGCTTCCGTAGAATTGGCGATGTATTGGCTCTGTTTATACATGTCACCTAATGCCCAAACTGCAAATAACTGCTGTCAATCTTCATTTGTAAATTACTGTAACACTTAAACTTGAAATTTTGTGCACATAATAGTTTCATTTCTATTTGGTCCCTTATTTTCTTGTTCTATGTGTTTTGTAGGCTTTTTCTTTGTTTCTTCGTTTCTTCAGACGATTGTTTTTTCGATTTTCTACATTTCTCTTACGTTTCAAAACTCTTTTGGGTGGCCCCACCTGGATGGACGGATTGTGCACTTTTGTTCATGAAAATCTTTGTAGTCTTGTACTACAATTTTAATACAAACAATTTTTAAAGATATAAAATTGAATGTTACTGTATTAACCTTTCAGTGGTCGCCCTCAAAATGGAAACGCCAGTGGTCGAGTGAATTACAAATGTAATACATCTGAACAAATTACATTTAACGAATACAAAACATTTTAACAATACGTTACAAACAAATTGTCTTTTAGTTCAAATTTGGACAAATAATGGTATCTAAAACAGTGAACTTTAAAAAATTAATTTTTTTAGAGCTTTGACAAATTATGAAATGCTACAAAGCATTTTTATAACTTTAAACAAATCTACTTAAGTATATGCGAGTAAATAATTGTTTTTGAACAGTCTTGTGGTATGTTTTGTGCTCTTATTACTTTGCATTGCAGTTATTTTATAAAGCAGTTTGGAAAAATTGTTTATATATTCGTTGGGGATTTCTGAAAGATCGCATACATGCGACAAATCCCCACACGGAAGAATGAATACGGTACAATATTGAGGAATAGGCGTCTGGTAAACCGCAGGACATCCTTTACCGAGTGAACCAGGACTTATGTAGATTCAAGAATGTATCAGAGCGTAGTTGGAGCATATACTAAAACGTGAGTGCAATTTACACTAGTCGTTAACGAATGCCACCTTCCCTCTTCTGTTATGCTTCCGACTTCCCCTGCAACCGTGGCCTTGATCGCCGAGACCAAATCCCTGCGCGACCGGTCACATTGATAAAATAGTTGTACTGTATTATACGAGTTAATAAGCTATTGGAATCATGACTTTTCTGTACATCTCGTGAGAACAATCGGCTGCACAAAGTGACAAAAAAATTGTCTTACATTGAAGATAGTGGTCCACAAGCATGCAAAAATTACTTCAATTACAGATATTTTAACTCTAAACCTTAATAATTTATTCGAAAAAATGCGATTTCGAAAGCCCGATCCGTTCTGTGCCGCGCTTGTGGCGGGCAGCAAAGCCCCTTCCCTGAGCGGGCCGCGTGTCAGTCGGCGGGGTTGGGATCAGGGTGGCTACGCACATGCGGTGCGATGGGGCGGGGTAGGGTCTGTGGAGGGGTGGGGAGGGCTCTGGGTCGGGGCCAGGTCCAGGGCCGGCGAAGCGACGGGGCTGAGCCCAGCGGAAGAATGGGTTGGTGGGTCAGCCACTAAGCCGAGAGACAGGTAGTCGCAGAGGCGCATCCAGGAAGTCTTGTTTTTGGGAGGAGGGTATTTCGGTTCCGACACTCCATTATCATCTTCGAAACATTTTTTTAATTGTTTGAAATTTAAAAAAAGGGCACCAGCATATTCATAATGGGAATACGATTTTAGATGTGATCTCCATTTATGGTATTTATTTTGGATAATTTGAGTAAAATCACAAAGTATTGTTGGCTTGGAGGAGCATGTTCTATCTCCACTGTATCCGCCACAGGGTAGTCTCATGACTTCTCCACATGTATGGAAATGCCCACCATCTACACTTCCGGGTAGGGTCATATTTGTTTATCAGGTAGGTTTTCGGACTCAAAAAATTGTATATAGTCTTACAATTTAATATTCTGACCCCGTTGTTATTCGATTATTTTATGGTTTATGGCCTACTCATAAATCGTAGAAACCGAAAAAATGGCACCAGTATTCATGACAATATTATCTGAAATATCCCTGAATAATAAACTCATAAAATTCTAATTATTCCAACTGTGCAATTATTACCTTTATAATGCTAGAAATGTGCTAGAAATTAAATCTATTTTTAATAGCAAAAATTTCACACAGATATGACAGCCGGTTACAGTAATCAGTTCTTCGAAGTTTGCGAAATAAAAGGCTCCGTTGAGTGTCAGTTGAAAGAACTTTTCTTACAAAATGGCAGTTAGAGAGAAATATAATTTTCCTTCTTCATAGTTTATTTAAGGGAGACCGTTGTTAAAAATGTAAGGAACAAGTTTGTTGAAAATCGAATTGTTTATGGCAGATGCTCTCAACTGGTTCTATAGATGAGATTTTAAAGGGGGTTGATGATCATGAGATCTTCTAGGGGTCTAAAGAAGAGTATTGCACCGGCGACTGATCGGTATAATCAAGAATTCTAGATGACTACCTCTTTAGTTGAAAAATAGGATGAGAATAATTTGTTTTCTGCTTTTTATTTTAAAAAAATTAATATTGAAATGGCAAAGAATTAACAGATGTTCTCGAATTTTCCTTCTTTTCATCCTCCTTCTTCTTCCCTGATCTCCTTTTTCTCCTCCTCTATCTCCTCCTTCTCCCACTCCTCCTACACCTCCTCCTCTTTTATTCTCTCGATCAGAAGCACTGCAGTAACATCAGTTGTGATTTCAATAACTTATTCTTAACTCACACGAGTATACTACAGTGCAACTATTTTATAAATGTGCCGGTCGTGCAGGGATTTGGTCTCGGCGATCAAGGCCACGGTTGCAGGGGAAGTCGGAAGCATAGCAGAAGAGGGAAGGTGGCATTTCCTTACCGACTAGTTTAAATTGTACCAACGTTTTAGTATATACTCCAACTACGCTCTGATACATTCTTGAATCTACAAGAGTTCTGTTTCACTCGGTAAAGGATGTCCTGCCGTATAACAGTCGCATATTCCTTTATATTGTGCCGTATTTATTCTTCTGTTTGGGATTTGTCGCATGTATGTGATCTTTCAGAAATCCCTAAAGAATATTTAAACAATATTTCCAAACTGCTTTATTTAATAACTGCAATGCAAAGTAACAAGTGCACAAAACATACCACAAGGCTTTTCAAAAACAAATATTTACTCGCATGTATTTAAGTATATTTGTTTAAATTTATAATAATGCATTTTTGTGTAGAATTTCATAGAATTTGTCAAAGTTCTAATAAATTTAATAGTATTTTGTAAGTGTTCACTGTTTTAGACATCATTACTCCAAATTTGAACGAAAAGACAATTAGTTCGTAAACTATTACTATTAATAATTTTTTAAAATGTATTACGCTTGTAATCCACTCGACCACTGGCGTTTCAATTTTGATGGAGACCACTGAAAGGTTAATACAGTAACCTTCAATTTTACATCATTAAAGAGTTGTTTGTATTAAAATTGTAGTACAATACTACAACGTTTTCATCAACAAAAGTGCAGAATCCGTCCATCCAGGTGAGCCCACACAAAAGAGGTTTGAAACGTTAGAGAAATGTAGAAAAGGAAAAACAATCATCTGAAGAAATCAAGAAACAAAGAAAAAACCTACAAAACACATACAACAAGAAAATAAGGGACCAAACGGAAATGAAACTATTATGTGCACAAAATTTCAGGTTGAAGTGAATTTACAAATGAAGATTGACAGCAGTTATTTTCAGCTTAATGGGCATTAGGTGACATGTATAAAAAGAGCCAATACATCGGCAATTCTATGGAAGCTGTTATCCCACGATATCATTATACTCGCGAGGGAGGAACGACATTTCCCAAACAGTACATGCATTCTATTTCATTACAAATAATCAGAAATTGCGGGTGTGTATAGTATTCTTCGAAACTATTTGAATATTAATGACCATCCAATTCGAACAGTACTGGAGAAACATAAGAAAGGAGGACTTTTCATTGAGCCAAATCTAAGAGGTAAACATGGAAAACAACCCACTCAGGATCCAGCTATATGTGCAGGGATTCGAAAACACACTGAATCAATACGAAGAATAGAGAGTCCTTATATGGGAGCACGTTCCTCCCGGCAATTCATTGACGGCAGTAAGTCAGTTTGGGGATTATCTAGACATGTGCGGAAGGAACAAGGTACCACACGTTAACTATGCCATATTTCACCGTCTAAGAGGACTCAGTGTTAAATTTGTGTCGCATATGAAAAAGCGGATGACGAAAGCAAAAAACGCTTGCAAATTATCGATGATGAACATTTGGAGGAAAAACATTTATCCCGATTTTAAAAACAAAACGATAAACATAACTTTGAAGGTATTGTGGCAGTTTATGATCTCCATTTTTTACTACCAATCAAAATTAAATTATTCATTTCACAATGTATGACCTCAAGACAAATGGATGTGAATGTTACGTTGCGTTGAAGCAAACATACATCAAGAGGTTATCGAGTTGGACACTTGTATTCTACTGAACATAAAGAAAAAGGTTACCTCAGTGAATACAGAAGTTATCTTTTACTCAAACAATTGTGCCGGCCAACAAAAGAATAATTTCATGTTAGCTCTTTGTTTCTACGCAGTTCGCTATCTAGGTCAAATCCATCACCCACAAGTACTTAATGAAAGGTCACGCACAAAATGAAGGTGACCGCTAACTAAAAAGAAATGAAGGTGACCGCTAAGTGAAAAAGATGTAAAGCGACAACTCAGATGTGGGTCAAATTATTTTCCAAACGGGTTTATGTCTGCTATCTGAGCTACAAAAAAACGCGGAGATCCTTGCCATGTGAACGAATATACGAAGATTACTATGATGTGAAACAGCTTTCGTCCGCTGCTTGTTCTATGGCATTATCACTCACCATATGGTCAGCTATAAAAGCAATCATTGTTCCGAAAACTTTTCCCAATTCAATATTTCCCAATTCAAAACTTGTCATAGAAATGAATGTGCTGAAGTGACTGTAATAAAGAAGAAAGCGATTTCCGAGTATTTGCTCATCAAACCGGCCTTAAATACAAGACCAGGTTATAATTCTCAAAATACAGACCTCCGAGAATGGTTTAGCAACAATGACATTTAAAAATATTATTCACATTTCTATACAAATTTGTAAGATCCTTTAGTTCTTATATTATGTCCGTAGAACTAACTGAAAACAAGTTTTTTTCATTGCATGCCAAACCGTAATGGAAGCATGCATGTCAAACTACACGATAATGAACATGTTACTATATTTCTTGTTACTACAATTCGATATTTATCAATGTTAACTATGCCGCAATAGTAATCAGAGGGATTGAAGGCTTAAGGAGGGCAAGGAGGAGAAGGACGACGTGGAAGAGGACGAGGAGGAAGAAAAGACGAAGGAGAAGGTGTAGAGGAAGATGATGTTACTGCAGTGCCTCTGACCGGGAGGTCCTAAGTTCGAGTCCCGACGGCGGCAGGATTTTCGATACTAGCTTTTAAGTTAGGTCGAATTGAGTCGCTGTCTGGAGAAGAATTCTAGCGTGCCGGCTGCTCTGATCGGTAATTTTCCGAGGTTTCGATCAATACCAGGCGAATGCTGGGCAGTACCGTAACAAACGGGTCACAGACCGCGCGCGATCTTTCCTTCCTCCTTGTCCTGTCCTTACCCCTTACTCACACTCACACCTACACTAACATGCACTACACTACCACACACTTCGGGACTTAGAACTTGTCCCGGCTGGGGCGGTTCCCCAGCCACTTTTTGGCAATTTCATCTATGAGTGCTTTTCAGTGAGCTTCTCGAGCTCCGCCTTTACTCAAGTTGACTCAAAATGTTCTCCTTTCTCTGACAACCACTGTGCGATATCTGCTTTACGCCGCGATTTATTCGGACGCCGAAACAGTTTTACGCTATGGTAAGGAGCATGATCTAAAACAAGAACAGTGTTCGGTTCTAATAATGAAGGCGCACAAATAAACTAATTACTAAAAGTGGTAATCAGAAGTTTCTTTTCGATTCGAAAACAAACAGTGCCCCTTCCACAAAGTGTGCTTCACTACCTAAGTGGGCCACAAATGATTGTTTTTTTTTGTGTTTTCGGGCGCGTCAACTGCTTCGGTCATTTGTCCCGTTAGTGTAGTGCACGTTTTATTTCTCGTGAAAAGGTGGTGATCTTCATCTTTCCCCACTGGATGGCGAGATCCGGCGCCGACCTTCCGTCGGCTAGTGGGTTTTCCCCCTAACCAGGACTCTCCCACCTGCCGGGCACCGCCCCAGCCCGGACAAGCTCTAAGCTCCCGACCGGTCTCCCTGAATATGTGGTAGTGTAGCGGATGTTAGTGTAAGTGTGTGTGTGTAAAGGGATAGGATAGGACAAGGAAGAGGAAGGACAGATAGCGCGCGATCCGTGGCCCATTTGGTAGGGTACTGCTCTGGCATTCGCCTGGTGTTGATCGGAGAAACCACGGAAAACTACTGATCAGAGCAGCCGGCCGCTAGACTTCTCGTCCAGACAGCGATTGACTTCGACCTAGCTGAAAAGCTAGTGTCGAAAATCCTGCCGCCGTCAGGACTCGAACCTAGGACCGGTCAGAGGCGCTGCAGTGACATCAGTTGATGCACTGAGGTACTGCTCCCGGTGGGCCACAATTAAGCGCGTGCCCTTTCCTGAAGGATTTTTTAACCCAGTTGAGAATATTTGTTTTTTGTTTTACTTTTGAGTCAACCCACACCTTTTCCGTAGTATGTCCTTCTGTCACCCACGTTTCATCCAAATATTAAATTATTTTAATCTGTTCCCGATAGAACCCAGTGTTTCTTAAGTAGTTGCGCCGCCATAATACTATGTCGTCTCTGTCAACAAAGAGATTCTTTTTCCCTCTCTTTTGGAATACAAATCAGCCTCGCTTCGCATGAGCATGCCGCCTCCCACCGTACGTGACCAAACCTGCGTCTTTCATCAGTTCTTAAGAAAGCAACAGCTCCAGTTACTGTGGCACGCGCCTGGGGTTCATTTCGCCTCTCGACTCTCACGGATTAATTTTTTTCCCGCTAGAGCTGATACAAAGCAATCGCTAAACTCAAAACTGTCACCGACATCGATATCTCCGTTTCCGGAAGGGCAGGCGTGGGAACAATGGTCTCCTTATTTTGAAATCTGAGTTATAGATTGTAAGTTTCGTCTGAAATTTTAACATTCTAAGAGAAATGAACTACTAGATCGAAAATTCATTTCTTCTGCACATGCACACACCTGAGGCTGTATCGCGTCAACTAACCAATGGCAAGCATCCCAAAACACTTGCTATTGATTGCATCCACTTTTTTTCGTAGGATGAACGGAGAATAGCTATTTACTACGTATGGTCGAACATTCTGCCACCATCTGGACTCGGAACCCTATGAGCTCCCTTTCAGAGACACTGAGAGTAGCATTTGATGTCCTGAGACACGTTAACCAATCGCTGTAATGTGTATTATCCGCGCACGTTTTCTTAAGCCCTCGCTTCGCTAGTTGCCAGAGGAGTGAAGAGTTTGGTTATTTTGACAAAAATAATTTTATATCGTATTTGTAATTTGTTTTTCTGTGCAAAATAGTTTCTATTACACGGGAGCAAACATTTCTGGTTATCAGATTTTAGTCTACAACGCTCGTTGCTATCATTTATCGTTAATTCAACTAATGTTGGCAAAAGAGTAGGGGTAGGTATTCCGGGACTCTAGAAAACGTGCGCGTATAAAGTTCTCGAACCGTGCTTTAGGGTTAACACTAACATACTTTAGTGATCCTCTGATCTGTGGTCAGCGGATCGCGAGACCATCCGCAACAATAAACACTTGAAAGACTGACAAAACATTGATCTCACGTTGAGATATGACCCTACGACTCTTCTGGCGTAAATGCCGAGTCTAAACGCGTTCCTAGCAACCTCGGGAACCCATCCTGACGAACAGTTGCCAAGTCAACATTTTTACAAGAGGAAACAATTGTTCTTTTGGAGTTAATCGCTTATTCGGATATTGATATCAGAAAACGCGTAATTGATGGGCGGGGACCTGAGCGGGGGTCTGGGCGGGGGCCTGGGCGGGGGCCTGGGCGGGGGCCTGGGCGGGGCCTGGCCTGGGCGGGGCCTGGGCTTGGGCGGGGCCTGGGCCTGGGCGGGGCCTGGGCGGGGGCCTGGGCGGGGGCCTGGGCGGGGGCCTGGGCGGGGGCCTGGGCGGGGCCCGGGGGCGGGGAGGCGGGACCGCCCGGGCGGACCGCACAGCTGGATGGGCCGGCCGCCAGCAGAGGGTCGGCAACCGTTGGCTTCTTGGGCAGATTCGTCATACCACTTGGGTGGCCTCACGTGGGTGTATCCACATCGCCCTACTCGAGTCGTTCATTTGATACATGGGTGGCGGTCCTATGTGGGGCCGTTCAGAACATTCTTTCATGAGATTTTTTAAACCCCGACACCTTTGGAATAACACGTTTGACTTCGCCTCTACCTGAGATGAAAGGTAACTTTCTACTTCTCCCCCTTTATCGAGTTAAATAAAATAAATCACATGATACTTGTGTGAATCAGGTGGTCAAACGCATTTCAATCTTGACTCCTATTGTTCAATCTGAATTGTAAATGTTGATATAAATATATTTTAATGTAAATTGATGAAAAGAAATTATTGATTTTCAGTTCTATAAATCAAATATTTCTATTTTATTTTTGAAATGCCTACTTCACTGTAGCTAGTGGTGCCATTGGGTGAATAGTTATCTCTCCTCCACATATATGCGAAACGATTCACATTATGTATTTCCATCATGCAATAAATAAATGCCTGCGCACCTAACTAGTATTACATGGACAAGGCGCATAAGAATGATTTACCGGTATGCAAGTTACCGCCGGGTTAATTTTCGAATTCATTGTTACGAATTTTGTCAACGGAACATCTATTTAGTTGTTTTTTTTTCATTTTGTCTCTGTTATGCTCGACTTTTTATGTTCTAAAATCGTAAGTTAAAATTAAATTTGTGTTTAAACTTCATCGCGACAACACATCAAAAAAGTTGCTAATCCGCCCAGCTCGGAATGCAGCAAAATGACAGTCGCAATTCCATGGCAAATAATTCAGTGAACTGAAGTGTGACAAAGAAGCCTCTGTAAACGGATGTGGCTCTGCTATCAATAAACTCACCAAATATATTATTATTTATTTCTTCATCACTCATTAAGTTTTTGTTTTTCATTATTAAACTTGTATTTAATAATTTTATCTCGAGAACACGTTAAAAGCAATGACAAACGTCTGCGCAGTTCCGAGTCAACCTTGGTAGTCGTGGTCGAGGGAGGTCGAGGGTCTTTGAAGTACAAAAGCACGTCGTTCAATAGCAAAATACATAAAACTAAAAACATTGATTCATCGTCGCCTGCTTTCTTTTCCATTCTGAAAGGCTATGACTTGCATAAATATTATGACAGAGACGTCCTAATTTGTGTCACGACCCCATAAGTGCGTTCTTGCCGCAATGTTGCGTAATCTGGTGGTCGTAATGTTGCATTCTTATCGCGCAGCGTAATAATGCGGCGATCTGCCAGATCCAGCGAACGGCGTGGCAGCCGAGACGAGCTCTATCGGGAATAAAAGGCCGTAGAAATGAGCGTGGCGAATATCGTAATAACTCGCGCTTTCTCATTGCGCGGGTCGCGCAAGTTGGTGTAAAAAAAATATTCGTACAGTAGTGCATTTTTTACAATTATTGTAAGTTGCGCAGTAACTCACAAAAATTGTTAAAAATGCGCGTTTATTATCAATTGAATGGGTGAGTGGGAAAACAGTACTAGTCCAAAATTGATCATTTTCATTTTTTTCTACAGAAATTACTGCAGAAAACATGGAACTACATATTAACACTGAAAACAGTTCATTAAAAGTATTCATTTGACTTCAAACCAGGCAGCTCCTCTTTGATGATTGAAAGACTTTGAGTTTGAGTTGAATTGAAAGAGCTTGAATTTCAGACGTCTGGCGACTCAGGCAGAGGCTGTTCGCAGCGGATGGTTCCCATTGTAACTTGCCAGTGGTACGGGGCTGATGTAATTTACCTGTTATATTATTGATCGAGAGTGTAACTAATGAATCGAATAGCGAGAGGTCAGGGGAACAGTAAGCGAAGAAGCAGTAATTTTCGTTATTTTGCGTTGAAAAATGTGTTCAGCCAAGTTTGTAGACAAGCATTGAATATCACATATCTAGATTCAACGACTGTCAGGGATTCTTTTGCCAGTTCCAAAAGATAGGAGAGTGAAGCATAATAACGGACTTCATGCTACCGAGTGCGACAATCTCGTTAATATAAAAGAACACCGAGAACCCTTTCCAAAAAAATTGCACACAACTCCTCAGATTCTGTGAAGTTTATATAGAGTGAATTGAACGTCAAAACACAGCCTGGTAACAAAAAATGAATCACATTGGAACGGAAAAGGTTATAATTAAGGGGCGGATTTTGATGATTTAAAACATCGGAAAAAATGGTCAATAAAATGCTCTTAAAATGTTTTTAAAAATTATTTTAAAAATGCCCTACAAGCAAAGAAAACTCACGTACAATTGATCTAAACCAGTTCAGAGCAACAACTCAAGCTGATGAATATGTTATTGATTAATCCAGGCCTCTTCCTTTCTTTCAAATGAACTCAGCTTGCAAAGTTTTGGTTTGAATTTTTACTTACCAGGAAGTCTATCTTCAGTTATCTCGAAACCGGTTAAACTGACAATGGCGCGTTACAGGAACCTTAGATTACGTACTCACAACGGCTGCCATTACAATTTCGGAGCGAAGAAATCGAATATGTGATATAATAGGCTATTGATAAAGAACTTACCAGGTTGAATTAATCCACAATTAATTAGTAAAATACTTACAAATAACGTATAGTATGATAGTTCAAAATACATAAATGACCCCAGGATTAAAGTAAATCAAATCAAAAGACCATTTTTAATAAAACCCCGCGACGCCCCTGAGAGATAGTTGTTATTATACTTGTGCGAATATTTGTATACCAATTCTTGCCGAAAACTCTCGTTGTTACATGTATTCATAATTCAACGTAATATGTAGTAAATTAAAACAGATATATACACACATTTTTTCAGCAAGCTTAGTTGAACAAATTTAGGCCATAAATATAGGTCTAGTTCCTGATATATGGTAAAGTCGTTGAATGTTTATGATTAATTTCTAGTGTACATCGAAACAGTAAAATACGCATTGGCCTATACATCTTATGCCTAATCACAAGTTATTTAATAGTAATTTTTGTGTTTATATTAAAAACTAAATTTTATTAGAAAATAAAGTTATTACTACCGAAATGGTAGAATGAGATACTCCCCTCTCGTCTGTGTAAAAATTTTTTCCCACCAAAGAGAGCGCCGCGGAAGCTATGTTCGCGAAGTGTTGGGCGATCGAAGATTTGTGCTTAGAGTCCAGAAACGAGTACGTCTTTTATTTACACAGGATGGCCGTTTTCTGGAATACATGGAAAACGGAAAAAATAGAAAATTCCATTCCTCTGGAAAATATCTGTAGCTCTAAATCTGTAGCTGATTTGCTTTTGCAAATAGTTATTATTATACTAGAGCGAATATCAGGAAATTAATAGAAGATTCGTTAGCCAGGGAATTTTTTCAGAGTTTTATAAAACTAGATATTGTTTTTTAAAAACATTGTACAACTCTGGTTTTTGCTTAATTTATATTAATTTAGAGAATATATTTTTAATGGAACGTCCATTTAAATGAATTGAACACAAAATTAAGTTCATTATGCTACGCGTTCAGAATTCTTGCAAATTCAGTCAGCCTTCATACTGCTCGTTGTGTATACTTCGCGAATGTTCATTCCCGCCTGAGATATGGCATAATATTCTGGGGAAATACATCTTATAGCTCCCAGACTTTTAGATTACAAAAACGAATTGTACGAATAATAACCAAATCCCACCCACGTGATTCATGTAAGCCTCTCTTCATTAATCTAGGAATTTTACCATTACCGTGTCTTTTTATTTACGAATCAGTGGTTTTTGTAAAAAATGACTTGCTCAAGGGCGGAATATATTTTCAGAAAATACCGAAGTCTATTACTATAACACTCGACGTAGAAATCATATTCATCAGGTGACAGTATCAACAACTCATTACAAAAAATTCACATACAATACATGTACATTATTTTACAACACTTTGCCAGATGACATTAAACGATTAAATTCAATAGAAAAGTTTAAATCCCAAGTGAAATCGTTTCTGCTGCATAACTGTTTCTATACAATTAGAGACTATACTGAGCATAACAAGAAAAGGAACATTAATTTTAACAACGATACATAATGCATTATTTACCATTTGGACTGTATAAATGAGTATAAACAACCTGTAACAACTATTGTACTACAGCTTCCGGGTCAATGACCCCATCTCGATCAGGTTTTTCGTCCAGTTTCCCTGATCCATTGAGCAAATGCTGAGATGGCCCCTTGTTTTGCTTCTGGACATAAATGTAACTTCATTTCTGTGCACGTCTTCTAGAATTCAGTGGGAAATACATTTATTCAAATTATCGTTTCCATGTTGTCGCGGCAGGAAGTAATAAGAGCCAAAATTTATTGCTTATTTATCCTTGAAAATAGATTTTATTACATGGGAGTTTTTTGTTGTTTTTTCTCCTTTCAAAATTCAAAATTTATTGCTTATTTATCCTTGAAAATGGATTTTATTACATGGGAGTTTTTGTTTTTTTTTCTCCCTTTCAAAATTCAAAATTTATTGCTTGTTTATCCTTGAAAATAGGTTTTATTACATGGGAGTTTTTTGTTGTTTTTTTTTCTCCCTTTCAAAAATTCAAAATTTAAGTAGTATATGACTTGGGTAGAGATCGCAGAATTTTGAAAATGTGCACACAATTCACTTTTCCCATAGCACGTCATACGCAGTTTTTAACTGTTTTTTGACGCAAATAAATAAAAAAAAAAAAAAAATGTTTTTCCCTTTCAAGATGACATTAGAGAGTTGACCAATTTAGCATCAGGTCGGTTTTAATATTTTCTTTAAAACGTGTCAAAGTATCTTATCAGAAAAAGTTGAAAAAAACATGGGGAATAGTCGAAAATAATCTGGAATAGTCTGGGAAATTCGCCTCAGGAAATGAGTGGACTCATACGTTGTAACTACAACTGTAATACGTTCATTTCTACCAAACCATGAGTAAATGAATAAAATGTGAGTGGGAAGCTTAACGGAAAGAAATAGCATTTATTTGTTGTATTTGAGGTCTTTGCGAAGGCGTATTTTTGGCACCCCCTCTTGAAGACGCGAGTCGCTCCGACACTGCTCAGTAAAACGCCGCCGTAACCCAGTTACACACAGAAGGCGACTTCCGTGGATGACCTTGTGGCGTCTGCCCATGTCCCTAGCGACAGCAGGCGCTGAGCTTCTGTTGTTGGTTACCGCTGCCCCACGACGACCTGCGTTACCGGCGGCGCGATCCAATCACCACAATACTGTTTTTTTTCACGTGGCATCTCTAAGAAGAAAGAGGGAAAGGGAAGGCAGTTCGCCAATGGGGAGCCGTAAAAATCGGAGCTGTAGTGACGTTGCAGCTCCCCATTGGAGCCTGCCTTCCCTCTCCCTCTTTCACGCATGATCTCCAGATGCCACGATAAGGACATCCTAATATACCTCCACGTGCGCGACGGAAGGCTTAATTGGGTTTCAGCAGTGGTGAAGCTTGGGCCGACCTGACGAGAAACTAAGAACTGTTGTACGTTAGTGTTCAATAACGTTGGAGGCTGAGAAGTGCTCATCACTGAAGATTCAAACTGTTAATGTAAGTAATCTCGAACACGATAAATCGCGACATCGCTTCCAGTTGACTTATCTAAGGCGTTAATACTGAACATTAGCCCCGGAGACATTATTTCTTTTTAAAATTTTTCAGCCCTCTTTACTTTCTCGCTACGCAGTGGAGAGAAAGTTACGTAATGCTGCGCAAAAAAACGGCCACTTTCGGCACAAAAACTTATTATGAGATCCTGGTAACGAAAAAGTGGATAAATTCAGCTGCTAAATTTAGGGAAAATCCTCTAACACGTGATGTAGCCAGAATCCATGTTTTGTAGGTCCGTGATACCGTAAAATCGATTGTCGGCAAAACGCCTGTCTGTCTGGCTGGCTGGCTGGCTCTCCGTCCGTCTGTGAACAACGCTGGCGGCTAAACCGTTCAGCCGATTTTCTCCAAAATTGACATTCCTCAATTGATTTGGCTGATGTCGCGGCCCCTTGAATTTGACTCTGATTTTTCGAAAATTGCGAAAGTCCAAAAATTTTTCGGCATCTTTCTACAACTAAAATATTAAAGATAAGATTTTTCCCATAATGAAATCTGTTCCTTAAAGATAGATTTTGAAACAAGGTTTCGTACAATTTTGGAAATATTTTTTGGAAAATTTGGGAAATATTTTTTGGAAAATTTGGGAAATATTTTTTGAAAAACGGCTTCGTAGCGTACATTCTATTTTTAAAAAGGAGTCCACTGCCGTTTACAGATCGAAAATGGGACAATTTGTTCAGACGTTATCGTTCAAGTAAATTCTGCTTATTTTGGTGCTGCCACGTGGTGGCGACAAATTGAACTAGTGTCGGTATATTTAGCCTTAACATACGGTGCTCGTTTACGAGGAAGAATGAATCTTCAATTTTGTGTAGGGTTGCCATACGTCCTAAAAAAGCGGGCTATATATCCGGAATATCGACATATGTCCCGCTGTCTCTCCAGATTTTTGTGCTTTTGTACAAAACTTTTGTTTTGTATTTTGTACTTTTGTACTGCCAAATGTACTGAATTTTTATATTCGGTTATATTTCCACACAGACTTACAAAATACTAGTTTATGTAACAAGGCCGCGAAACATGTGATTGGCGACGAATCAAGTTTGTCGCCCGATAGCGAGGACGACAAAGAAAGTGCGGGAATCACCTCGCTCCCGTGTTGCGTGAACTACTTTTAACACGCCGCGAGCGAAACGCAATGCGCCAAGTAGAGGAATAAAAATAAATATCAAAACTAGAGGTGCTACAGAATGGCAAAGACTTTCTCGTAGTAAAGTTTTCTAACTTCCTTGGCGTGGACTGGTACTTTACAGTCTTGTCCCTCCTTGTCTGCTTCCATCTATTGCGGCCCAAAGATATGTTTTTTGAAATTTTCGCAACTTTTCGGTTTCCAAATAGAACCTAAATTATATTTTAAGAATATTAAAGAAGGATATAACGTCGTCCTAAATAGCAATTTTCAGTGAAAAATTTGAAGCCGGTTTTAAGAAAATGTTGATTAAGCGACATTTAAATGCAATGCGAAATTTGAAGCCCTTTTTCACAGAAATCTATTGAGTTTTCGAAAAACTTCATTTACAATTATTTGAAGTACTTCCACTCACAACTGCAAAATGTATACATTATTGTTACTTTCTCTATTCTACGTATATTACTCCCGTGTATACGTATGTCTGCGAGAAGTAAAAACTAGAAATACCTTATTGGTACAAAAGTAAATGGAGTCAAGTCTGACATATATTGTTTGTAAAATTGTTCCGGGAGACCGGAACAAGGACATCGTCAAGATGAAAGACAATTGCGAATCCTTACAAATGTTTCACACTCGCTTCGCGATATTTGGCACTGAAAAAAATGAGCTTTTTCGCACACGGAAAACAAGCACGCGAAACCTCCTTTCGCTTACGGCCTGTTAAAAATACTATTTTGGTATTAGTTGTGAATTACATCACAGAACTATTCCTTACATAAAAGAACGTAAGCGGCTAATTCCTTTGTTAAGCAGATATTGTTATTTTTGTCTTTTTACGGTACAATTCGAGAGCTGAAAATAGATAAAGAAAGGTTCTGTGTGCATTGAATGGGAGTGTATGTGCCTCTCACAATGTGATAATGCAAGAGAATCGGGAATGCTGAAAGGCAAAAGGGCTCAGTCAATAACAGTGTTATAATATCGACCAAAGTTATGCTTTATTTAATATTTTATTTAAATACTCTGAAATATTTCACAAATTTTCTCATGGAAAAATCAGGAAATGGCCTGGATAACCTGGAAAAGTCAGGAAAATTAGTCCTAGGAAAATAGTGATTGCCGTTTTATTCTTGAAAGTGTGCAATGTAATTTATCTTGATCTACTAATTAGGTTTTCACTGATATACTATTTCATTATTATACAATTGATTTGATACACAATTTACTTATATGAAAATAAACAATTTGCTCTGAAACACATTTTGAATGTCCTGAATTCCATTGTTATCTTTGAATTTAAAAGCTGTACAATATTAATTTCCTTTCAAAGCTTGCGTTGAAATATGTTTGAGGTATATTATTAGAAGAAAATAATTGAAAGTTCCGTGCTGAGGATGATCAAGAAAATAAAACTTTTCTTTCCATTGATGTTTGTACGTAAATGCGTCCGCGGTATCAGATACGTAAATGCGTCCGGGTAAAACTGGAACTAGTTCTCCATTGCTGCCGTAAAGGGACCCATACACTTTCGAGATACGTGGCAGCTTCAGCCGTCAGGGCATTTGCAAGTCTTTTTACATGCCCTGGCGGATCGCTGGTCAGTCCAACACACGGCAATGTGAAATCGCATCCTCCCGCGTTTGCAAAGTACAATTTTAATCGCATATATTTGTCGTGATATATTAGTGAAGGTATGTAATACTATAATGAAGTTCACAACTTTATATATAATTCAGTTAAAATATTGTTTCCTTCAATTTTAAATGCTCCCCGGCCTAAGTAGTGAAGACCCTACGATGACGTCTTTCGATCGAGCGGCGTTGGGCAGGCGTGATCTGGCTCCGTGGGCGGGTTCCGTGCAGCAGGCTTGGGCTTCTAGGGAAGACGCGGCGATGGTAGCGACTGCGGCGGGGGAGGGGGCAAGGTCAGGAGGAGCGAAGGGTGGGGGAGCGGCGATCGCCGGCAGGATCTGGGGCACGTTTCGTGGCGTGGCAAAGGGGGATCGGGCTTCCTCGCAGATCACTAGGGACAATTGTCCAATGCCTTTGCTAGAGAAACGTACGTCATACCCAGAAAATCTCTTGTCAGATAGGCATGGACAGTTCTATAAAAAATGGAGTAGAAGCTTATTAAAAGTTTGATTCCATTTTCTATTAATATTTAATCCGGCAATAGGTGCGCGATTTAAGGAATTAAGTCGCGTGGCGACTCACTTTAGAGTTAAAAGGGAAGAACATAACAGTGAATGCCGGAGCAGTACCGTAAGAAACGGGCCACGGACCGCGCGCGATCCTTCCTTCCTCTTCCTTGTCCTATCCTCTCCCCTTATATACTCACACTTACATTAACATGTACTACACTACCACATATTCCGGGTGACCGGTCGGGAGCTTAGAGCTTGTCCCGGCTGGGGCGGTGCCCCGCTGATGGGAGAGTCCTGGTTAGGGGGAAAGCCCCGGCTAGCCGACGGGGGGCCGGCGCCGGATCTCGCTATCCAGCGGGGGAAGATCGCCGCCGCAGCCGCCGCCCCCGCCACCACCACCACCACCACACGATGAAAAAACAGGCACTACACGTACGGGACTAATGACCTAAGCTGTTGACGCGCCCGGAATCACTAATCAATCAACCAATCAACAGTGAAAAACCAAATCCACTCTTGTTTGTTCAATAAATATGCGCTTGTTTTGAATTTTATAAAAAAAGTTTAGATCAAACAAGTGACTTTTTAATTTTTGTGAGTATGATTGTTCTAACAACCTCCACAAATGTAACTTCACACATAGAACAGAATGCTTCTTCTCTTTTGGTTCGTCGCGAATAGAGAAAAAAACTTACGTACCAAGAAAACATTTTTAAATAGTAAAGGCAGGGCTTGATTTCTGGCGGAACGTGACAGAACTGCGTTCCGGTACCCGGGAAATAATTATTAAATTATCTTATAAGTATATAATTATTTCTATTAAATTTATTATTGTGGTGCGCGTTCCGATATCTAAAATATTATAAATCAAGCACTGACTAAAAATCTATATATTTAAAAAAATAAGCTATTCTGCCATGGCTTCGTTTAGAGCTTCTACTGAACCGATTGTTGTATTTTTTTTTAATGAAAGAATATGATCCCTAGATGTGTTATCAGATATTGTTTGTGTTGATTCACCAACATTTACGGGTAAATTAATTAATTAAATCAATCTTTAATAGTACGCTTATCAATAGTCAATTGTTTTCTTTCAAAGGGTGGCAGTTTCAAAATCGATATACATGAGTCCATAGATGTGAGTCCACGCTGTTTGATGTTTTGTTTTGATTGTTGAGATTTGTTTACAATTCGTCAAGGTTTTGTTTCAGTGTAATAATTGCATTGTGTTGTCAATTTGCATGTATTTGCTTCTGTGGTGTATTTTGTAGAGAACATTCGCACAGTGGGTTTTGCTCGGTTGTACTGAAGTAGTGAAGTTGTTTACAGGTTATGTCGAATTCCGAATCGTTGTCCACGCGCCCCAACAGACGCAAACGTACATTAACTGAACGCAGGGAAAGAGAAAGTCAGCGTAGGTGTCGTGATTGTGAGGTCATTTCGTTTTCTATTGGGTCATTGTCTATGAAATGTCAGTTTTGTTCTGCTTTGTACTTTCCATGTGAAAGAAATTCTGCAAACGATTTACTGTGTTGCTTAAATGGGAAAATAGGTATACCTTCGAGCAATATGCCAGAAGAAATCAAACAGTTGTTTATAGGAGATGATGACACATCAAAAAACTTTAGAAATAACATCCTTCAGTATAATAGTGCTATATCTTTTGTGCCGATATTGCATTGCCATCTGGTCATGGGCCATACGTGTTCAAAATTTTGGGAACTCCTCATCACAGAATATCTTCGTTATACCCTCAAGATCCAAACAATGCAATATATTGTGAACATTAGTCTGGATACAGTATTTTACAATTATCTCAGATCTCGCCGTCAAATTTTGACGGGTTCTCACTAGTTAATATAAATATAGTATGAATATTTCACTATAATACACGTATACCATCCACCCGAGAATAGTTAATGTTTCACGCTAGAATATTTTATACTAAAAAAAGAGAAAACAACAGGGACATCTAGAAATGCCCTATGCGAAAGAGGAAACTAAAATAAAAGCGCAAATTACTATAATATGTTTATTCCATAGTCAACTATAGAACTTAAATAACACCTTACCATAGTGGGTGATTGGAAGTAAAATCGCTTACTGGGCGTCTGAATCGCCCACTTCTGTGAACTGCGTGGCGTGGAGCAATAACAAAAAGAGGCGCGGGGTGGCTCAAGTGACTCCATCCGCATCACACTTCCTTTGGGAAGTTATTTCTCGGAAAGGATCGGCAGCAGTTGAAAGATACCCGTTGATAGCCAGTTACGTGCATACAATATTCCTCGAAAGGTATTGAGGAGCTTGAAAGATAGTAAAGATACAGTATGTTTCAGTTTAGTTTGTACAGTAACATTTGGGAAATACTATGACCACAGAAAAATATATTGCTGTAAACAACTAGTGGTGCTACACAATGGCATAGAGTTTCTCGTATTAGTTTTCTGTTTTCCTTGGTCTGAGTTAGCTATTCGGACTTGCCACATACTTTCGCCAGCTGCCATCTATCTCCGCCCTAAGTACATTTTTTTGTCATTGGCTCAATTTTTCGATTTCATAATGGTGGTACCGAAATTTTACTTTAAGAATATTAAAGAAGAGTATTAAAGAATATTAAAGAGGATGAGAAAAAACGTCCTAAATGGCAATTTTCATTGAAAAATTTAGAGGTGTGTTTAACAAACGGTGTTTAAGCATCACTGTAAATGCGAAATTTGAAGCTTTCACATGAATCTATCGAGTTTTCGAAAAACTTAATTTGAAGTCATTTGAAGCACTTCCACTCACAAACACATTTAGGTATACCTATCGATGGAAATCCATATTAGTGGTGGGACTTAGCTTGTAACACACCTGGCAACCTGACTCCCTCCCTCCCTACTACATGCGCCCCCTCTCCCCGTGGCGACTTCTCTCACGGGTCGGAGCTCGTGCTTTTTAGTCAGTTGGGCAGGCGTGGCCTAAATCGGTCTGGCGATTTTCACCCAAATGGATATTCCCCGATCAATCTGAACTAACTCGAGCCCCGCAAATTTTTCAAATGGATAATTTGGACTTCGAGATTCGTGACATAAGGCGTTTAACTTTTTCAAAATTTTCTCAAATATAGCTCCAATATTTTTTATTAAAGTTTCTACGCGGATAGCATAAAGGTCGCTTAAAAATAGTGCAAGTCTTATTTTCGTTTAACTATCTGAAGTTCCAAATTTTTTCTTCTCTCTGCAAATTCAATACTGCAGTTAGAGAGTTTTTCCTAAAAGAAATCTATTGTTGAAAGACAGATTGTAAGATAAGTTCATCAATAATTTTTCAAAAATATGGGCACTTTCCACATAATCTTGCATGAAACACAGACAGATTTAAACATTTTTTCTCTCAAAAACGTCTTAATTTTTTTTATTTGTATGTAGTGAAGGAGGGTAAAAACATTATTGGGCTTCTTTTCAGTTAATGTCTCCGAAACTCTGAAAAAACTGAAAAAGTACAATATTGATGTTTTTTGTTAAATGAAATCTATTCTAAAATAGTAGTTCTCTGAAAAAGGTCAGGTAAAACAAGTAGTTTTTGCATAATTTCCACTTAAATTAAAGCAATTTTCTTTCTTTTTTTTTTTTTTTTTTTTTTTTTTGTTTAAAAAACGACTCAATTTTTTTCTTGGAATTGTTTCCTTGAATAAAGGACTGTTTCATTGAACTCTCTGAATGTTCAGAATTTCCATATGTTGGAAGTGATATCAGGAACCACCAGTTTTTGAGTGGGAAAACTGAGTATAGCCATGCGAATAGCGGTGTAGGGGTAATGTTTTGACTTGCTGACTTACAGGATCTCTGATCGAAATGAATTGCTGATTGAAAACACTTTCGCAGGTTCATGTAGTTGTATAATATTGTATAGCTGTTAGAAATAATGTGAGAAAGTAAGTACTTCTGTTGCATCACTAGTTCAAGAATGATCAAGTGTATTCCATCTAATCCTGTTAAATAACTATATTTGAGAGTTTTTATCAATAGGAACATTAGTGTGATGAATAAACAGAATTTGCCATTCTAGAAGAAGAAAAGAGGGTTGCTAGTGTTAGAATTCTCTGTATTATCTTAAAAGTTGAGGAGAAAAGACATCACATATATATATTTTAAGGACTCTCAATGATCAAACCTTCATGCAGTTGGTGAATGTTTTTCTGCAGTTCAGTTTTTCCATTTTTAATAATGTTCCTTAATGTATTAGTTTGTTTTTTGAATGTTTTTTTGAATTGTAAGTTTTAATTGGATCACTTAAGTTTGTTTTAGTTGAAATGCTTCAGTGTGTCTCAATTCAAGCCCATAAAGTTTTTAACACCATATGAGTCACATGATGATGCTAATATCATTTGAGAATTATGTGAAAACTGTATTTAAAATTTTTCTAATGTTCCTTTTTTCTTTCTTTTTTAAAACATTCATTTTGTAAGTTGTATTGTGTTATGCACTAAGATTGAAGGATTTTAGTTTGTATTTTTAATCAATATATCCAAACTTACTTATGAGACATTTATTTAGTCACTGTATTTTGAAATTATGTGTGAATATGTTTTTAGGCTGTTTAAAATTAATAGGACAATTGATTATTTGAATAAATTTGTGCTATGTTGTTATATATATGAAGGTCAATGTTAAACGAGGAGTAGTTATGCATTTTAATATTTGTAGCCATGGGGTATATGGTTGAGCCAGCATGGGTTACATGTGTTGAACATATTGCCACTTGCAGATTAATACTTTTTAGCAGATCACTTAGTTCCTTATGAACAACTCTAATATTCATATCTTGTAGGGTAATAAGATCACTGTTGTTGTAGCTTAGTAGTTTACATAGCTGCTCTTTGAATTGAAGCAGAAAATCACGTACCTTAAAATTAAGAGATCTGTAGATCCTAATGATATTTATGTCTCCTATTTATATTCTTGTGATTATAATTGTTCCTGAAAATTTAAAAGTCTTTTCAACACTCGTCTTTTGTCCCGTCATATGTCCAACAATTTTCTATTATTCTTAACAAATATTGCAACACCCTGTTATTGAACTCTCAATAGAAACCGGGTTGAAGTAGGTAAATTGTGATAAATATTGAGTTTATTTAATTTTATTAAAATTACTATAAAATTATAAATATATTTAAATATATAAAGACTATTAATCAATTACAAAATTGATATAAAAAATAGATTATATTTCTTATAAACTTTTGCACATAATTGAACAATTTTGAGAACAATAAAAAAATTTGTAGTAGTTATATACTAATGTATCAATAGGAACGGATTTTCATGTAAATACATATTTTTACAGGGTCAAGATACCTGCATTCACTAATATTTTTTACACTTAACACGACATTCTGAACTAATTGGAACCATTTTTATTTTACATATTTTTACATATTTTTGTATAATTACATGTTTTTACATACTTTATCTATAGCTACATATTTCGTTACATTTTAATATATTTATAGGTCGAAAATGAACATTTCACTTCTGATGTTCGAAATATATGTTACTTGAAAACTAACTTTCCTACTGAAATACTTAAAAAAATACGCAAAGAGCTTGTATTAACGCTGGACAATCGCTATTAATTACCAAACTTATCCCCCCCCGCCCCACTGCTTCTTGGAAACAGCGTGGTCGGGATCAACGATGAGCGGATGTAGTGTGTGAGGCAGAAGGAACTTCAACCACGTGCTTACTCGTGTTTCATAGACCCCATGCGTAACTCGATAAAAAAATCAGGTCTTATCCCTTTTCTGGAGTTGGGATGGGAGTATGCTCCCTTTACTCCCCCTTCTATCACAGGCTACACGGTACTATTCACATGAGCTCCGGCTCCTTGTAAACAACATTTTATATGATACGAAAGTATTATGTTTCGGAAGAAACTAATGAATAATTGCTTCTGTAGATGTAAACAGATTTACATGGATTCAGCCTCTCTGAATCCATGTAAATTTCTGATCGACAACATACTCTGCTCAGAAAACGCTTGAAGAATGGAATTGAAAACATTATAACGAATATTTATTTCACATATTTCCTATTTTTTCTTACATTTTTTTTGAAAAAATAAGTACATATATATGTACATATTTTGCTTTTTTTATTACAATAAAGTCCGTTCCTTAGTGATCAATTAGTTTGTATCTGGCATTCAATTGTCTGTGGATAAAAACTAATTTAGCACCAATACTGCCTTAACACACATGACTTAATTTCAAGAAAAATATGTTTAAAGCTTCAACAGTGTCCATAATTCTAGATCTGTATTAAAATGTTTGCTAAAGCCACTTTAAGTAATACATCTTAAATGGGTATTAATAAAAATGGAATTTTATTAATACTCATTTAAAGAACAAAATTAATATTGTTAAAACTAATAAAGATGGTACTAACTCTTACTAGATTGAATAATATTAAGCTATTTCTTTGTGTATATTGATATAATTCCATTTTAAGTAGGAAGCACTCTTCCCACTGACTGTTAAAGGGTTAATGGGAAGGTGTGCAAGTAACTACCATTTTACCCCATATTTTTCAATAACAGGACAACTATTAAATTCCATTTAATAGATCAAAAACTGTCTTAACCTTTTTCATGAATTCAGTTGTTTTCAACAATTAATGCTTTTTGATTAGGGTGGTATTGCACAAAAAAATGATGAAATTTCTTTGAAAGAAGAAAGCCTTTTTTATCACGCTAATAAATGGTGCCACAAAGTTATTTGGTAATGTGGATGCATGTGATGTGTTTCAAGAGCATGAAACTATAAGTAACTCAAGTATAAAGATTTTGTGGGTTTGGGCGGAATTGCATCAGACCTCTCAAATATATAGTAGCTATTTTTTAAAGTAAAATTACAATAATTTGATGATAAATATAAAAACTGATGTTTTAAGAAACTTTTTTCTGCTTTTAAAGTAATTAAGGATAAATAAATCACTTTATGATTTTGGTTTAAACTAAAAACATTGAATACAATTTTTAAATATCTGATTTAAATTTTAAAAAATCTATTTTTTTTATCATGATTTTTTTACCAGCCTTAATTTAATAAGCATCTTCAGTAATGACTCCTACACACATATATGTTTCTAATAGTACGGATCTGTTTTATTTTTAAGATCTTGGATCATCTGATGGAGTACTCAGAGGACCCCATAAACTCTTGACTTGGAGATGCAATGACTCCTGCCTGTGCCAATGAATAATGAACCTTTGTCATGAGAAGTAAATGACAACTCACCTATGCAAATTCACTCAGAAGACTGTCAAAACATTGATGAAAAAGTACACAAAAGGTAAGACTAAATCGGATTCATGGCAATTTCTATAATTTGTAAAAAGTTATCAACATGGTTTCAATTTGATATGTGCCTGTAGTGAGGGATATTCATACAGTTAACTGAAACCAGTTTATGCCCATTTGTGGGTAAAAAAACAAACACAATAACAACAACAAAACTTACCAAAATGTGCATTTCATTGAACTAGCAATTATCGTACTGGCAAGGACTTAATGCATTATAACTTGTAAAGAATATGTAAACAATACTTAACTAATAAATTGAAGATAAAATTTCTCTATAAAATGTTTACCGTGGTGTTGTATCTTTCAAAATATATTTTATCTCAGTCAGCAGCAATTTTTACAAATAAATTTTGTCCTGAGGATGAAAGAAATGGATATTAAAAGTATTTGCAATGATTTTAATTATTGTGAATTGTGATGTTCTAAAGACTAGTTACAGTTATGTTTTAGTGATGTTCTAAAGACTATGTTAGAGTAGTTGGGTTTTGAGAGTATAGTGAAATCTGATAAATGAAATGTAAAAAATATTTTTTGTTATTTTCTCAGTGCCAAATTTAAGCCAAAAAATAAACATTATTGTTTACTGTATCTTTGTACAATGAAACAGGTACAAAAAAAATCTCAAATTTTTTCTCAGAACTCCAATTGTAGAATTTTGTCAATTGTTTGTAATCATTTGGCCATAGTTAAAAAATTGAAAGCTATTTTTACTATTTTTTCACCTTTGAAAGCATTTATTACTTTATTATACTTTGAAAATGATAGTAACAGTAGTCTGCATTTATTTTAGGATTTATTATACATTTTTATTCGTTATTCTTTTTTATTCAAATTCAGATTGTTACAGTGTTACTCAGGTTATTGCAAGGTTTGTCTTCAAATTGTGAAGTAGAAATTTGAATAATTTAATATCTGAGTTTATAGGAATTAGCAATAAACAAAGTTCTATTTCAATTTATTCTGTTTTGAATTGTTTTGAAGAAGTATTGTCAAAAAATTTTGGATATCAGGTTTGAAGCAGAAATTATTTTATATATAATGAAACAGCTGCTGCTGTAGGTAGTTTTCTTGATCTACACAATCATGTAGCTTAGAACTTCTGAACAGCGTCGAAAGAGCACAAATATTTAACAGGGAAATTGAAACTTGGAACCAAAGCAATAAAGTTTGTGCACTTCTATCTACAAATACCCTAAAAAACGGAATTGTGGCAATTTATTGAAAATTTGGTTTATTTTTGTCAAAGAATAGTAATAACTGTATGCCATGTATGGGAGAGAAGTATAATGAGTACACGTTTTCTTGAGCTCCAGAGTCTCTTCACACTTCACCACTTACAGTTTAATGATGAATAAGCGTACTGTAGATACTGATGGATAGAAGTACATTCTGGTAGTCGTTGCTGGGCTTTTTAATGCCAATCAAAATAATGTACAGGATTTTCATTGGCAGATACAGGTGGTTTGAGTTCTATACTGATGGAAGGTCATCTTTATTTATTTATTTTTATTTTATTTATTTACAGGATATTCCCTTTAATATGTGTAATTACAGTATGTGAGTACAAGATACACGTTTATGATGTCATCAAAAGTAAATTTAGGAAAATAAATATATGGTTTTGTAGAGCAATTCTCAGATAGTACATACATTGCTTGAGTAAGTAATGTTGAAAAAATCAATTTGCTTACAATACATGTTAGTAGTAGAGGCAATACGGTAGAAGGTATTTGAGAGTCAGTTTGACAGAAAATAATAAGGGATTACACGTTGACACGCAAGGGACCCGAAATCCGATATTAGGAAGAAAATCGTTACAATTAATTTTACCCGATCAAATTTTAAATAGAAAGATATGGTCACAGATTGTTCTTCTATCTTGAAGATGAGGAATATTATACAATGAGTAGTAATCAGCATAGTCGTGACAAAACGCGGGATAAGGCATTTTATATTATGCTAAGTTGCGCAATAACCGGTGTTGGACCTTCTCAAGATGATTTATGGCCTTCCCAGTGAAGGGAGACTAAATCAGACAGGCATACTCAAGAATGGGTCTAACCAGCTAGTTAAAGAGAAGCTTGATCATATGGAGTGATCGAAATGGTGACGAGTTGCGCAGGATAAAATCCAAGGATCATAGAGCTTTGTTAACAATACTGTTAATGTGGTAATTGAAATTGAGTTTACTGTTGAAGATAACTCCAAGGTCTCTGATGTTGTCAACCACAGGCAATATCCTTCCATTGAGACTATATGGAAAACTAACAGTGCCCACTTTTGGAAAGAATAGATGGTGCATGAATGTTATTAGAAGGATCGAATGATAAATCTTTGTGTCATCAGCAAAAAGAAGATATTATTGTGTTTCAAGACTGTAGGGAAATCATTGATAAACAAGTTGAAAAGTAAAGGGCCAAGGTAGGATCCCTGAGGGACTCCAGATGGTACACAGTAGGTGTCAGAATGGATACCATTAGAGAAACTACTGCAGTCTGTTATGAATAAGAATTGATCAGAAAGGAGCGGATCACCCAAACCATTTAGTTAGTTTATAGATTAAGATCATATGATCAACCTGTCAAAGCCTTAGCAAAATCCATATAGATTGTATCAACTTGAGAGCCATCAGTGAGCGAATCAACAATAAACGTTTTAAATGTGACCAAGTTTGTACAGGTTGACCTGCCCTCTGAATCCATGCTGGGAGTCTGAGAGTATGGGCTCAAAAGAAGATGTAAGATTAATGCACACTAGTTTTTTAAACAGCTTAGGGATGGCGTTTAAGATGGCAATAGGGCGGTAGTTCATCACATCAGGTTTATCACCTTTTTTATGAACAGGGATAATCTTGCCCATCTTCCAATCATCATGAAAAGACCCACATCTGAGGGATTGATTAAATAGTAGAATTAATGGGCTAGCTATGGCACATCTGCAATGTAACAAAAACAGATTAGTACGAGATTGGGATGTAGTCCTTTTCTTGGATTTAAAGAACCAAGCTTCTGTTTAATAATAATAATTAAGGGATATGGTTGTGATTTGTGGTGTAATAAATGATTCAGAAAAATTGATATTAGAAGGTATAGATTCTTCAACTGAAGAGATATAAGTATCGTAGGAAAGCTTTTGGGATGTACTTTACTTTGGCTCTGATGGCAGAAAACAAACGATCAGTCAATTTCGATGATTGATAGTTTCTATGTAACCCTTTCTTTTCCCTGATGAGATGGAACAGTTCTGTGGAGTACCAGGGTGGGTAAGAGCTACCAAAAATCAGCCTCACTAGAACATAGTAGTCAATTAGTAAATAGAGAATATTATAGAAGATGTCCACATTCGTATTAATATCCATGTTGCTAAGATAGGAATTCCGATCAATCTGATTAAGTTCAGAACAAAGTTTTATATTCAGCATTTTTAAAATCATAGACATAAGTAGGATTCAAATCACAGTCCACTGGATGTAATAAAGGCATTGAAGAAGTGAGCAATGGGTGGTAAGGATCACATTTGATAAGATCATCAATAGACCGCTGTACATCTAGAGTGTCAAAATTTGAGAAAATGAGTTTTTATGATTAACAATACCATTTTGTTGATGCAGGTTCAGTAGAGCCAGTATGTTTAAAAAGGTAGTAACTTCCTCATTGACCGAAGAAGAAAGAGCAGGGGGCAAGTGTTGGTGAGTCATAGCTGAAAAGTGCCATGTCCCGGAAAGTTGAAATTGACGGTCAAGAGCATGGAAGCAGATGGGTTTGCTTCACCAGCATTTAGAAGATCGTCAGCATATGTGTCATATAATGATGAATTGGAGCATGGAGGAAAGTAGGACTCCAATGATCAGACAGATCCTGTTTAGTAAAATTTTAACAAGATGTTCGATGTTTAGGGCGCCAGTAATGATCAGAAATGAAGTCAAGGAATCTCTGACTGCAATGAGAACATCTCCTCCTTGTTCATGTATGCGAGAGTGAGCGACATGATCTCGACGAAAAATAGTATAATTATTCAAGTGAAGTTCGTCATCAGAGAAACTGTTGTTGAGTCATGTCTCACTCAAGATTATAATGTCATAGTCAATGACTGTTGAACAGATAGATCTCTGCAAGTGTGCAAAGTTTTGTTTGCAAGCCTTTGACACTGTGGTAATAGACATGAAGTTTGTTAATGGAAAGTACTCTGGAAAATCTCTGCCCTAGTTTTTTGGATTCTGCATGATAATTGGGATGCCATTTCTGTAAACTATTCTCAGAGTCTTCTTGCTGTTCTCAATATGATTTTCTAATTCAGCTCTGTGTATTTAGGTAATTTTGTTGTTTTGGTGTAATATTTTTTCTAGCAGAAATACCGAGAGATTTAAGCTTGCTTTTATTATGGAGAGTTAGTTAAGCGTCGACATCACTCAAAGAGGTCACTTTCAAAGGAGGGGGTGACTGTTCTGGCCCTTCCCAATTCTCACTGCTGACACCACCTTAGGAAGGAAGGGAATAGTTTCATGCAGGGCGTTGAGACACTCGAGATCGTTAGCCACTCCAGGCTCGATGGCATAATCGAAAATGAAATTAGAGGCTTGTTTATGACGTTCTTCTATTTCCCCAAGCAAGTCTTCTTCCAGAGAGCGGGAGACAATCGAGTGATTAATGGCACTTTCGAGGAGTTTAACTCTCCAAAAGATTTTCAATTTTTGATTTTCAACATTTTGGGTGGGGGGGACATATGGCACTCAAGCGCCATATCCAGTTTGTACATGGTAACCATAGCACAGCAAGAAGATAATCCTCTGTTAGATAAGGTCTTGGGGCGAGTATAACCACTTGGATGGTATGGTGTTTTACAGACTTTGCATTTCTTGACTTCAGCGCCAACAGGAAGTTCCTTTTTGCAATAGCCGCAAGGTGTATTGGAAGATGGTTGACCTGACGAATGCATTGCTGGAGAACGATTCACTGTCACTGAAGATTGCTGCTCCGATTCATATTTGTTCAGAAATTAATACTAGGGAATTATGAGAATTGATTAGGTAGTCACATTGGAAACAGGCCTTAAGATGCAAGAGGGACTGGCGTGAATTTGGTTCGGCCAAACGCTGAGCGTTAAGACTTAACCTTAAAGAATGTCACAGAGTTATTTTTGTGAGCCGGCAACACCGCTTAGCTTAGTATATAAGCATATGGTCAGTTTGAGGTTAAACACACCAAAGTAATCTTGAAACAACTAATATAATTTTTTTTTATGTTTTGGACAGAGGCTTCTGTGGTTTTCTGTTAAAAGAAAGAGGATATGATGCATTTATTCCAACTTTGAAAAGGAAGTGTAACCAATTAACTACAAAAGAATCCAATAAATCTAGTCTTCTAATGAAAATGCATTGGGTAGTAGAAGCAGTCCTTGGAAGTAATTGGTCACAGGTGCAAACTTTTGCATTATCAACTACATAGTGTGATCTTTTCAAATAATGGGACATTCTGGAAACTAGCTTGTTTTTTCAAAACATTTGGCAAATGACTACTCAGTTTGTTGAATACCATTATTATCTGTGTGAATTTGACAAACAAAACATCAATTACTTCGTAATGAAATTGGAAAAGAAAACTAGAACAGAAGAACAGTATACATTTTCAACTTTTACCTTCAAATCAACTTCTTAACTTTCCTCAATGAACGTCACAAGAATTGCGAACTTTGTTCATCATACTAGCTGAAGTAATAGTTTCACATTTAGCAGAAATGTTAAATGATGATATTTTACAGTTATTTCATATTGCACTTTGTACTTTTGTCCTTGTTTTTTGTAAGTGATTGATTTCTTGTAAAATAAATAAAAAATTCAAAAAATTTAGTGCAACGAAAATCCTATGCAAAACAGCCAAGAATCAGAATGCCACCAACATGCCCACTATTACCGGTCATTAATTATATCTCTCAATGTAACAAGTCATCCATTGTAATCATATACTAATATAAAAATTTTAGTTTGTGCTACAATAATGAATAAAAATATATGAAAAACACTCAAATTAAATGTACAATTGTTGTGATCATTTTCAAAGAATGTTTAAAGTAAACTGCTTCTAAGGCAAAAAAAGGTAAAAATAATTTGTAATTTAACTATGACCCAATGATAGAAAAAAAATTGACAACCGGTGTTTTGACAGAATGTTTTCGGTGGGTGTTTTTGTTTGTTTTGTTTTGTTTTGTGCCTGTTCCTGTGTTCAAAGGCAAAGCAAAATTAAATATTTTTTGTTTGGATTTGACACCAAGAAAATATTTTAAAAAAGCAGTTGTGTGTGTGTGTGTGTGTGTGTGTGTGTGTTTTCCCCACTATACATTATTTTCTTACTTTCAATATAATTCAGGTAGACTTGTTGATGTGAAGTCAAAAAATAACACTTATTAAAACATGTTTTAGCCTATAGAGGGCTAGGGTTGGGGTGGCAAGGTGGCTAAGAAATGCTTCAAATATTTTATTTTTATGGAGCCATAATTTAACTACTATGCATTGATTATATACAGGCTGAGTCACATAACTTTAGCACCTCCTGTAGTTTTTGAAAGATTGAAGTTATTGTCCACTAGTTTTCATGTAAGTGCATAAGGGAATGGGGCTAATTGATACAAGTATTCGTTTCTGTTGTATCATTTGTACTTTTTGAGATACTGAGGTAACTACTGTTTTTCAAATGGAACTAGACATATTTTCTATCACGATGAGCGTAAAAAGATTAATCCAATGATATACACATTGTCATATGTTAGATAAGCATTTTTTTGAGTAATTTTGATTTTTCACGACTCATGTTTCATGGATATTTTCAATGTAACAGTCCGCCACATAAGGTCATGCAGCATTCCTCATTCTTAGGCGTGCTTGGAAAAGGGAAGCCGATTGAAGTATTTGAAGATACGAAACATTTCAAATCTTCACAAAACTTGTGGTGGTATGGAAAGCAGAACTGGAATTTGTAATTGTGCTGTATGGGCATAGAATACAAATCGTGCTGCATGGGCATACACCTACATCTTTGCTAATACGTCGAGGACCTATGTATGGATGAAGGAATGTCATTGTCAGTATCACAATTTCACTTTCTTCATTCGTGGCTGTTCTCTTTCTGTGACCTCTTTGTGCATGAAGTGACCTATTTGAATGTGTCACTGCTCGCAGTTAATAAATCTTTTCAAAAACACCTGCATGTGTGTTTGTTGGTAGATGGTGGACATCTTGAACATATGCTGAAGTAAATTGATTAGTAATGTCGAGTGTTTACCTTTATTTACTACTTTTTAGTAAATTTTTGGAATACATTTTTCACTTAGTGATAAATTATTGCTATTATCTTTACTGGATTTTTCTATTCCTACTTTACTATTACATGCTCATTAACATAGAATTTTTTGCTCAAAATGTGCAACATTCTTTATACAATCTTAATTATTTATTCTTATTGTGTTTTGTTTCAAGATCTCATTAATATCCTATCATATGAAACCCCATTAAATAGAGTTGAAGTAGCATACAATTTCTTCAATCAATGAATGACAGAAAAATATGAAAATGTGGAAGGATGGAAAGTAGAGTTCAGGAAAAATTGCAACAGTTTTGTGAAGATTTGAAATGCGTTTCATAGCTTCAAATACTTCAGTCAGCTTTTTATTGCTGGCCAACCTTACGTATCAATCAGTAAATAAATATACGATGCCTTTTCCCTCCCACGAAAAAATATATTTAATACTTTAATCAGCTTGCCTTTCCTGAGTGTGTGTTAACACGAGGAGTGCTGCGTCACCTTGTGTGGTGGACTGTTTCTTTCAAAATATCTGTTAAACACAAGTCGTAAACAATCAAAATTACTCCAAAAAATGCTTATCTTACATACGACAATATGTATATCATTGGATTTGTTATTTTACGCTCATCATGATAAGCTAAAAAAACATGTGAAGTCCCATTTGAAAAAATCAGTTACCTCAATATCTCAAAAAATACAAATGATACAGTAGAAATTAATCCTTGTTACAATTAGTCCCATTCCCTTATGTACTTCCATGGAAACTTCATTGCAATAACTTCAACCATTCAAAAACTGCAGGAGGTGCTGAAGTTATGCAACTTACACTGTATACTTTGATTATAGAGATTATACGTACCTTGAATTTTACCATCTTTACCAGGGGTGTCCTTTATAAAGAAAACTGTTTTGTGAGATGTAGACTGAATATTTAATTTAAAGTCTAGAAAAATATTACAAATCCATGATAAATGCTCTAAAACTTACCCAGAAAAGTAAATAATGATTGATAAGTGAACAAGGCAAGAAAATGCTTCATCAAGAAGAAATTTTATTTTTTTGTTTCCTCAAAGAATGAATGTTTTATAGCAGTTGATGTGAGAAGATGCAAATATATTTTTTGAATTAGGATAAAAATTCCAATTGCTAAACAAATTCTGCCCGCATGTAATGAGTCATTGTTTACTCCTTTTATTTTGATGTTCTTAATAATATTTCTCTGTTTTGTCCAAATCCTTTACCTTTGATCTTCAGTTAATTTCCCAAATTCAAAAGGAAGTAATTAAGATAAGCACTTCTGATTGTAAGGTTTAGGTTCATATTACAACCAAATTTATCAAATGTTTTATACAGTTTCAATTTTGATACTTTGCGTCTAAAAATTTGCATTCTATTGAATGTTACTTCAGATTCTTATTGGTTTCATAAGACTACTATCTCCTCAAATTCCAATTTTTAATTGCACTAATCACAATTAACTAATCTTAATTACTGAGCTTGTTATAGCTCTGAGATTCTAAGTGGGTGAAATTAACTTTCTGTGAGTTATGTTTTTCATTTCAAAAACTAGAAATATAAAGATATTATAAATATTGTATTTTTTACGATTATTATTATAATTTAAGAAATGCAAAAGGCTAAGTAGCTCAATACATATATGGAAACGGTTCTTATTAGAAGCTCCGGTACAAGTATTGCAATTACAAATGCTAAGTAAGAGACAAAACATTAATGACAATTATAAAATTAAGAAGCATGATACAAAATAAAATAAATTTATCAATAATTATATAATTGATCTATAATAATTTTAGAAAATGAGAATATATTAAAACTCAAATCATCTTTAAGAAGTTATACATAAAGAGTACATCATTTGTCAATCTTGTAGATTCCAATGATGGTACATTCAATAATTTAGCAATTACTAAATAGTTATGACTATATCAAGGATTTTCAAGCTTAGCCTTGCATGCTTCATTTGAGAATAATATATACTGAACCCTTTCAATCCTTTTAATTTGATAGTACTAGACCATACTGCAGAACAATACAAGAGTTCAGATTCAACTAAAAGTTCTATAATATTGAAAGTGCATTTAACTTTGGAGAACTATTTATCACAAAAAATTATTTAAGATTTTAATTTTTTTTTTTAAAAATTCATTAATCAATGTGGAAATTGCTCAATTACATTACAATTTAGAATTTGATACTCAGTGGTGGTATTCAGCTTGAAAAAATTGTTTATTTAATTGATCAAAGTGTTTATTAAACACTTCAGTTGTATTTATACACTCATATATGCCACTTTATAAAGATGAGAAAAGAATACAAATTTTGTGTTGAATTGTACATAGTTAAATTGTAAATATTTAGTTTAAAAAATATGGGTAATGAAAAGTATTCATTCTATAAGTAAAATCCATAACTCAAACATTTTTTGTGACATATGGATTTATGTATTCTATAAAGATATTTCTTATTGCTACAGTATTCTGTGTTGAAGGTTTACAGAAAACAATTACCATATTTAAACAGAATTCGGTTTAGTATGTATTATATGCTATTACATGCTATTAGTAATAGATGTTTAGCGGAAATATAAATGCAGAGAACACTTTACAATTTTCTTTTAACATGTGAAAGATAAATGTCTCTAGTTTTAATGACGCACATCAGTAAAATTGTCATTAATATGATTGCTCATTTTAATATTCTTTAACCATGGTTTTGAAATATAGCACGAAAGTATTGTCTTTCCAAAATATTTTCGCTGTTAGAGGCATCTTCATTTTTGTATGTTATATTTGTTCTTCCTTTTGCAGTGAAACTAAACTGAACTCTTTGTTATGGTGCTTCAATGTGACTTCACACTATTAGTGCTCTTCATGCAAAAAAAAATGTGTTAATTGTTACTGAGCCTTTTCCAAAACCCTGACTTGCCATCTTTGGCACAGTAGACTAGAAGCAAACACTTAATATTTTAAGTATCCATGAGAAAGTGTGTGTACATGTGGAGAGGGGGGCAAAGACTACTTCTTCGAAGACTACACAGACAGTAGCCCCAGTTCCCTCCTCTTGACTTTAAGAGTATGTCCTCACAGGCTTATGATTAGGTGATGAAATATTTAGTTATTCAATTGTTACCTATCCTTTTCTATTGGGAAAGAGTCAAAACAAAGTGATACTGATGGGTAGGTAATTGTAAAACATAAATCAATGTTGAAGGCTTTAGCTGTTTCCTTGTCGGGACTGGCCCCAAACGTAATGTAATGTTTTGTAAGTACATATAAAAACTTTTTTCAATAAAATCTTATTATTCCTCTTAATTTGTTCTCTTGTGTATCATTTAAATAGAAATTAAATCAAACTTTCCTTTTAATTTTTCACTTTTATAATTTAATTTTCTTAAAGTTATAAGGTGATACTTCGTTATTTCTCCAAAGAAAAAATATAAACTATTTATCTTTTCAGCAGAAGTCCTTCTGGCACAATCACAAACAATTTCCCAAAGATTTCTGTTGAAAAAATTAATATACCATGTTTTCGAGAAACAATGGGTGTGCTCAACTAGGTCCTTCTATTCAACATACTTTCAACCTTTGTGTTACATGTAGTCAGTATTGGAATCAAAGAACGAATATTAAATAATTATTCATTCTTTGTAAATATGTGTCTTGTTTTCATTTGTGTGTCTTTAATTGCTTGTTGCCTTCAGATACCTTCATTGAATATATGGTCCCCAGAGGAATCTTATTTTCTCAGTGAATTGTTGTTGCATCTTGTTTGAGGATCAATATTTTGTATTCATTCAAATGCAGCCAAGTAGCTAAAATGTGAAAATTGGTTTTGCACTTTGTCACTTCTTCCATTATCTTCTAATGCTACAGAATTTACCAAATAGTGTGGAATTTTTTGATTATTCGGTCAGTAATGTTATGAAATTTATGGGATAAACAGAACAGATTAATGGTCGTGATTTTGAGGGCAAAAAAAAAATCAAATAAACATATTATTTATTAGAATATAAAAGATGCAAAATTGGTCATTTACAAAGAAATGTCTTTCGAGACATTTCCATAAAATTTCCATAAAATTACAATTGCAAATATGATTCATAGATGTGCATCAATTTTCAATTTTGTTTGGGTTCCAAATCTTTTGGAAATTATTGCAGTTTCTTCATTTCTTTGAGCTCTGTAACAAGAAATATGTTCTTAAAACATCTGTTGTACAATAAAAAATACCTGATCACAATATTCTTAAATACACCTACAAGGTTACCTGTTAATCTTTGGTCAACACTGTGATCAGATATATGGCAACGGTAGTTATTAAAATTGCCGTCGCGCCAATTGTTAAGGCTCTTAAAAGATTGCACCTCCGTTGTTCCCGCCTTTGGGCTTGTTCATCGCCATTTTCATCACCATTATCACCATTTTCCTCCATGAGTGTGCTTGGATGGCTTGAAAAGCTGATTACAAATATAAGCAACCTATCCACCACACTATCTTATCGGATATAAGGCTGTATTTGATCCGCAATATGGCGGCGTGAAGTACTTCCTGTGGGAATAGCCAACTTATGAAACTATCATTCCGATCTACTCTCTCGCTTTTGTTGGTTTGTCATTTGCTCCTCGCCCGGATATCTCGCGTGATTGAGAGATTGTTCACAATACAATAATGCGCATCTCTTTTTTCATTAGAATTAGAGCTTGTAGTGTCGGCTGTAGTATTTTTAGTGCCTTGTGGCCATAGATTAACACCATCCATGTTGTGGTTCCGTAGAGCAATGCTGCCACTCTTCTGTGCACTGCAGCTATTCATACTTCCGCGAACATTTATGGCAAGGATGTTATAATATATTTATTATAACCTCCTTGATTTATGGCCTATCTGTAACAAAATAATTGGGAGAGTTACAAGACATACTTTCTCGCATTATTTCTAACTTTAGCAATTTTCGAAAATTCCGATATTTCCACGAAAATGAGACCTGTGCCATTATTTTAACCATCCCTTGTTCTAGCGGTAAAAAAGTGCTGTTTTTGAGAAAACATATTTTTATAAATTGCGTTAACTTCAAGCAGAAATTAAGTGAAAATTACTTGTTTAAAAAGAAATGTATATGACCATTTTTGAAGATCAGATTTTGTTTGACAAAAATTTCTATCGTCAATATTGCAGTTTTTGAATGTTAATTTTTGGCAATTTTGGAAAATAGAGAGTTCGCCGGAAATGAGACTAGCTACACTTTTTTTACCGTCTGATATATACTAGGAGACAATTTAACACATTGATGCCCATTTCCCCCAAAATGGGGCAGTCAACTTCAACGATTTTGTTTTCGTATCTCAAACACTTCTATTGCGAATTTCATTTTTTCAATAGACAGACATCCCAAATGAAACATGTGAGCGAGTTTTGGCATTCCTGATTACTAGATGTCGATAGGGCTGAGATTGCTAAAGCATTGCTCGCGTATGTGTTTATGACTTGAGTCTGTTCGAATCTTCTAAGATCCTGCCTAATTAGGCAGGCTATGCCTGTTGTTAAGTCGAAGGGAGAGGCCGGTGTAAAACAAACAGTGGTTGGTCCGTACTGAAGTTGACGGGGAATATGGAGATCTAACGGTATTGCAACCTTTTCTATTAAAGCTCAAATACGGTTTATTAGTGGTTAATACAAGACTTATCAGCGGCTACTACAGCTTATTATACAACTTATCAGCAGCTCATATAACCAGCAGATGGTGCATTGGAGTACTCTAGTAATAAAATTTAGCAACATAAAGGTTTAGCACTAAAAGTTAACAAACTACAAGAGAGCTACAATAATGACAACGCGCACGGATACTACGGGCGAGCGCTATGCGTCCAAGATTATTATATGTTGGGTGTTAATGGATTACAGAAAAAATGTGGTGCCGTTTTTAAGTAAATAATTTTTTTATTGCCAATTTTTCGCGCAAAATTACACGAAAACTACTAATTTTCGCAAAATTCTATACGATCTCATTTCAAGATCTATCTTTGAACAACAGATTTTGTTATAAAAAAATCTTTATCTTCATTAATTTTGTATCCGGAAGTCGCCGAAAAATATTTAAACTTTTGTAAATTTCGAAAAATTAAGAATTTCGATGAAAAAGAAACCTTCATCATTCTTTTAAGCGTCCTCTACGCTATCCGAAGTAAGAGATAAATCAAAAAATCTGGAGCCATTTTTTAGAAATGTTTAGCCTTCACGCAAAGTACCCCCAAAAGTTGAAGTATCCGTTTCAAACTCGAAGGGCCTCGAGTTCCTTTAAATCAATCGAGGAATACCAATTTTGGAAAAAATCGGATCAACGGTTTGGCGCAAACGTTGACCATGGACGGACGGACGTTTTGTCGTCAATTGCTTTTTCGGTATCAAAGACCCACAAAACGGATTTTGTACTGAATTTTCCACTTCTTTATCAGGCCTGCCGATCAGAATTTTTCTGCCGAAAATTCGCTGTTTTCCTCCATGCAGTTGAAATACTTTTTCTTCTTGGGCTCTTTTAAGGGCGAGATAGTAAAAATTGTTGTTTTTCACAAAGTTCACAAAATTATTTACACCTCCATGCGTAAAATATCTTTCTATATCATTACATATTGCAAATACTAAATCAGTATCCTTTTCCATGGGCTTCATTTTTGTATCGGCTATGTTTCTTACTTTCCCAACAGGCTTTACAAATCCACTATCCAACTCTGGGACCACAGCATGGGAAGCTAGTTCAGTGCCCATGATCCAACCCAGAGGCTGCTCATATATTTCACTTGCATTTATGTGAAGCTTTCATAGCTGGGAACATACCACTTGCTACTCTTGGAAACACAGTACTGAAGCATTTTTTACTACAGGTACCAGATGAATCCACATTGAGAAAGAATGTATTGCTCCAGTTTCATGAGAAAGCTATTGAACATACAGAGATAGACATTGCTGACTACAACCTTTGGTTAAGTGTGGACGAAACAGCAGATGCCTGTGGTAGATTCATTGCCACCATAGTTGTGGGCATACTGACTTCTGAGGAACCCAGTACACCCCATGTCAATTTATGCCAAGAACTTAAACAAACCAACTACTCTACAATGTCAATTGCAGTGAGGGATGCTTTAAAGATTCTATGGCGAGACAGAGAAGGAGTGGATAAATTGCCAAAAATTCAGGTCTTTTAACGAGTTACAATTGATTATGTTTACCCTAATGGAGTAAAAAAAATAATTGTGAGTTGGAAGGGATGGAATAATACATACATAATTGCATTGTTTTAAAAATGTGGAAGTGCTTGTATTCGAGTATCATAATTAGTATTTTTTTATCTGCATATATTTTTGGAGCATCAAATTTTGTGTTCAAATATGTATGAATTCTAGGTCTTTTATTGACAGATGGTGCGTGCTTTTTCATTGTCAGGTTTATTGCACAGCTCAGATGAACTTTCATTTTCGTGTTTTTCTTTCTTCTTATTTATGTTTCTGGTACAAACTAGTTTTCAAGGTACAAAATGAATATGTTCTTCAATTAATTTTTTAAATTATCTTCTCCTAATGGATTTTGACAAGATCTTGTCCCAGGTACTTTTCTCCTTGAGGCATTTACAGTTTTTTCTCACCATTGATATTTCTTCAAAGATATAAATGGTGCTTAAAGTAGTGCTTGGTTGATGAGCTAAGACGGAATGGACTAACGTACATAGGTACGCTCAGGAAAAATAAGTGTGAAATTCCTCCATCGATACTGCCATCCAAACAAGAAGAGGAACATACTGCTAAATTTTGTTTCACAAAGAACAGAACGTTAGTAATGAACGTAGAATGTTACTAAGAAAGGGAAATTTGTTCTTCTAATCTCTTCCATGCACCACACACAGTCGAGAAAAATGGAAAACCAGAAATAATTGAAACTTACAATTCAAGCAAATAGGGAGTTGACTCACTGGATCAGAAAGTTGCAAATTATACTGTCCATAGAAGAACAAGGCGATGGCCACTTGCAATATTTTATGCAATACTAGACATTGCTGGAGTCAATGCTCATGTTCTATATAATTGCCGGCGATCGAATACTGAAATGACACACCAGGACTTCTTTGTGCGCACTGGTAAGGCACTTGTCTTCCCGCATATGGGGCGTAGACTTAATGAATCAAGGCTTCCGAGGACACTTAACAACATAATAAAGAACATTCTTGGCGTAAAATGTGAAAAAGGAAACTCAGCAGGACACCGAAGTCAAGAGGGTGACGAACTGAAGAAACGGAAGCGCTGCTCTCTTTGTTCGTCATCAAAGGACAATAAATATAACACAGTCTGCTGTCAGTGCAACAAAACTGTTTGCAAAACCCACAGTTTAGTAAAAGTGTATTGTGATGAGAGCATAGAGTCTGAATAAATTATATCCTGTCCATAACTGCATAATAATTTGGCTAATTATAAACAGACAAAAAATTAAACATCTGCTGTATACCACTTTTGCATGCTTGCAAATTTTATTAATTAAAAAGCATTCTTGTGTTTTTCTCTCCCTATTATGTTTATACAAGTGTTAGCTCTTCATTTTCATCCATACCAATGAAACATTTCTAGTATATTGAAAATGAATCCCTTTTCATAATGATCTCATCTAACCCATGTAAATATATAGGAATTTAGAAATATGGTGCTTTAGACACACTAAATGAATTTATTTGAAGAAGTCTTTCAGTTACAATCCTTGAGGGAAGTTTTTTTATAATGTATATCCATTTCTAATTTCTTCAAGAAAGAATTAATATGCCAAATTACAAAATTAATTTTTGGGTCTCCGCTGACCCGACAATACCGTTTACGTAACCAAAACCCATGATACCAGTTAAGGGTTAATTTGATCAATCAGAGGAGTCAAGTTCTGACTATATTTTACCAGGGAGGCTGTATAGTAATTCAGATTTGGCCTCTGTAGTCTTTGAAATACTTTCTTGAAAAGTCTTGTTGAGCAATACATAAAACTATCTTCTAGAGTTCCAACTCCCTCTGTGCACAACCTTCTGGTTGTTAAGAAGAGAAATTGTCAAGATACTGCTGTGCAGTAGTGGAGCATTTATCTACAAAATGATATCAGAAACATTTGTTCATGTAATTGAGAAGACAGTCATGAATTTTTTCCATAAAGCAATTATGCGTGGCTACGGTTTTGAATTGTATTAACATATAATACTTGCAAGATGAAACAACAGTGTTAACACAAGGTTCTAATAATGAAAGTTCTAAATCGTGACACAGTAACTCCTCATCTAAACTAAGACAGAGAGAAAAAAAAAAAAAAAAGAAAAACAAAACAAACAAACAACTTTGCCTACATACTTGTAGACACTTCAGATCAATAAATTTGAAGGTAGTTCCTCAGTGAGATATTTCATTCCTGAGAGAGGAATATGTTCAGACATTTTGGAATTTTCCGTCTTCCTTGAGAAACTTCAGATCTTCTGGTTGATCATATTTTCCAGGCTGCAGAAAAGTGGTGTTTATAATATGATAATGATAAAAATAATGTTCTTTACAAGCTTAAAAAAATTGAATAAAATGTAATTGATGTAGTCTATGCAGCTCATATATTCCATAATGCAGTTCAAATAGTTGCAGACAACTTACTCGAAGATATTCAGGAAATTATTAAAAATGCACTTCCTTCCACCAGTTCGCAGTACGTTGGAGTGTCTTAAACTGATTTGCAATTTTGTGAATATTGAATAGAATACTGTTTTAGGAGGCAGTAACAACAGATTGCTATCACATCAACCGTTTCATTGATATGTATGAACGACTTACGTCATGTATTTTGAGCCAAGATAGAGTCCAAATTTTTTGAATGCATTTTTAATAACAGAAAATATTTAGTGTCCTTGCTGTTTCTATAAGCTCAGTTTAAAATTCTTTTAGATGCAATTTGAAGAATTGAGTGAGGTTTTGGTGTTGAAATGATAAAAAGAAATTGGATGTATTGATTGCATTGCTAAACTCAATATGCAACAAAAAATTATTTCTCACTGGAGATCTGAAAGAAGAACTGGAAACTATTCTTGAAGAAGATCTGTTCTTTGAAGATTTTTATTCATTGAAATATGTAGAAATACATCAGTAACCATTAAGTCACATTATAAACATGAGTCTTGCTCAAAATAGTACTATGAAATGATCTCTGGAACCCAGAAGCTCCTGGGAAAAGTTCATTCATCTGCGAGGAACTAAGCTATCAGTGTGCAGGACATCAAAGGAAAAAACAAATGGAAACAGAAGTACAATCAGTGTAACAAGATCAAATAATTAACACAGAACTAAGAGAACATGGTTTAGTGAGAAAAACATTCTTTTTCAACACATTATTATTTAAACTTTTTAACTTTTGAAATTGTTGATGTTTTTAAGTAATTTGTCTTTAGTTTCATAATTGTCAGTTCATTTCCATCAAAATGCACAATTTTTAAATGCACTAAAAGGAGCATGTTATTGTGTTCATAAATTATTCTGAATAATGGTATTTTGTTTCATATAAGAGACCCCTTCAATCATAATTTGGTGTTGCCCCGGTTTTCATTTTAAAACAATATGTACCTATACACAAGCAATAGGTATATGATTTCAGGTTTTGGTTACAATGCTCTAAGTCAGCCTAGAGTGCAAATGACGGCAGGTAATGGTGGGCTTATTCATTGGGAAAAAGAAGCTTGTAAACTTTATTTAGTAGAGTGCTGTCGACCTCATGCTGCAGAGGTGTTTCCTGTTGGTGATGGTGCTACCATTTGAGGTCTTTCATTTGCAGTGAATGGACTGACACCTGGAGAAACATAGCTTTCGAGTGTTAGCACCTCTTCATGGAGGAACCAAAATTGCTGGTTTGCCATCGCTCCATGTTGCTACACCTCCAATGGACTCTGATCTGGTTGTTAGCAGCCAGAACAATTCACTTGTTGAGAAGGCATTGGTGCGGATTCTCCTCTATGAACTTTGAGTAAGGTACGAGAAATTATGGCACTGAGAGGCTGATATATTTTGGGGTGGTCATTATTTTGGGAATACTGGAATTTCTTCAGTCCTCCATTCTCATTTTATTAAAAAAAATAAGAAATACAAATTTTCAGTGCACTTAAAGAGTATTGTCACATACCACTAAGGATTTTGGAGTTTAATTCTCTAAAATTAACTTTAACATTTATCCCATTTTGGTATAATTTGTTTCCTAAAGTAACAAATTTCATCCATTTCATTGGACACAAATGAAATTGAAACATTTATTGAAACTAAATTCTCTCCTCTCTCTCTTTCTCTCTCTCTCCTCTCTCTCTTTCTCTCTCTCTCCTCTCTCTCTTTCTCTCTCTCTCTCCTCTCTCTCTTTCTCTCTCTCTCCTCTCTCTCTTTCTCTCTCTCTTCTCTCTCTCTCTCCTCTCTCTTTCTCTCTCTCCTCTCCTCTCTCTCTCCTCTCTCTCTCCTCTCTCTCTCTCTCTTCTCTCTCTCTCTTCTCTTCTCTCTCTCTCTCCTCTCTTTTCTCTCTCTTCTCTCTCTCTCTCTCTCTCTCTCTCTCTCTCTTTCTCTCTCTCTCTCTCTTTCTCTCTCTCTCTTCTCTTTCTCTCTCTCTCTTCTCTTTCTCTCTCTTCTTCTCTTTCTCTCTCTCTTCTCTTTCTCTCTCTCTTCTCTTTCTCTCTCTCCTCTCTTTCTCTCTCTCTCCTCTCTTTCTCTCTCTCTCCTCTCTTTCTCTCTCTCTCCTCTCTTTATCTCTCTCCCTTTCTCTCTCCTCTTTCTCTCTCCTCTTTTTTGTTTCTGTGATATTTTGGTTATCCAATCCGGGGAGATGTAAATACTGTGCATGAATAAACTTATCTCTAGTTATTGCATGAGTAGTAGTGTTAACTGTGTATTAAAATCTTCAATAAACGTTTTCATGTTTCAGGTGTTCAATAGTTTTCCTGAACGCTGCAACCAGTTTTGAGGGACAGTGCTTGGGGCAAGGTGTGATAACGGTAGGCTTTGTTTTGTTATTGTTGTGTAGATGGTACCCTGGATATGTGGTGCATTTATATGATTTGATAACAGAAACTAGTTTGTGTTTTCTATATTTCTGATAATAGTGATTCATTACATTATTAAAAGACACTGTTACAATAGCATCTACAGTATTATTTTAGCATGACACTTCAGACTGTTTTGTTAGACTCTCTTGGTATGTGACTGCAGAATGTCATGCCACTGAAAGATGCTGGCTCATGCTTAGATCTTAATATCACCTTCTGTTGTGCAAAATTGCTGTTCTATAAATCGTAAGATTGAATTATAGTAAAATGAAACTGGAGAGAGCTGGACAATCAGCATGGTTTGAAGTGAATGATGGACTACTTTCTATCGCTACAAAAGTTCCTTTCATATCACTGTAGTCAATTGTATTTCTCAAAAGAAATTGCAGAAATGTTATCTTTTGTGCTCACAAGCTTTTTCTATATCAAGATGTTATGGAAATGGTAGCCATTTCTATTTAATTAGTTTTGTTGAGTAAATTATTTATCCTCGTCTTCAAAGTCTGAAGGATAACAATTTTATGTACGATTCATTCATAAGTTTGTATTAAGTGACCATAAAAATAAAAAATTAAATTTTAAATAAGGTAAAATGTACTATGTTAAAAATGTAAAATGTGAATGGATGTTCTTGTTTAAATTTTGTAATTGCCTCTTCTAGTAGCATTTTGAACTTCATTAAAAAGTTTAGATAGTTTTTTTTAATGTATCAATATGACTTATTTGTCAGTATTGTATTATAGACAGAAATTGCTATTTCTGTTTGGATTCATATTTTATAAGAAAATTGTTTTGACTAAATCTTGCAAAATGAAATAGTTTAATCATCTTATAATATAGATTAGGTTATAGACTTTTAAAGATATATTTAGATTTGCTTCATCAAAAAACAAAGGAGCCTAGTGGATTTATTTAGAATAAACTACTGATAATTCCAAAGCTTTGTGTAGTACAGTGTAGTATCAGTACTTCATACGTCAAATATCTGGATTTGATCCTGCAACCTATTGTTTGAGGCAGTATAATACGTTCTTCACTGCATATACTGTATTTTATTGTAGGCCTAGGTCAGGGGTTCCCAATAGGATCAGTATTGATCCACTGGGGGTCGGTGATAATCAGCGAAACAATGAAAGCTGAATATTATAATAACAATAATAATTTTTTTTGTTTAAACAACTTGGTTCAATAAGCTCCAAACAAAGTCAATAAATACAACATTTACAATTACATTTTGTAAATCAATTTTAATAGAAAGCATTATAAAGCGTAGACTTTCTTTAAATAATGATAACAATTTATTTATTTATTTTAAGCCCATTGGATCCCTTGAGGGCTAAGGCCTCCTGCAGAAGTGGGGAAGTGAATTTGTATACTCATAATTTCATAACATTGTATGCTTTATATAATAGAGCATAACGTAATATTATAGATTGTTAAATAGAAGAATATAAAATATAGTTTTCTGTATTAACTAAAAGATCAAAATTTGTGCACGTTGATTTTAAGTTTCGTCCAAACTTGTCTGTCTTTTGCTACTTAAAACCACTTTACATCCACTTCTTTCTTGAACACATCGGGCCATCTCTTCTGTTGTCTTCGGTTTAGTGTTTAGTAAGAAATATAAGGGGTTAATGAAGCAACAATTCTTTTAAAAGGGGCCAATGAAAAGGAAAGTTGGAAATCCCTGGCCTAGATTTACTGCATGTAAAATAAGACTGTCTTTACATGCAATACTGTGTATGCAGTGTAGCAAGTTTTACAGCAGTTAAAAAAAAACTGAACATTTTACTGTTTCTTGATTTTATTCGTCTGTCATTTAGAAATCTTGATAATCTGCGAGGTCTGCAGCCTTGATTAATCCAGATTATTGATGTTTTACTGTATACTAATAGCATACATTTTTAAATCTTTCATCAAACATAGTAGACCTGTTTAAATTGAATTCAACTGGAAAACATATTGATATGTGATGATAGGTGATCTTGTTAAGCAATTGTTTCTTATGAAACGTTGAAAAGAAGTATTTGTTAACGACGTAATTTTTTTCTCTACAATGAGTACTGACATGGCTTCTAGATTTTTTTCCTGGTTTGTGTAGATTTACCTATTTATTTGTATATATTGACAACCCGGTTCCTTAAATCAACAACTCACAATTCTAAGTTTTGAGATATTGCCTTTTTAAGTTTTAATATTACTCTTACTATAATAATGTCAGTTACATCATTTAAATTTGAAATTTATTATTAATTATGTACTGTTATGCCATACATGGCTAATTCAAGTGACATTATTGATGTTTTCAGAGGGATAGTAAACTTAAGAACGGCAATATCTCAAAATTTAGAATTTTGAGTTGTTGCCTTTTGGAACTGGGCTGTTGATATTCAGCCAGTCGTTATATGGTTTATGCTTCAAACCGTACTAATCATGTTTTCCATACATAATAACAAATTACACTTAAAGCAATGTGAAGTAACCTTTTTAATATGTGTAATTCTAAGGTAATGTATAAACAAGATAATAGATATTATTATGTCAAGGAGGAGAAGAAAAGATCATATGTATTTTTGAGGTCACATGTCTCAAGATGATAACGCATGTTGAGGGAGCTGGTTCCATAGATCCACAACTACTGAACAAATTATTCTTTATCTGGATTATCTTATGTCTTGGTTTCCTCAGTTTTTATGTTGTATTATTGTTGATACAATGTTAGACCAGGAACAGTGCCCCCACAGGATTTTATATGTGTAGCCCAAATTCCTAAAGTTGATGTTCATAGCTCAGAGTTTTTACATGGACATTTTTCAAAAGTTTGTGATCCTTGACAAAATACTAGTTCCAAATACTGAATCCAAACATCTTCTCAACATTGCCCATATTCATGATTTGAATGGAAATGCCCAATATTCAATGTCCAGCGTCCAGAAAAATTTCTTAATCTGGTACAAGGACTAGTTTGCCTTCACGATTTTGTACCTATTGTTCCTCTTTTAAATCGAATGTTATCATCAGATCTTTTGGGTAGGTCATCATCTCAATCTGCTGATCTCCAATATTGTTTATTCTTATGTGATTGTTCTTACCCATATGTATGGCCATGAAATTTAATGTATTCAGAGAGATAAGCATTTCTTGACTAGGAGTGTATGAGGCCTAGATTTTTTTGTAGATTTGCTGAGTGATGTAGGGCATTGTAGATCGCTGCATAATCACCATACATTGAGATGTTGAACTTGGATGTTATGGGTTATATCATTAATGACCGATATAGAAAACAGTATTGACCCATGTGGAATACCAATCATGTTTTTTTGAAAAATGTTTTCCCACTCTCACTGTCATCCCTCTATCCACAAAAAGTACCTTTATCCCCTGAAGCAATTTTCCATCTATTTCATAGTGTCTGAATTTGGATGGATGTCCTCTTCACAAATATATTCATTGAACAAGACTGTTGAGGGATTATTTACAAATATGACTGGATCTCTCTAAATAACTTCAAGTTTGCATGTGTTGTACTGCAAAGAGCTCTAAGGTTTTCAAGATCATTTTTGCCTCTTAAATAAAACTTATGTGCAGGGATTGTACCCATAAACTTAGTTTCCTAATGCAGCCACATTTCCTCCGAATTACTGGAGACAGTAAAATGACCATATCTTTAGGATTTTTAATGGAATGTGTAACTGAAGATGCTATTAAAATTACTTGATGGTTGTATTGAAACTAGAAAGTAGGACTGTTGCCAAGGAAATAGATTTGCAACGTATTTCTATTTTAGATTTGTAAAAATATTAATTGATGTTTATCAATTACACTTATTTATTTTGTTTCTACGTCTTGAACTTCAAGAGTACTGAAGAGAGAGTTGTCATGTATACTCAATAATGCAGTTCTCTACACACTATTACATCAGGCTCTTTTATGTATTTGAATGTACTTTGACCTCAAATTGTTAATTGAGAAATTGGATGGCTTAAAGTGGCTTGGATGGACTGAAGGGCTGTATTTGCCTTGGCTCGAAGGGTCGCAGGTTCATATCCCATTTTGGACATGGATGTTTGTGTGTTGGTGTTATCCTTACGTATTTGTTGTATAGTTCCCCATACAGTTAAAGCAATCACAGTGATCATTATATGGCCAAGTTGTTAAAAAGCGTCCTATAAATACAAAATTGTGCCATACTAATGCAGCAATGTGACAAAAAATATTGAAGAGAGTGCATCTTACTTGGTTTTTGGACTTGCAAAACTTAAGAGTTTTCATCATATTGGGTATATTGTTAAAAAAAAAAAAAAAAAAAAAAAAAATAATATTTTAAAAAAAAAAAAATGATATATAATGCATCAGTTTACATTTGAATTATAAAATTTAAAAATGTGTTTCATGTACCTGTTACAAGTGTTACAAGTACCTATTACAAGCTTCTGAATCAATGGTCCCATATCCATATCGATCACGTTTTTGTCCAATTTGCCTGATCCATTTAGGGAATCTACTGTTCTAACTTCCTGCGCATTTGGTCTGTATTTTCTTGAAACACAACTTAAGTCTTTTGGAAGGGAACGTACTTCTGCACAGTGAGTTCTTTTACCAAAAGAGAAATTTAACTTCTCGCGCTGTCTTCTGAAGAATTATTTGCCCTCAAAATCACCTGTGTGTTAGTTGCCGCTATGCCAATTATTCTAAATAAGGAAAGAGGATATCTTCCCGCTTTGAACGTTTTTGCAGAACAATACCCAAGCGTTTGGGGTACAACCCCCACCCCCTTATGTTACGTATATTTTAGTCAAGAAGAATTTATTGGCCTGCTTGTATCCTCATAAATTTCTAAATTGTCATGGGTTATTGATAATATCACAGTTTTTTGTCTTGAGGATGTATGATACTAGAGTGAAATTCTCTTGATAACCAAACAGAGACTGTCCTACTTTTGATTTCTTGGCACGGAATTCCATTGGTGTTCCTCTTACTATTTTCCAATTTTCCCAAGAATGTGATTCCATGGAGATGATCATGAATGTGGTAACAACTGTAAACATTTTCCGTCACGAGGTTGCCTTGTGAAGCTGATTACTCGGAGTCATGCCATGCTGACCTTTTCAATACTTTGGTTTTCACCGTCAGATTCACATAAAAAACAACCAATTCTTCATTGGAAGATTGTTCCAGAAGAGGACAAATTTCATCCACATTGCGAATTGCAAAAATTTATAAACTTGTGCAACACAAAGTAAATTGTAAGTTGCAATATAGACAAAACGCCGAAGTTGGCGAAAAGAAAAATCTCCAAGAAATACCTACATTTCCGTGTGCGTGCGTAACGGAGTGCCACCTAACTGATCTTTCAAACTCGCGCGACATTCACGAATGCAATTAGAACGCCTCTAACGTGCGGCTAACACGTGTGAAATAAGTTCGAAAAGGTATACACGAGATATCTACCGAAAACAAGTGTAAAAAAATCACGTTATCACATCATAAGCAAAATTGCGGCACTGAGTGCCGCAGCGCGCCTGCTTTAGGGTTCATCTCACCATTTCTCTCTCTCTTTGTTGTAACAAACTTCACTCGAATATACTGAGAGCAATTAAGCCTTCTCGAATTTTATGGGATTTTTCTATTATTCTGTTGTAATGCTTTGCAGAAGTGAGTGGTATGGTAATGCTGTAACAATACGTAAAATGGGTTTCGTTTTGTGTTTTTCAATCTTTCTTCTCTACAAGAAATGCACTGTTTGTTTGCGGTGAAATCATTGTTCCTACGCTTTCTGTCGCATTTCTGTAAGGTTTAGAAAAAATGATAAGATTTTCCCTTTGTTAACATTTTATGGGTAACGAATTCCGGGAAAATGAGTTAATAGCTACGTTCTTGTTGACTTCTTCAAGTACCATGGTCTTTGACTTGACGCTATATCTAGATTGAATTATCTTACGTTTGGCCTGGATTTTATTTTTATCATCTTCTTCCATTTCTACACATTCCAATGTCTCAGTTTCCTTTTGTACCTTGAGCAAAATGATGATTTGTGAAGGGTCTGCTTTCAACATAACCACTTTTCGCTCTGCTCTGACACACTCTCTTCTGAGCTTGGGGCTCTGAGTACCACAGCGTTCGAGTGGTTTGTGAAAATCATTGTTTCTATCTTTGTTTCGAATAGTTTCAATTGTGATTGTTCAATGCTCTCAATTTCCTCCTGAACGCCAGTCGTAAAGTTTCCTCATCTCTTTCTTGTTTATATTGTGAGCGTGAGTGTGTGGGTGTGGGTAAGCTGGGGCGAATCACATCCACGGCAGTGGAAGAATTTGAATATTCGCCTCTGTATGAAAAGAGCCCACGGAACTTATTCAGCTCAGCGACGCTCGTTGGGGAAGTTGGCGCTGGCCTCGACGCGAGCGGGCTGGGGTTCGGTGAAATGAGGGGAAAAGGAGGGAAATTCAGCAGTTGTATAGGTACGTTCGCTTTCGCTTGTATTCGGATTGCTACGAAGTAAAGCCTCCTAAACTGAACATGCATATTATTGAAGTTACGTTACGAATTGAGAAAAAAACAAAAACAGATGGGAGTGGTAAGAAAGCCCCATCAAGAAGTAAATGATTTTAAATTTACGTTGAAGAAACTGCTTTATATATGCTAATGCTAGTCTGGAGAAATTGCGTGAATGTGTCGATTAAATAACCGTACTTACACCCGCGTTTTTTCCTAGCTTTTTTGTCTGCTAATTTTATACCGAGTTTGACAGACAGAATACGTTGAATTTGTTTGTTTGCTGCAAGTAGTAAAGAACATTTTCGGAGTCCGGGTTTGGCTGCTGGTCAACTGGATCCGGCATCGTTTAACGTCGATTCAGACATAATAAATCGGATTCCCGTTATGTGAGCGTCCACCTGGAGGCGATTTGTAGAGGGTATAATCAGCCATCCTGAAGTAAGGTCAACATTTTGCACAAATTCGAGATAGGGATGATCTGAAAGGCAATGATAAAAAAGACACGTGTCTTGTAATAGAATGAACAGATGTCTGAATTCTATTGAATGAACAGTAATAGAACTACGCAGTTATTTATGCGAAGATAATCTCTCTGAATTCCATAGCGTGTATCGGTGTACTTTGTCATAGAATTTGAAGGCAAGTTATTAGTTGTGACACTTTTTAAAGATTCAGACATGTTGTGGATAAGTGAAAATTGAATGAAGGGATGTAAAATTATTTGAGTGGTAACTATAACTGACATAATTTGACTGAGGTCGGTTATCAAAGGCAGACAAAACACATTCTCGCTATTCTAACTGGGTTAGTTGAAATCATTTTAAAGCAGTTCCTATTTAATTAAAAATGTATAGTCGGGAATTAAATGCAAAGCTCATATTAATGAGAGAAATTTTCTAGGTAGAAGGTTTAACTTGGAAAGGGAGTAGTAAATTTAATTTCTTTTAATAACTTGTAGATATATTAAAAGAGTATTAAAAAACACGACGGTAGAGCTGATTGGGTTACAGAGTGATTTATGAACTGTTGGAGTTTGTGTATTTCTGTCTTGTGTGTTCCTGGTATGTTGTGTATTTTCTTGGTTTTATTGAATACAAATACTTGTTCAAGATTCTCTATTGTTCAATTCCACATTTGAGAGACGATTCCTTACACCCTGAGGCCAGGAAAGAATCCTATCGTTTTAAATAGTAATAGAGTTGCAGATCGTTCAAGACAATAAGTTATGTGTAGCCTGTTTTTAAACAATTGTCTGTACCTAATCTCAGGGAAGAGGCGTAATTGGTGAGCTACACCATGTTAGGCCGGACTCTGTGTATGTGTGTGTGTGTGTGTGTGTGTCTGTTTGTGTCTTTTTTCGGGGGTTGTTTAAATATTTTAATTTCTTTCTTCATCTGATTTTCAATTATTTTACAATATTTTCACTTGGCTCAGAGAGATTATTCTTCTGTGTGTCTCGGAGTTCGTTTGACAGCTAGGTGCCCGCCCTCTTCTCTCACAGATCAAGATTTCTCCCGAGTACATCTCGCGGACGACTAGCATCTTCTGTCCCTGTTTCGTCATCCCTTCCTTGCCGCTTAGCCGTCGCGGATAGACGCTACCCAGCCTGGGCTCTCAGAGGGAGCGTGTCCATCATTTCTCCGCGTCCGTTTCCCGTCACTTTGGCTATTACTACAAACATTGTAGACACCGCTTGGGCTCTGTCAGGATGTGTTCTAGCCTCCTAAAAAACCTTCAAATTTAGATTACAGTAATGCTTTGTATTGTCTATAAAAACGTTGAGTATGTATTTTATTACGGTTTGTAGAAGGTGTAATTATACTTGGGTTTTTCTAATGTCACATCAGTGGGTATTATCTGTATGAGGAATTCGGCGGGACTTTTGCGTCATTCTCATTCCTGTCGCTTGATGTGCAGCGCTGCTCGATACGGTCGCTATCATGCAACATCTTGCGGCAGGACCAAGAGAGACGGAAAACGTAGTGCCCAATTCCATCTTACAGATACTATCCACAGATGCCACGGAAAAAAAAAAGTATAGTCCAAATCCGGAGAATTGCAAATGGCATAAAATGGTGAACGTAGCCAACCCTCTAATGTAGATTGTCAGCTGCCACAAAACTCGCAGGAAGCCTGAGAAACGTCGTCATCTTGATCATGCACAAGAACAAAAGCAAAACATGTGTTACAGAAATTTGTGGGTAGTACGACTTTGTTTTATTTGTTTAGCATTGATGTAATGTCTGGAAATTCTTTCTGCTGATTATTGACAGCCTCTGGATGCTGACATTTTTCAGTTAAAGAACAACATTTATACTTATAATATGCAGATCTGCAATAACGTAAGAAAAATACTTTGTGATTAACTTTATCGCCATATGATGAATTGTTAACTGAGGCTTTATTTGCACCTGCTACCTTTGTACTAATACATTTGGACCCAACATACCTACCATGTATTAGTGATCTGAAAGAACTAAGAAGAATGCGTCAAAAACGGATGAAAATCGAATTATGGAACAAATGGTAAAATATCGAAAAGCCTCGACATTTTAAAAAAATGGTGTATTCATTTTCAGAATGTTAGTTTTATACAATACACATCAAGAACGTAGCATAGAATCTCTTATTACATAGTGTTATTTGCAGTGGTAACACTGCTTGATTCTTCTGCTTGACGAATTGCACCACGGTCTTCCTCGTTGAATTGTCAATGAAAGTCACGAAGTATCTTACGTTTCCGTTTGAGGGAACACGCATTGGTCTGCAGTTAACAGAATGACAACTGTCCTGGATACATCTTCGGAAATGGTTTAGTTATAATATTTAGTAGTGCTGTAATGTATCAGTATTTCCTCGGTTTTCAGTTTTCTTGTTATGTTTTAATTAAACATCTGCTTAGCCAGATGCATATGTTGGAGTAGCTGCAGCGGAAGGTCCTGACCCTACAACTGAATTGCAAAATTCTCACTCATTTGCTTTAGGGATTTGGCACGTGTCAGACGTGCAGGAAGGACCCCTGTGTGTAGGTGGGTTGGAACCGGGGCATAACGTTGCTGAGAGATTGTAAAATTTTCGTAAATATGTAGTAAGTTGCGTACATCGTGTATTATTATTGCATATTGTTTTATTAATTTGTATATTTTATTATCATATTGATGTCTTCATTCCTTGTTTTTACACCGGTCGTGAGAATGGAATAAAAGTATTCCGAAACTATTCATAGTTCAAATGTTCGGAAGGGATTCTGAATCTGAAGAAAACGTGCGCAGATCCCTCGTACGTCACATACAGTTTTTACTCTTTTTGGACAAAATATTATATTTAAATAAATTGAAGAGTCGGCATATTAATGGTTTAGTTGTTTCTACTCACTTCGACCAAATCCTGCGAACTACATGCGTCGGAATCAATTTTTAAAAAGAATTCTCTAGGAACGTTTTCAATTAAGGTTAATTCAATAACAGTTATCAATAATACCGATCAGATTGTGGAATTCACGAAATGAAAGTTGAATATCAACTTTAATAATGCATTATTCTCTGTTACATTAAATTTCCTTTCTGCAATCATTCCTATCGGCGGCCTCTATTCTTCTCTCTCCCTGCCCTCTGGCTGATCACTAAAGAATCACGGCCCCTCTCGACTCGGGTGTATCGCCGCCTCGCTGTGATGTTAGGGATATGCGAGGCGGTGAGTCTCCAGCCACCTCCGCCCACGCGCAGCCGGCTCTGGCGACCTCCGCGTCACCAACTTTCGCGCACGGCTCCCGGCCGCCCCTGGGTCAGTCGACTCCTGTCTTGTGCCGTAGGTGCCGCCTGCTGGACTAGCTGACTGCACTTTTTCGCGCTTTTCCGCCAGTGTGCGCCGTGGGCCATAACTATGTCCAAGAGCCGACTGCCATTTCGCGTCATTTTGCTTGAGGAAGTTCTTTAAGATCATTCCTGTGTTTACACTCAGTTGGCGTCTTTTGATTTTACGGTGAAACCTTTTTAAATAGCCACCTTCATTAAGCAGTTACATCAACTAACGGCCGTTTTGTCGTGAAATTCATGGTGTTTTTTAAGACCGGTGTAAATATTCCTTCCTTTCAGGAGCCGCCTAACGAAGCGGACAGGCTCATTTTAATGGGTTATTTCCATGTTTTCAAAGAAAAAAGGCTCAATCGTTAACGATTAAATCTTTTTGATTGGATAGTGTGAAGGACGTTTATAAAAATTGTGAAGATCTTACGTTTCGAAAATGAACACTAGATATTCCTTAATAATTCGTATTGAATAAAACGTAGGAAATCTACAACATATCAAGGAACACACCAAGGAAAAGAAACACAAAATTCCGAACTGTTCTGAATCACTCTGTAACCCAGTCTGGACCCATTAATGCTTCTACAAGCTATGGAATGAAGTTTAAAGTAATTCCCCCTTTCCGAAGTACACTTTTCTACTTAAAAAATCTCTCATTAACATTAGCATTTTTACATTTGATTCCTGACTAAAAAAATTTAATTAAAGAGGAATTGCTTTGAAGTGTGTTTAAACTTGTACTAATCCTGGTAATATAAAAGTGACGCAGTAGCTTTTGTGGCATTGTGCGCCGACCTCAATCAAATGTTCAATCAAATTATGGTTACCACTCAAATAACTTTACATCACTTAATTCAATTGTGTTTTATTTACAACATTAATCTTTTAAAACATTTAATAATTAACAACTTATCTTTTTCAAATATTCTCTCTTACATGTTACACCGTTACACGCTCTGAAATTCTGAGAGATTATTGTCGCATGAATGAAAGCGTAGTTCTTTTTCTGTTCGTTCAATAGAATTCATACATGTGCTCCTTCTATTGCAAGTCACGAGGCTTTTTTATCATTGTCTTTTAGATCATCCCTTTCTCCAATTTGTGCAAAATGTTGACTCAACTTAGGGATGGCTGACTATACACTCTACGAACCGCCTCCTTATGGTTGTTCACATAATGGGAATCCGGTGAATCTGCCTGCCTCGATGTACGCCGATGCCGCTTTTAGTTGAACAGCAGCTACGGCTGGACTCCTTTTGCTCAAGGGTCTCAATCGTCGAACTAAGTATAAAATAAACGAATAAGAAGAATCTAGATATAGGGTGTACGGTTATTTACTCTGGTCACATTCGTGCAGTATCTCAAAATTAGCGTTAGCATATTTAAAGCAGTTACTTCAGTGTACATTGAAAATCGTTTACCTCTTCATAGAGCATTTTCGTTTTCCCATATCCTTCAGAATTTCCAAAACTTCGTTTTCTAACGTATATAATTTGCGTACAATTTAGGAGAACTTACTTTGCAACAGTGAGGTCTTAAGTGCAAACGAACGTACCGTTAAAACAGCTGAATTCCCCTCTCCTCCGTCGCATTTCTCGTCTCCCCAGCCCTCTCGCGTCGAGGCCAGCGCCAAGTTCCCCGACGAGTGTGGCTGAGCTGAGGAAGTGCCGTGGGCTCTTTTCGTACAGAGCGAGCGTTCTCATTGTTCTACTTTTGTGGATATGGTTCGCACCAACCTATTCAGACTTGCTGGCAGAGGATTGAAGTATTTTTTTTCAAGCAATTCGCAAACCTTAATCGAAATATGCTCAATTAGGTTTTCTCTCATAAAAAGAAGATTGAAACGAAATATAAAAGCAGAATTGAAAGAAAAAAAAACCGAGAACCATAATCATTTACGATCTGAGGCAATAATGATTTTTTTTGTTCCAAAATAGGACACATATTACAAAAAGTGTGTCCATTCATTTCCTTTAATTTTTCCCCGTTGTGTAGCAAGAACGAGTGTAGGGGCTCCCTCCGCTTTCGGTGAACTCTCTATATTTTTAGAAATTGCAAGTAGTAAAATTAACATTCCAGAAGAGCAACTTTTGTGATAAATATTTTGTTTTGTGAAATGAAATGTTTTAAGACATTAATTCTTTAAAATAGATTATGTACTTTTAAACAACAAATGATAGTAGTTTAGCATAATTTTGCTAATTCAAATTCCCGTGCTCTAGTGGCTAGCCTTCAGGAAATGCCCGATTAGAATGCGACAATGGGAATCTGTACAGCTTGTCAGCAGTTGAATTTTCTAAGAATTCCGTTTCGTTGTTGACATGATATAAACTGCATGAAACGCATTTTTAACTGTCGAATATGGGTTGCTATTTGCTTCAAAATAATTAGTTTTTGCACTTAATGTTCTACAGTTTTAAGTTGATAAGAACGTTTGGTATATTTGGAAAAAATCCTTCAACGTATGGTGTAGACGGAATCAATGTTTTGGTAGTCCTTGCTGCCGAAAAATCGATTCACGGCAAAACGTCCTTCCGTTCGTACTCAATGGTAGCAACTAAAGTATGCGGCCAATTTTTTCCAAAATTTATATTCCCCAATCGATCAGCATGATGCCGCGGACCCTTCAATTTGAAACTGATATTTTAATTGTAGGGAGTACTTTACATGAAGTCCATGATACATATTCCATGTTTTCAAAATAAAACATTGCTCCATCTTTTTTATTAAATTTTTTTTGGATAGTGTGATGGACGTGTTAGTTTAAATCCCTGAGTTTTTGAAAATTGCGAAAGTACAAATTTTTCTCGTGGGGGCGTGTTTCTACAACTAAAATATTAGAGGGAAAGAGTTTTTGCCTTCATGAAACCTGTTCGTTAAAGAAAATTTTTTGAAAATTTGTGCATTACCATATTTTAAAATTTTTTTTCGCGTATTTTTGCGTGAAAAACACACTTGAAACATTTTTCTAAAAATCGGCAGCATTTTTCTATTTGATTTTCTCCTCTGTGTCATATTTGTTGAAAATTCTCATTTTTTGAAAATAGCAAATATTTTTAATTTTCCCACAAATATAATCGTAAAGATATTTTTTTTAAAAATGAAGTGTTCATCAGAAACAGATCTAAAAATATAGTCACGTTCAATTTTTCGGAATGTAAGTCCTTTTTGTGTAATTTGTCATCACAGTTTGTTTCTTGGAATTTCCTGTGCTTCGCCAAGGGAATATGGTACGTCCTCGATGCTACTTGGTTACTATGAAAGTTAGAATTTTAGAATGTGAAATGATATTTCTCTGTTTGTTTCTTACATTTGAGCCTCTGTTGTACTTTTGCAAATTAATCTTTTAGAACCTATTTAAACTCAATTTGAAAATCCATATATTTTTGTCGTGTCGCAAAGACTATTTGTACTCTCAGTGTAGTGCAACCGCCACCCTTATTTTTTTATATACTTATTTCAGATCCTCGTAGAAGGGTGTTGCGCATCAATTAACCGTACTTCCCTCAGGTCAAGTACAGGCAGTTGTGTCGTTTAAAAAACAGCTACATATCACTTTTTGTCGTGAACATTTTCCAAATTCTATCACCTTTGTAAAAAGTATAGGATTCTTTCATGAACATGTTTGTTTCTCGATTGCGTAATTAAACACTGGAAATTCCTGAACACTTATATTGTATTGCATTAAACGAATACAATCTACTACATAACATGGGAGACACAAAAGAAAAGAATCATAAACAAAATTCCCAACAGTTCTGAATCACTCTGTAACCCAGTCTGGACTACCTTCGTGATTTAGAAATTCCTTTTCAATGCTTCTACAAGCAATGAAATGAAGTTTAAAGTAATTCCCCCTATCCGAAGTACAGTTTTCTACTTAGAACATCTCTCTCATTAATATTAGCTTCTTTACATTTAATTCCTGACTACAAATTGTTAATTAAAGAGGAATTGCTTTGAAATAAGTTGAAACTTTTTCTAATCCTGGTATAATAAAGATACGAAAGTGTCTTGTCTGGCATTGAGAGCCGACCTCACTTAAATTATGGTTACCACTCAAATAACTTCATCACTTAATTAAATTGTGTTTTATTTACAACATTAATCTTTTAAAACATTTAATCATTAACAACCCATCTTTTTAAAATATTCTCTCTTACATATTACACCGTTACACGCTCTGAAATTCTGAGAGATTATTGTCGCATGAATGAAAGCGTAGTTCTTTTTCTGTTCGTTCAATAGAATTCATACATGTGCTCATTCTATTCCAAGTCACGAGGCTTTTTTATCATTGTCTTTTAGATCATCTCTTTCTCAAATTTGTGCAAAATGTAGACTCAACTTAGGGATGGCTGACTATACACTCTACGAACCGCGTCCTGATGTTTGCTCACATAACGGGAATCCGGTGAATTTGCCTGCCTCGATGTACGCCGATGCCGCTTTTAGTTGAACAGCAGCTACGGCTGGACTCCTTTTACCCAACGGTCTCAATCGTCGAACTAAGTATAAAAAGTACATACGGAAGTGTCTTGTCTGCATATAAGTATCTTGTAAGCACATACGTATATACGGAAGTGTCTTGTCTGGCATTGAGAGCCGACCTCGCTTAAATTATGGTTACCACTCAAATAAGTTTACTACACTCAATTCAATTGTGTGTTATTTACAACATTGATCTTTTAAAATATTTAATCATTAACAACTCATCTTTTTAAAATATTCTCTCTTACATATTTCACCGTTACACGCTCCGAAATTCTGAGAGATTATTGTCGCATGAATGAAAGCGTAGTTCTTTTTCTGTTCGTGCAATAGAATTCATACATGTGCTCATTCTATTGCAAGTCACGAGGCTTTTTTATCATTGTCTTTTAGATCATCTCTTTCTCAAATTTGTGCAAAATGTTGACTCAAATTAGGGTTGGCTGACTATACACTCTACGAACCGCGTCCTGATGGTTGCTCACATAACGGGAATCCGGTGAATCTCCCTGCCTCGATGTACGCCGATGCCGCTTTTAGTTGAACAGCAGCTACGGCTGGACTCCTTTTACTCAACGGTCTCAATCGGCGAACTAAGTATAAAAAGTACATACGGAAGTGTCTTGTCTGCATATAAGTATCTTGTAAGCACATAGGTATATACGGAAGTGTCTTGTCTGGCATTGAGAGCCGACCTCAATTAAATAATGGTTACCACTCAAATAACTTTACATCACGGAATTCAATTGTGTGTTATTTACATTAATCTTTTAAGAAAATTATAATTAACTACTTATCCTTTTCAAATATTCTCTCTTACATATTACACCGTTACACGCTCTGAAATTCTGAGAGATTATTGTCGCATGAATGAAAGTGTAGTTCTTTTTCTGCTCTTGCAATAGAATTCATACATGTGCTCATTCTATTGCAAGTCGCGAGGCTTTTTTATCATTGTCTTTTAGATCATCTCTTTCTCAAATTTGTGCAAAATGTTGACTCAAATTAGGGTTGGCTGACTATACACTCTACGAACCGCGTCCTGATGGTTGTTCACATAACGGGAATCCGGTGAATCTGCCTGCCTCGATGTACGCCGATGCCGCTTTTAGTTGAACAGCAGCTACGGCTGGATTCTTCTTACTCAACGGTCTCAATCGTCGAACTAAGTATAAAATAAACACATGAAAAAAAAAAAAAAATCTGGAGATAAGGTGTGCGGTTATTTGTTTTCTTCTTGTTTTTCGCTTTTTCCAATGTTCTTTAGTATTTCAAAACCATCGTTTTGTAACGTATAAAATTTGTGTACAATTTAGGAGAACTTACTTTGCAACAGTCAGGGTTTGAGTGTAAACGAACGTACCGTTACAACCGCTGAATTCCCCTCTCCTCCTCCGCATTTCTCGTCTCCCCAGCCCTCTCGCGTCGAGGCCAGTGCCAAGTTCCTTGACGAGTGTGGATGATCTGAGGAAGTTCCGCTTGCCCTTTTGGTAAAGAGCGTGCGTTCAAATTGTTCCACTTTGTTGGATATGGTTCGCACCAACCTAATTAGACTGGATGGCAGAGGATTGAAATATTTTCTTTGAAGCAAATCGGCAAACCTTAATCGAAATAAGCTCAATTAGGTTTTCTTTCTTTAAAAAAAATTGAATCGTAGCATAAAAGAAAAAAAGTCGAATACCATAATTTTATATAATCTGAGGCAACAATGAAATTTTTTGTTCAAAAATTGGAACACTTACTTTTGAAAAAGTGTCTCCATTCATTGCTTTTATTTTTTTCCGACTGTGTAGCAAGAACGACATAGAAAATTGGACTACGCCTGCTTTCGGTGAACTGTCTATATTTTCAGCAATTGCAAATAATAATATTAACATTCCAAAATAACAATTTTAGTGAGACAATATTTTGTTTTGTGAAATGAAATGTTTTAAGAAATCAATTCTTTAAAGAATGTTTTCCTTCTAAACAAAAATGTTAGTAGTTTAGCGTAATTTTGGTAATAGTAATTCCCCGTGCTCTAATGGCTAGGCTTTCAGGAAATATCAGAGTAGAATGCGACAATGGGAATCCGTACAGCTTGTCAGCAGTTGATTTTTCTAAGAATTCCGTTTCGTTGTTGACATGATATAAACTGCATGAAACGCATATTTAACTGTCGAATATGTGTTGATAGTATCTTGAAAATAATTAGTTTTCGCACTTAATGTTCTACAGTTTGTAAAGTGTTTGACAAAAATGACTGAGATATGTTAACTGTTACTAAGGGCGAGAAAGTATGTGCTGTTTTAACTCTACTAGCGTAAGAATGAATGACTGATTTTTTATGTTTACTATGTTCCGCGTAAGTTTCTTTACAAGATTATAATTTTTCTTTTTCGCATCAATCAATTTAGTAAAAGTGCTAGAGTTGCTTCCACGAGCTAATTGTTCCTTGAGTAGTGAAAATGAGTATAGTTTGCTTTTATGACTGGGCCATGACAGAAAGTGAGTTGCCCGACTAAGAAAATGAATAACAAGTGAAGGATGTCTTTTGATTTGATCCTGGAGGGGGCAGTTTATCATAAATACTTAGTTTAAATTGCATTTTGTCATTTGTGGTAATAAAAAAAGTTTATTCAGAACATTTTTTTAATCCGGCATTATATTTGATTTACACTAAGAGAATTGTCCCAGGGCATCATCTGATGTCACTGCAGTGCCTCTGATCGTGAGGTTTTAGTTTGAAGTTTCGACGGTGGTAGGATTTTCGACACTAGTTTCGTCGAATTCAGTCGCTGTGTGAAGGAGAAGTGTTGCAGGCGGCCGCTCTGATGGGTTATTTTCCGTGTATTTTTCGATCGATACCAGGCGAATGCCGGATCCTGACGGGCCACGGGCCGCGCCCGTATTTTGCGTTCTCTCAAGTTTTAGATATTTCTTTAGACAAAAACAGTAAAATACTGGATGTGACGTATGTGGGAGAAAATCGTCTGCGCAGGCCCTGATGAGAGTTTCAGAATCCCTTCCCAACAATTTAACAGTTAATTGTTTAAAGATGAAATAATAATTATATTTATAATAATAATAATAAATATTAAAAAGCCAGAAATTAATATTTCAAAAATAGGTATTTTCGTTCCCAAGTTATAGAAAAATTATTTCTAATGGTAAATGTGCTGTTGATTTGATTTTTCTGTATTGCTAACAAAATAGAAACACGCCCTAACCTCCACTACCACTACAAGCATTCGGAAAGCCTTAAAAAGCGTGGACACAATGAACCTACATTTACGTGTAGAAGCAAATCAAGGGACCACCCCAGCATTTGCTAAATGGATCAGGGAAATATGACAAAAACCCGATCGAGATCGGATTCATTGACCCGGAAACAAATTTATATTACTTGTTACAGGCATATTAAGATTTTTTTAAAATTATACAATACAAAAGTAAACTAATTCATTATACTATATCATTGTTTTGTTTAAGTAATTATTATTGTTCTTTTAGACGGTCAGGAATATAGAAACAGTTATACAGCTGAAAACATTTTACTTTTATCTTAAATTTGTATACCATTTTTAATTGTTTAATTCCATCTGGCAATGCGTTGTAGAGTAACGTACAAGTATTGTATGTGGATTTCTTGTTTGGAGCTGTAGATACTGCGTCATTGTATCTGTAAGGTTTAGAAAAATATCTAAGAAGCTTTTACTTTTCTTAACAATTTATGGGTTCCGAATCCCGGGAAAATGTGTCAATAGCTATGTTCTTGTTGATTTCTTCAAGTACCACGTTCTTTGACTTGACGCTATATCTAGATTGATTGATCTTACATTTTTATTTTTATCCTGTTTTGCGATTTCTACACATTCCAGTTTGTCAATTTCCCTTTGTACTTTCAAAATCATGATTTGTGACGTTTCAGTTTTCATCTTCACACCCTTCGCTATGCTCTGACACTCTCTTCTGACCTTGGGGCTCTCAGTACCACAGCGTTCGAGCGGTTTGTGGAAATCATTCTTTCTATCTTTGTATCAAATACTTTCAATTGTGATTGTTCAACGCTCTCAATTTCCTCCTGAACGCCAGTCGTAAAGTTTCCTCATCTCTTTCTTGTTTATATTGTGAGCGTGAGTGTGTGTGTGTGTGTGTGTGTGTGTGTGGGTAAGATGTGGCGAATCACATCCACGACAGTGGAAGACTTTGAATGTTCGCCTCTGTATGAAAAGAGCCCACGGAACTTATTCAGCTCAGCGACGCTCGTTGGGGAAGTTGGCGCTGGCCTCGACGCGAGCGGGCTGGGGTTCGGTGAAATGAGTGGAAAAGGAGGGAAATTCAGCAGTTGTATAGGTACGATCGCTTTCGCTTGCATTCGGATTGCTACAAAGTAAAACCTCCTTAATTGAACTTGCATATTATTGAAGTTACGTAACGAATTGAGAAAAAACAGATGGGAGTGGTAAAAAAGCCCTATTAAGAAGTAAATGATTTTAAATTTACGTTGAAGAAACTGCTTTATATAGGCTAATGCTACTCTGGAGAAATTGCGTGAATGTGTCGATTAAATAACCGTAATTAAACGCGCAGTCTTTCCTTGCTTTTTTCTGTTAATTTTATACCGAGTTTGACGGTCGGAGTACGTTGAATGTTTTGTTTGCTGCGGGTAGTAAAGAAATTTTCGGAGTCCGGGTTTGGCTGCTGGTCAACTGGATCCGGCATCGATGAACGTCGATTCAGACATAATAAATCGGATTCCCGTTATGTGAGCGTCCAGCGGGAGGCGATTTGTAGAGGGTATTATCGGCCATCGTAAAAAAAGGTCAACATTTTGCACAAATTCGAGTTAGGGATGATCTAAAAGACAATGATAAAAAGACACGTGTCTTGTAATAGAATGAACAGACGTATAAATTCAATTGAATGAACCGTAATACACGCGGACTTTTCCTAGCTTTTTTGTTTGTAATTTTTCTACATAGTTTACAGAGTACGTTGAATTTGTTTGCTGCGGGTAGCAAAGAACATTTTCGGAGTTCAGGCTTAGCTGCTGGTCAACTGGATCCGGCATCGTTGAACGTCGATTCAGGCATAATAAATCGGATTCCCGTTATGTGAGCGTCCATCGGGAGGCGATTTGTAGAGGGTATAATTGGCCATCGTGAAATACGGTCAACATTTTGTACAAATTCGAGATAGGGATGATCTAAAAGACAATGATAAAGACACGTGTCTTATAATAGAATGAACAAACGTATAAATTCTGTTGAATGAACAGTAATACACGCGGAATTTTCCTAGCTTTTTTGTTTGTGATTTAATACATAGTTTGACAGTCAGAGTACGTTGAATTTGTTTGTTTGCTGCGGGTAGCAAAGAACATTTTCGGAGTTCAGGCTTAGCTGCTGGTCAACTGGATCCGGCATCGTTGAACGTCGATTCAGGCATAATAAATCGGATTCCCGTTATGTGAGCGTCCCCCGGGAGGCGATTTGTAGAGGGTATAATCGGCCATCGTGAAATAGGTCAACATTTTGCACAAATTCGAGATAGGGATGATCTAAAAGACAATGATAAAAAGACACGTGTCTTGTAATAGTGAACAGACGTATAAATTCTATTGAATGAACCGTAATACACGCGGAAATTTCCTAGCTTTTTTGTTTGTAATTTTTCTATATAGTTTACAGAGTACGTGAAATTTGTTTGTTTGCTGCGAGTAGCAAAGAACATTTTCGGAGTTCAGGCTTAGCTGCTGGTCAACTGGATCCGGCATCGTTGAACGTCGATTCAGGCATAATAAATCGGATTCCCGTTATGTGAGCGTCCAGCGGGAGGCGATTTGTAGAGGGTATAATCGGCCATCTTAAAAAAGATCAACATTTTGCACAAATTCGAGATAGGGATGATCTAAAAGACAATGATAAAAAGACACGTGTCTTGTAATAGAATGAACAGACGTATAAATTCTATTGAATGAACCGTAATACACGCGGAATTTTCCTAGCTTTTTTGTTTGTAATTTTTCTACATAGTTTACAGAGTACGTTGAATTTGTTTGTTTGCTGCGGGTAGCAAAGAACATTTTCGGAGTTCAGGCTTAGCTGCTGGTCAACTGGATCCGGCATCGTTGAACGTCGATTCAGGCATAATAAATCGGATTCTCTTTATGTGAGCGTCCATCGGGAGGCGATTTGTAGAGGGTATAATTGGCCATCGTGAAATACGGTCAACATTTTGCACAAATTCGAGATAGGGATGATCTAAAAGACAATGATAAAGACACGTGTCTTATAATAGAATGAACAGACGTATAAATTCTATTGAATGAACAGTAATACACGCGGAACTTTCCTAGCTTTTTCGTTTGTGATTTTTCTATATAGTTTACTGAGTACGTGAAATTTGTTTGTTTGCTGCGAGTAGCAATGAACATTTTCGGAGTTCAGGCTTAGCTGCTGGTCAACTGGATCCGGCATCGTTGAACGTCGATTCAGGCATAATAAATCGGATTCCCGTTATGTGAGCGTCCAGCGGGAGGCGATTTGTAGAGGTATAATCGGCCATCAAAAAAAAGATCAACATTTTGCACAAATTCGAGATAGGGATGATCTAAAAGACAATGATAAAAAGACACGTGTCTTGTAATAGAATGAACAGACGTATAAATTCTATTGAATGAACCGTAATACACGCGGAATTTTCCTAGCTTTTTTGTTTGTAATTTTTCTACATAGTTTACAGAGTACGTTGAATTTGTTTGTTTGCTGCGGGTAGCAAAGAACATTTTCGGAGTTCAGGCTTAGCTGCTGGTCAACTGGATCCGGCATCGTTGAACGTCGATTCAGGCATAATAAATCGGATTCTCGTTATGTGAGCGTCCATCGGGAGGCGATTTGTAGAGGGTATAATTGGCCATCGTGAAATACGGTCAACATTTTGCACAAATTCGAGATAGGGATGATCTAAAAGACAATGATAAAGACACGTGTCTTATAATAGAATGAACAGACGTATAAATTCTGTTGAATGAACAGTAATACACGCCGAATTTTCCTAGCTTTTTTGTTTGTGATTTAATACATAGTTTGACAGTCAGAGTACCTGGAATTTGTTTGTTTGCTGCGGGTAGCAAAGAACATTTTCGGAGAGCGTAGGCTTCGCGGTGAGTCATGAGATTACGGTATCGGAGACGCCGCGTCCAGGGCACAGGTGCCAACGTTCGGTCGCCATTCTGCGACCTTCTCAGGCGTAGTACTGCAGTACTACGCAGTACTACGCCCTGAGGAAGGTCGCAGAATGGCGACCGAAACGTTGGCACCTGTGCCCTGGACGCGGCGTCTCCCGGATAGCCAAGTTAACCAACGTTTTCGGAGTTCAGGCTTAGCTGCTGGTCAACTGGATCCGGCATCGTTGAACGTCGATTCAGGCATAATAAATCGGATTCCCGCTGTGTGAGCGTCCAGCGGGAGGTGATTTGTAGAGGGTATAATCGGCCATCGTAAAAAAAGATCAACATTTTGCACAAATTCGAGTTAGGTATGATCTAAAAGACAATGATAAAAAGACACGTGTCTTGTAATAGAATGAACAGACGTATAAATTCTATTGAATGAACCGTAATACACGCGGAATTTTCCTAGCTTTTTTGTTTGTAATTTTTCTACATAGTTTACAGAGTACGTTGAATTTGTTTGTTTGCTGCGGGTAGCAAAGAACATTTTCGGAGTTCAGGCTTAGCTGCTGGTCAACTGGATCCGGCATCGTTGAACGTCGATTCAGGCATAATAAATCGGATTCCCGTTATGGGACCGTTCATCGGGAGGCGATTTGTAGAGGGTATAATCGGCCATCGTGAAATACGGTCAACATTTTGCACAAATTCGAGATAGGGATGATCTAATAGACAATGATAAAGACACGTGTCTTATAATAGAATGAACAGACGTATAAATTCTATTGAATGAACAGTAATACACGCGGAACTTTCCTAGCTTTTTCGTTTGTGATTTAATACATAGTTTGACAGTCAGAGTACGTTGAATTTGTTTGTTTGCTGCGGGTAGCAAAGAACATTTTCGGAGTCCAGGCTTAGCTGCTGGTCAACTGGATCCGGCATCGTTGAACGTCGATTCAGACATTATAAATCGGATTCCCGAAATGTGAGCGTCCACCGGGAGACGATTTCTTGAGGGTATAATCAGCCATCGTGAAATAGGGTTAACATTTTGCACAAATTCCAGATAGGGATGATCTAAAAGACAATGATAAAAAGACACGTGTCTTGTAATAGAATGAAGGGACGTATGAATTCTGTTGAATGTACAGTAATAGAAATACGCAGTTGTTTATGCGAAGAGAAACTCTCAGAATTCAATAGCGTGTTTCGGTGTACTTCGTCATAGAATTTAATGGCAAGTTATTAGTTGTGACACAATGCAAAGATAATTATTGTGGATAAGAGAAAATTGAATTTAAAAAGTGTAAAATATTTTGAGTGGTTACTATAACTGACATAATTTGACTGAGGTCGATTATCAATGGCAGACAAAACACTTTCTCCTTATTATAACTGGATTCATTGAACTCATTTCAAAGCAGTTACTATTTAATTAAAAGTGTATAGTTGGGAATTAAATGTAAAGATCATATTATAGAGAGAAATTTTCTAGGTAGAAAGAAAAATTTTAAGAAGTTTAACTTGGAAAGGTAGCAGTAAATTTAAGTTTCTTTTAATAACTTGTAGATAAGGGTATTAAAAAGCACTACGGTAGAGCTGATTGGATTACAGAGTGGTTTACGAACTGTTGGAGTTTGTGTATTTGTGTTCTATGTGTTCCTGGTATGTTGTGTATTTTCTTGGTTTTATTGAATACAAATACTTATTTAAGATGCTCAATTGTTCAATTCCACATTTGAGAGATGATTCCTTACGCCCTGAGGCCAGGAAAGAATCCTATCGTTTAAATAGTAATAGAGTTGCAGATCGTTCAAGACAATAAGTTATGTGTTGCCTGTTTTTAAACAATTGTCTGTACCTAATCTCAGGGAAGAGGCGTAATTGGTGAGCCACACCATGTTAGACCCGGCTCTGTGTATGTGTGTGTGTCTTTTTTAGTTATTTTTAAATATTTTAATTTCTTCTTTATCTGATTTTCAATTATTTTACAATGTTTTCACTTGGCTCAGAGAGATCGTGTGGTTGGTCCAATATGGTTCTGAATTCTCTATTTTGTCCTGTGTGTCTCGGAATTCGCTTGACAGCTAGGTGCCCGCCCTCTTCTCTCACAGATCAAGATCTCTCCCGAGTACATCTCGCAGATGACTAACATCTTCTGTCCCTGTTTCGTCATCCCTTCCTTGCCGCTTTGCCGTCGCGGATTGACGTTACCTAGCCTGGCCTCTCATAGAGGGAGCGTGTCCATCATTTCTCCGTGTTCGTTTCCCGTCACTGTGGATATTACCTCAAACATTGTAGACACCGCTTGGGCTGTCAGGAGGTGTTCTAGCCTTCTCAAAAACCTTCAAATGTAGATTACAATAATGCTTTGTATTGTTTATAAAAAGTTTAGTGATGTATTTTTTTACGGCTTGTAGAAGGTGTGTTTATACATGTTTGTTTCTAATGTGACATCAGTGGGTATTTTTTGTAAGATGGAATTCGGCGGAACTTTTGCGTCATTCTCATTCCTGCCGTTAGAGTCGATTGATGTGTAGCGCTGCTCGATACTATCCACAGATGCCACGAAAAAAAGTATAATCGAAATCCGGAGAATTGCAAATGGCACAAAATGTTGAATGTAGCGAACCCTCTAATGTAGATCGTCAGCTGCCACAAAACTCGTAGGGAACCTGAGAACCGTCGTGATCTTGAACATGCACAAGAAAAAAAGCAAAACATGTATTACAGAACTTTGTAGGTAGTACGACTTTGTTATATTTGTTTAGCATTGATGTAATGTCTGGAAACCTAACAAAGAGAGTCTGCTGATTATTGACAGCCTCTGGATGCTGACATCTTACAGTTAAAGAACAACATTTGTACTTGAACAATGCAGATCTGCAATAACGTAAGAAAAATACTTTGTGATTAAATTTAACGCCATATGATGAATTGTTAAATGAGGCTTTATTTGACACCAGCTGCCTTTCTACTAATCCATGTGGACTTTACATCGTTACCATATGTTGGTGATCTGAATGAATTAAGGAGAATGCGTCAGAAAGGGAACAAAATTGAATTATGGAACAAATGGTAAAATATCGAAAAGCAACGACATTTTAAAAAATGGTGTATTCATTTTCAGAATGTTAGGTTTATACAATACACATCAAGAACGTAGCATAGAATCTCTTATTATAGTGTTATTTGCAAAGGTAAACTGCTTGATTCTTCTGCCTGATGAATGCACCACGGTCTTCCTCGTTGAATTGTCAATGGAAGTCACGAAGTATCTTGCGTTTCCGTTGTAGGGAACATGCATTGGTCTGCAGCTAACAGAAAGACAATTGTTTTGGATACGTTATCTTCGGAAATGGTTCGCAGCCCTACCGCGTAGCCCCACATTTAAAATCCTCATCGAAATTAACGACATCGATATCATGTATCGCTTTCTTCTTCAACGCCTCTTGCACGTTGAAGCGGCCTAATTAAATATACCATTCCAAAATGGGACCCTTGGCGACTAATAGTTTCACCACTCACACTCTCCATCTGCGCAAGATTGGATTATTCTTGTCCAAAAACTGTTTAAATCAACTGTTAAAAAATAGTGTATAACACAACAAATTATTGTCCGAAGTACGTACACATATATACAATATAAATTTCATTTTCCTTTCCACATGTAATTACTTAATTGTAAGTCAAGATCCAATTATCAATAATATTTAGTAGTGCTGTAATGTATCAGTATTTCCTCGTTTTTCAATTTTCTTGTTATGTTTTAATTAATCATCTTCTTAGCCGAATGCATATGTTTGATTGGCTGCAGCGGAAAGTCCTGACCCTACAACTGAATTGTTGTAGAATTCTCATTCATTTGCTTTAGTGATTTGGCACGTGTCAGACCTGGTACAGGAAGGTTCCCTATGTGTAGGTGGGTTGGAAAGGGGGCATAATGTTGCTGAGAGATTATTAAATTTTCATAAATATCTAGTAAGTTTCGTACATCTTGTATTATTTTTGAAAATTGTTTTCCTAATTTTCATATTGTATTATCATATTGATGTCTTCATTCCTTGTTTTTACACTGGTCGTGAGAATGGAATAAAAGTATTCCGAAACCATTCGTAGTTCAAATGTTCGGAAGGGATTCTGAATCTGAAGAAAACGTGCGCAGATCCCCCGTACGTCACGTACAGTTTTTACTCTTTTTGGACAAAATGTAAAATTTAAATAAATTTAAGAGTCGGCAAACTTATGGTTCAGTTGTTTCTACTCACTTCGACCAAATTCCGCGAACTACATACGTCGGAATCAATTTTTAAAAAGAATTCTCTAGGAACATATTCATTTAAGGTTAATTCAGTAACAGATATCAAAAATATCGATCAGATTGTTGAATTCACGAAAACAAAGTTGAATATCAACTATAAGAAACCTTTATTCTGTGTTACATTACATTTCCTTTCTGCAATCATTCCTAACGGCGGCCTCTATTCTTCTCTCCCTGCGCTCTGGCTGAACACTGAACAATCACGGCCCCTCTAGTCCAGGGTGTATCACCGCCTTGCTACGATTGTAAGGATATGCGTGGCGATGAGTCTCCAGCCACCTCCGCCCACGCGTAGCCGGCTCTGGCGACCTCCGCGTCACCAACTTTCGCGCACGGCTCCCGGTCGCCTCTGGGTCAGTCGACTCCTGTCTTGTGCCGTAAATGCTGCTGCTGGACTAGCTGACTGTACTTTTTCGTTTTTTCCAGCCAGTGTGCGCCGTGGGTCGTAACTATGTCCAAGAGCCGACTGCCATTTCGCGTCTCTTACCTTGAGGAAGTTCCCTAAAGTCATTCCTGTGTGTACACTCAGTTGGCGTCTTTTGATTTTACGGTGAAACCTTTTGAAACGGCCACCTTAATTAGGCAGTAACATCAACTAACGGCCGTAAATGATCTTGGCTGTCCAGGGGACGCCGCGTCGAAGGCTGTGTTGCCGACGTTTCGACCATATTGTCGTGGTCTTCCTCAGGGCTGTTGTGCGAGTAGAACTCATGACTTAATTCAATTGTGTTTTATTTACAACATTAATCTTTTAAAACATTTAACAATTATCAACTCATCTTTTTCAAATATTCTCTCTTACATATTACACCGTTACACGCTCTGAAATTCTGAGAGATTATTGTCGCATGAATGAAAGCGTAGTTCTTTTTCTGTTCGTGCAATAGAATTCATACATGTGCTCATTCTATTGCAAGTCACGAGGCTTTTTTATCATTGTCTTTTAGATCATCTCTTTCTCAAATTTGTGCAAAATGTAGACTCAACTTAGGGATGGCTGACTATACACTCTACGAACCGCGTCCTGATGTTTGCTCACATAACGGGAATCCGGTGAATTTGCCTGCCTCGATGTACGCCGATGCCGCTTTTAGTTGAACAGCAGCTACGGCTGGACTCCTTTTACCCAACGGTCTCAATCGTCGAACTAAGTATAAAAAGTACATACGGAAGTGTCTCGTCTGCATATAAGTATCTTGTAAGCACATACGTATATACGGAAGTGTCTTGTCTGGCATTGAGAGCCGACCTCGCTTAAATTATGGTTACCACTCAAATAACTTTACAACACTCAATTCAATTGTGTGTTATTTACAACATTGATCTTTTAAAACATTTAATCATTAACAACTCATCTTTTTAAAATATTCTCTCTTACATATTACACCGTTACACGCTCTGAAATTCTGAGAGATTATTGTCGCATGAATGAAAGCGTAGTTCTTTTTCTGTTCGTGCAATAGAATTCATACATGTGCTCATTCTATTGCAAGTCACGAGGCTTTTTTATCATTGTCTTTTAGATCATCTCTTTCTCCAATTTGTGCAAAATGTTGACTCAAATTAGGGTTGGCTGACTATACACTCTACGAACCGCGTCCTGATGGTTGCTCACATAACGGGAATCCGGTGAATCTCCCTGCCTCGATGTACGCCGATGCCGCTTTTAGTTGAACAGCAGCTACGGCTGGACTCCTTTTACCCAACGGTCTCAATCGTCGAACTAAGTATAAAAAGTACATACGGAAGTGTCTTGTCTGCATATAAGTGTCTTGTGAGCACATAAGTATATACGGATGTGTCTTGTCTGGCATTGAGAGCCGACCTCACTTAAATAATGGTTATCACTCAAATAACTTTATATCACTTAATTGAATTGTGTGTTATTTACAACATTAATCTTTTAAAACAATTTATAATTAACTACTCATCCTTTTGAAATATTCTCTCTTACATATTACACCGTTACTCGCTATGAAATTCTGGGAGATTATTGTCGCATGAATGAAAGTGTAGTTGTTTTTCTGTTCTTGCAATAGAATTCATACATGTGCTCATTCTATTGCAAGTCACTAGGCTTTTTTATCATTGTCTTTTAGATCATCCCTTTCTCCAATTTGTGCAAAATGTTGACTCAACTTAGGGATGGCTGACTATACACTCTACGAACCGCTTCCTGACGGTTGTTCACATAACAGGAATCCGGTGAATCTGCCTGCCTCGATGTACGCCGATGCCGCTTTTAGTTGAACAGCAGCTACGGCTGGATTCCTCTTACTCAACGGTCTCAATCGTCGAACTAAGTATAAAATAAACACATGAAAAAAAATCGGGAGATAGGGTGTGCGGTTATTTGCTTTTTTCTTGTTTTTCGCTTTTTCCAATGTCCTTTAGTATTTCATAACCATCGTTTTGTAACGTATAAATTTTGCGTACAATTTAGGAGAACTTACTTTGCAACAGTCAGGGTTTGAGTGTAAACGAACGTACCGTTACAACCGCTGAATTCCCCTCTCCTCCTCCGCATTTGTCGTCTTTCCAGCCCTCACGCGTCGAGGCCAGTGCCAAGTTCCTCGACGAGTGTGGATGATCTGAGGAAGTTCCTCTTGCCTTTTTGGTAAAGAGCGTGCGTTCAAATTGTTCCCCTTTGTTGGATATGGTTCGCACCAACCTAATTAGACTGGAGGGCAGAGTATTGAAATATTTTCTTTCAAGCAAATCGGCAAACCTTAATCGAAATAAGCTCAATTAGGTTTTCTCTCTTTAAAAAAAATTTAATCGTAGCATAAAAGAAAAAGAGTCGAGTACCATAATTTTATACAATCTGAGGCAATAATGACATTTTTTGTTTCAAAATTGGAACACTTAGTTTTGAAAAAGTGTCTCCATTCATTGCCTTTAATTTTTTCCGACTGTGTAGCAAGAACGACATAGAAAATTGGACTACGCCTGCTTTTGGTGAACTGTCTATCTTTTCAGAAATTGCATATAATAAAATGAACATTCCAAAATAACAATTTTAGGAGGAAATATTTTGTTTTGTGAAATGAAATGTTTTAAGAAATCAATTCTTTAAAAAATGTTTTCCTTCTAAACAAAAATGTTAGTAGTTTAGCGTAATTTTGGTAATAGTAATTCCCCGTGCTCTAATGGCTAGTCTTTCAGGAAATATCAGAGTAGAATGCGACAATGGGAATCCGTACAGCTTGTCAGCAGTTGAATTTTCTAAGAATTCCGTTTCGTTGTTGACATGATATAAACTGCATGAAACGCATATTTAACTGTCGAATATGTGTTGATAGGAGCTTGAAAATAATTAGTTTTCGCACTTAATGTTCCACAGTTTGCAAAGTGTTTGACAAAAATGACTGAGATATGTTAACTGTTACTAAGGGCGAGAAAGTATGTGCTGTTTTAACTCTACTAGCGTAAGAATGAATGACTGATTTTTTATGTTTACTATGTTCCGCGTAAGTTTCTTTACAAGATTATAATTTTTCTTTTTCGCATCAATCAATTTAGTAAAAGTGCTAGAGTTGCTTCCACGAGCTAATTGTTCCTTGAGTAGTGAAAATGAGTATAGTTTGCTTTTATGACTGGGCCATGACAGAAAGTGAGTTGCCCGACTAAGAAAATGAATAACAAGTGAAGGATGTCTTTTGATTTGATCCTGGAGGGGGCAGTTTATCATAAATACTTAGTTTTAATTGCATTTTGTCATTTGTGGTAATAAAAAAAGTTTATTCAGAACATTTTTTTAATCCGGCATTATATTTGATTTACACTAAGAGAATTGTCCCAGGGCATCATCTGATGTCACTGCAGTGCCTCTGATCGTGAGGTTTTAGTTTGAAGTTTCGACGGTGGTAGGATTTTCGACACTAGTTTCGTCGAATTCAGTCGCTGTGAGAAGGAGAAGTGTTGCAGGCGGCCGCTCTGATGGGTTATTTTCCGTGTATTTTTCGATCGATACCAGGCGAATGCCGGATCCTGACGGGCCACGGGCCGCGCCGTATTTTGCGTTCTCTCAAGTTTTAGATATTTCTTTAGACAAAAACAGTAAAATACTGGATGTGACGTATGTGGGAGAAAATCGTCTGTGCACGCCCTGATGAGAGTTTCAGAATCCCTTCCCAACAATTTAACAGTTAATTGTTTAAAGATGAAATAATAATTATATTTATAATAATAATAAATATTAAAAAGCCAGAAATTAATATTTCAAAAATAGGTATTTTCGTTCCCAAGTTATAGAAAAATGATTTCTAATGGTAAATGTGCTGTTGATTTGATTTTTCTGTATTGCTAACAAAATAGAAACTCGCCCTAACCTCCACTACCACTACAAGCATTCGGTAAGCCTTAAAAACCGTGGACACAATTAACCTACATTTACGTGTAGAAGCAAATCAAGGGACCATCCCAGCATTTGCTAAATGGATCATGGAAATATGACAAAAACCCGATCGAGATCGGAGTCATTGACCCCGAAACTAAAGTATATTACTTGTTACAGGTATATTAAGACTTTTTTTAAATTATACAATACAAATGTAAACTAATTTATAATACTATATCATTGTTTTGTTTAAGTAATTATTATTGTTCTTCTAGACGGTCAGCATGTTCTCTAATTGTATAGAAATAGTTATACAGCTGAAAACATTTTACTTTTATCTTAAATTTGTATACCATTTTTAATTGTTTAATTCCATCTGGCAATGCGTTATAGAGTAACGTACAAGTATTGTATGTGGATTTCTTGTTGTGAGCTGTAGATACTGACAATTGATGAACATGATTTCTACGTTGTGATGTGTGAGTGGCACGGCAATTCTGTAACTACATAAATTTGGTTTTGTTTTGTTATTTCGCCATGCAATCCGTACTCTCTACAAAAGATGCATAGATTGTTTGCTGTGAAATCGATTTTCCTACGTCATTGTATCTCTAAGGTTTAGAAAAATATCTAAGAATCTTTTCCTTTTCTTAACATTTTATGGGTTCCGAATCCCGGGAAAATGTGTCAATAGCTATGTTCTTGTTGATTTCTTCAAGTACCACGTTCTTTGACTTGACGCTATATCTAGATTGATTGATCTCACATTTGGCCAGGATTTTATTTTTATCCTGTTTTACGATTTCCAGTTTGTCAATTCCAGTTTGTCACATTCCAGTTTGTCAATTTCCCTTTGTACTCTCAAAATCATGATTTGTGACGTTTCAGCTTTCAACTTCACACTCTTCGCTCTTCTCTGACACACTCTCTCCTGACCTTGGGGTTCTGAGTACCATAGCGTTCGAGCGGTTTGTGGAAATCATTGTATCTATCTTTGTTTCGAATAGTTTCAATTGTGAGTGTTCAACGCTTTCAATTCCTTCATGAACGCCTGTCGTAAAGTTTCCCCATCTCTTTCTTGTTTATATTGTGTGCGTGAGGGTGTGTGTGGGTAAGCGGTGGTGAATCACATCCACGACAGTGGAAGAATATGAATGTTCACCTCTTTTTGAAATGAGCCGACGGAACTTATTCAGCTCTGCGACACTGGTTGGGGAAGTTGGTGCAGGACTCGACGCGAGCGGGCTGGGGTTCGGTGAAATGAGGGGAAAGGGAGGAAAATTCAGCAGTTGTATAGGTACAATCGCTTTCGCGTGCATTCGGACTGCTACAAAGTAAAGCCTCCTAAATTGAACATACATATTATTGCAGTTAAGAAACGAATTGAAAAAAAAAACAAAAAAAAAAAAAACAGATGGGAGTGGTAAGAAAGCCCTATTAAAAAGTAAATGATTTTAAATTGACATTGAAGAAACTGCTTTTTATATGTTAATGCTAGTCTGGAGAAATTGCGTGAATGTGTCGATTAAATAACTGTACTTACAAGCGCATTGTTTCCTTGCTTTTTTCTGTTAATTTTATACCGAGTTTGACGGTCGGAGTACGTTGAATTTTTTTGTTTGCTACGGGTAGTAAAGAAATTTTCCGAGTCCGGGTTTGGCTGCTGGTCAACTGGATCCGGCATCGTTGAACGTTGATTCAGACATAATAAATCGCATTCCCGTTATGTGAGCGTCCACCGGGAGGCGATTTGTAGAGGGTATAATCGGCCATCGTGAAATAGGGTCAATATTTTGCACAAATTCGAGATAGGGATGATCTAAAAGACAATGATAAAAAGACACGTGTCTTGTAATCATATGAACAGACGTATAAATTCTATGGAATGAACAGTAATACACGCGACATTTTCCTAGCTTTTTTGTTTGTAATTTAATACATAGTTTGACAGTCAGAGTACGTTGAATTTGTTTGTATGCTGCGGGTGGCAAAGAACATTTTCGGAGTCTAGGGTTAGCTGCTGGTCAACTGGATCCGGCATCGTTTAACGTCGATTCAGACAAAATAAATCGGATTCCCGTTATGTGAGCGTCCACCGGGAGGCGTTTTGTAGAGGGTATAATCAGCCATCGTGAATAAGGGTCAATATTTTCCACAAATTCGAGATAGGGATGATCTAGAAGACAATGATAAGACACGTGTCTAGCAATAGAATGAACAGACGTACACTTTCTATTGAATGAACAGTAATACACGCGAAATTTTTCTTAGCTATTTTGTTTGTAATTTTCTACATAGTTTACAGAGTACGTTGAATTTGTTTGTTTGCTGCTGGTAGCAAAGAACATTTTCGGAGATCAGGCTTAGCTGCTGGTCAACTGGATCCGGCATCGTTGAACGTCGATTCAGACATAATAAATCGGATTCCCGTTATGTGAGCGTCCACCGGGAGGCGATTTGTAGAGGGTATAATCGGCCATCGTAAAAAAATGTCAACATTTTGCACAAATTCGAGTTAGAGATGATCTAAAAGACAATGATAAAAATACACGTGTCTTGTAAAAGTGAACAGACGTATAAATTCTATTGAATGAACAGTAATACACGCGAAATTTTCCTACCTTTTTTGTTTGTAATTTAATACATAGTTCGACAGTCAGAAAACGTTGAACTTGTTTTTTTGCTGCTGGTAGCAAAGAACATTTTCGGAGTCCAGACTTAGCTGCTGGTCAACTGGATCCGGCATCGTTGAACGTCGATTCAGACATAATAAATCGCATTCCCGTTATGTGAGCGTCCACCGGGAGGCGATTTGTAGAGGGTATAATCAGCCATCGTGAAATAGGGTCAATAGTTTGCACAAATTCGAGATCGGGATGATCTAAAAGACAATGATAAAAATACACGTGTCTTGTAATAGTGAACAGACGTATAAATTCTATTGAATGAACAGTAATACACGCGGAATTTTCCTAGCTTTTTTGTTTGAAATTTTATACATAGTTTGACAGTGAGAGTACGTTGAATTTGTTTGTTTGCTGCGGGTAGCAAAGAACATTTTCGGAGTCCAGGGTTAGCTGCTGGTCAACTGGATCCGGCATCGTTGAATGTCGATTCAGACATAATAAATCGGATTCCCGTAATGTGAGCGTCCACCGGGAGGCGATTTGTAGAGGGTATAATCAGCCATCATGAAATAGGGTCAACATTTTGCACAAATTCGAGATAGGGATGATCTAAAAGACAATGATAAAATGACACGTGTTTGGAATAGTGAACATACATATAAATTCTATTGAATGAACCGTAATACACGCGGAATTTTCCTAGCTTTTTTGTTTGTAATTTTCTACATAGTTTACAGAGTACGTTGAATTTGTTTGTTTGCTGCTGGTAGCAAAGAACATTTTCGGAGATCAGGCTTAGCTGCTGGTCAACTGGATCCGGCATCGTTGAACGTCGATTCAGGCATAATAAATCGGATTCCCGTTATGTGAGCGTCCATCGGGAGGCGATTTGTAGAGGGAATAATCGGCCATCGTGAAATACGGTCAACATTTTGCACAAATTCGAGATAGGGATGATCTAAAAGTCAATGATAAAGACACGTGTCTTATAATAGAATGAAAAGACGTATAAATTCTATTGAATGAACAGTAATACACGCGTAATTTTCCTAGCTTTTTTGTTTGTGATTTAAACATAGTTTGACAGTGAGAGTACGTTGAATTTGTTTGTTTGCTGCGGGTAGCAAAGAACATTTTCGGAGTCCAGGCTTAGCTGCTGGTCAACTGGATCCGGCATCGTTGAACGTCGATTCAGACATAATAAATCGGATTCCCGTTATGTGAGCGTCCACCGGGAGACGATTTCTTGAGGGTATAATCAGCCATCGTGAAATAGGGTTAACATTTTGCACAAATTCGAGAAAGGGATGATCTAAAAGACAATGATAAAAAGACACGTGTCTTGTAATAGAATGAAGGGACGTATGAATTCTATTGAATGAACAGTAATAGAAATACGCAGTTATTTATGCGAAGAGAAACTCTCAGAATTCAATAGCGTGTTTCGGTGTACTTTGTCATAGAATTTAAAGGCAAGTTATTAGTTGTGACACTTTTTAAAGATTAATGTTGTGGATAAGTAAAATTGAATGAAGGGATGTAAAATTATTTGAGTGGCAACTATAACTGACATAATTTGACTGAGGTCAGTTATCAACGGCAGACAAAACACATTCTCGCTATTCTAACTGGGTTAGTTGGAATTATTTTAAAGCAGTTCCTATTGAATTAAAAATGTATAGTCGGGAATTAAATGCAAAGCTCATAATAATGAGAGAAGTTTTCTAGGTAAAAAGTTTAACTTGGAGAGGTAGTAGTAAATTTAATTTTTTAAAAATAACTAGTAGATATATTAAGAGTATTAGAAGGCACGACGGTAGAGCTGATTGGGTTACAGAGTGGTTTATGACTGTTGGAGTTTGTGTATTTCTGTCTTGTGAGTTCCTGGTATGTTGTGTATTTTTTTGGTTTTATTGAATACAAATACTTGTTTAGTATTCTCTATTGTTTAATTCCACATTTGAGAGACGATTCCTTACGCCCTGAGGCCAGGAAATAATCCTATCGTTTTAAATAGTAATAGAGTTGCAGATCGTTCAAGACAATAAGGAATGTGTTGCCTGGTTTTAAGCAATTGTGTGTACCTATTCTCAGGGAAGAGGCGTTTTTGGTTAAGCACATCATGTTAGGCTGGGCTCTGTGTGTGTGTGTGTGTGTGTGTCTTCTTTAGGGGATTGTTTAAATATTTTAATTTCTTTCTTCATCTGATTTTCAATTATTTTACAATATTTTCACTTGGCTCAGAAAGATTATTTATTTGGTCCACTACGTTTCTGATTTCTCTATTTTCTTCTGTGTATCTCGGAGATCCTTCGACAGCTAGGTGCCCGTTATCTTCTCTCACAGATCAGGATCTCTCCCGAGTACTCTCGCGGACGACTAGCGTCTTGTGTCCCTGTTTCGTCATCCTTTCCTTGCCGCTTAGGCGTTGCGGATAGACGTTACCCAGCCTGGGCTCTCATAGAGTGAACGTGTCCATCATTGCTCCGCGTCCGTTTCCCGTCACTGTGGATATTACCTCAAACATTGTAGACACAGCTTGGGCTCTGTCTGGAGGTGTTCTAGCCTCTTGAAAAATCTTCAAATTTACATTACAATAATGCTTTGTTTGGTCTATAAAAACGTTGAGCATGTGTTCTATTACGGTTTGTAGAAAGTGTAATTATACTTGGGTTTTTCTAATGTCACATCAGTGGATATTATTTGTAAGATGGAATTCGGCGGGACATTTGCGTCATTCTCATTCCTGCCGCTAGAGTTGCTTGATATGCAGCGCTGCTGGGTACGGTCGCGATCATGCGACATCTTGCGGCAGGACCAAGAGAGACGGGAAACGTAGTGCCAAGTTCCATCTTCCAGATATTATCCACAGATGCCACGGAAAAAAAAGTATAGTCCAAATCCGGAGAATTGCAAATGGCATAAAATGTTGAACGTAGCCAATCCTTTAATGTAGATCGTCAGCTGCCACAAAACTCGCAGGGAACCTCAGAAAAGCCGTGATCTTGAACATGCACAAGAAAAAAAGCAAAACACGTGTTACAGAACTTTGTGGGTATTACGACTTTGTTTTATGTGTTTAGAATTGATGTAATGTCTGGAAACCTAACAAACAGTGTCTGCTGATTATTGACAGCCTCTGGATGCTGACATCTTTTAGTTAAAGAACAACATTTGTACTTATACAATGCAGATCTGCAATAACGTAAGAAAAATACTTTGTGATTAAATTTATCGCCATATGATGAATTGTCACATGAGGCTTTATTTGACACCTGCTACCTTTCTACTAATATATTTGGACAAAATGAAAGTTGAATAATAATTTTAATAATGCTTTATTCTGTCTTACATTACATTTCCTCTCTGCAGTCATTCCCAACGGCGGCCTCTATTCTTCTCTCTCCCTGCCCTCTGGCTGATCACTAAAGAATCACGGCCCCTCTCGACTCGGGTGTATCGCCGCCTCGCTGTGATGTTAGGGATATGCGAGGCGGTGAATCTCCAGCCACCTCCGCCCACGCGCAGCCGGCTCTGGCGACCTCCGAGTCACCAACTTTCGCGCACGGCTCCCGGCCGCCCCTGGGTCAGTCGACTCCTGTCTTGTGCCGTAGGTGCTGCCTGCTGGACTAGCTGACTGCACTTTTTCGCGCTTTTCCGCCAGTGTGCGCCGTGGGCCATAACTATGTCCATGAGCCGACTGCCATTTCGCGTCATTTTGCTTGAGGAAGTTCTTTAAGATCATTCCTGTGTTTACACTCAGTTGGCGTCTTTTGATTTTACGGTGAAACCTTTTGAAACGGCCACCTTAATTAGGCAGTAACATCAACTAACGGCCGTAAATGATCTTGGCTGTCCAGGTGACGCCGCATCGAAGGCTGAGTTGCCGACGTTTCGACCATCTTCTCGTGGTCTTCCTCAGGGCTGTTGTGCGAGTAGAACTCATCAATTCAATTGTGTTTATTTACAACGTTAATTTTTTAAAACATTTTACAATTAACGACTCATCTTTTTCAAATATTCTCTGTTACATATTTACAACGTTACACGCTCTCAAACTGAGAGAGATTATTGTCGCATGAATGAAAGCGTAGTTCTTTTTCTGTTCGTGCAATAGAATTCATACATGTGCTCATTCTATTGCAAGTCATGAGGCTTTTTTATCATTGTCTTTTAGATCATCTCTTTCTCAAATTTGTGCAAAATGTAGACTCAACTTAGGGATGGCTGACTATACACTCTACGAACCGCGTCCTGATGTTTGCTCACAGAACGGGAATCCGGTGAATCTGCCTGCCTCGATGTACGCCGATGCCGCTTTTAGTTGAACAGCAGCTACGGCTGGAATCCTTTTACCCAACGGTCTCAATCGTCGAACTAAGTATAAAAAGTACATACGGAAATGTCTTGTCTGCATATAAGTATCTTGTAAGCACATAAGTATAAACGGAAGTTTCTTGTCTGGCATTGAGAGCCGACCTCGCTTAAATTATGGTTACCACTCAAATAACTTTACAACACTCAATTCAATTGTGTGTTATTTACAACATTGATCTTTAAAAACATTTAATAATTAACAACTCATCTTTTTCAAATATTCTCTCTTACATATTACACTGTTACACGCTCTGAAATTCTGAGAGATTATTGTCGCATGAATGAAAGCGTAGTTCTTTTTCTGTTCGTGCAATAGAATTCATACATGTGCTCATTCTATTGCAAGTCACGAGGCTTTTTTATCATTGTCTTTTAGATCATCCCTTTCTCCAATTTGTGCAAAATGTTGACTCAACTTAGGGATGGCTGGCTATACACTCTACGAACCGCTTCCTGATGGTTGTTCACATAACGGGAATCCGGTGAATTTGCCTGCCTCGATGTACGCCGATGCCGCTTTTAGTTGAACAGCAGCTACGGCTGGACTCCTCTTACTCAACGGTCTCAATTGTCGAACGTATAAAATAAACAAATGAAAAAAAATCTGGAGATAAAGTGTCCGGTTATTTACTCTGGTCTCATTCATGCAGTATCTCAAAACTAGCGTCAGCACAAAGCAGTTACTTCAGTGTACATTGAAAATCGTTTACCTCTTCATAGAGCTTATTCTTTTTTTCGCATATCCTTTAGAATTTCCAAACTATCGGTTTCTAACGTATATAATTTGCGTACAATTTAGGATAACTTACTTTGCAGCAGTCAGGTCTCAAGTGCAAACGAACCTACCGTTTCAACAGCTGAATTCCCCTCTCCTCCGCATTTCTGGTCTCCCCAGCCCTTTCGCGTCGAGGCCAGCGCCAAGTTCCCCGACGAGTGTGTGTGAGCTGAGGAAGTTCCGTGGGCCCTTTTCGTACAGAGCGCGCATTCAAATTGTGTCTTTTCGTGGATATGTATCGCACCAACCTACTCAGACTGACGGGCAGAGTATTGAAGTATTCTCGTTCGAGCAATCCGCAAAACTTTATTTAAATTTGCCTAATTACGTGTTGTCTTTAAAAAATAGAATTTGAATGTTATATAAAAAATAATTGTAAAAATACGGTGTATCATTTTTTTGTACGATCTGAGGCAGTATTCAAATTCTTTCATGAAATTATGTCGCCAGAAAAATCTCCAATCATTTCTTGTCATTTTTTCTTCTGTTTTTGCAAGAAAAATTAACTTTCGAGGATCGCTTTATATTTTCACAAATGGCAAACAATAAAATTAACAATCCAATAGTACAATTTTAGTAATAGGAATTTGTGTGAAATGAAATGTTTTAAGAAATCAGTTCTTCAAAAAGATTTTGTACCTTGAAATAAAAATGTTAGTAGTTGAGCGTCAGTTTGCAAATTCCATTTTCCCGCCCTCCAGTTGCTAGCCAGTGCAAGACTTTCTTCCATGAGCCCATTTAGCCTTTACTAGTGAAAACGAGTGTAGTTTGCCTTTTTTATTAGTCGATGACGGAAAGTGTTTCTCGAATCTGAAAATCAATAACAAGTCATGGATGTGTTTTGATTTTAGCTGGGAGGCGGCAAGTTTTCGTAAATACCTCTTTCAAGTGGCATTTTGTAGTTCATGATAATAAAAAAATGTTAATATCATATCAATCAGAATTTTAGATGGCGGCCATTACTATCAGCTGATGCAGTCATGTCGGAAGAGTTGCCAACAATTCATTCCAGTTTAGAGGTCTATTTAAATTTAAAGTGTTAAATGAATTAGAGTACCTTGACTTTGCATTATTTTGATTTTAATTGACTGTTCTCTAATGCAGAGAAATTGTGTTAAGTCTCTAGTTATTCTTATTTTTCCTGTCGTAAACCAATCACCTTTCGCGGCCCTTAAAATTTTCATTTCAGATACTTCAATATGGCTACATTGTTCCTTTGTAAGGGTGGATTCCACACAGCTGAGCAAGCAGTGCTATTATTCAGTACGATTTCACTTCTCTTTTGCAGTCTTTTCCGAAAGACTTCTAATAGTTATACACATCTGCTGTTACAATTTCTTTCAAATACAAATACTTTGTACCTCAGAAAAAGTCAGAAAAATGTCAAAATATAAAGTACACCAGAATACCGAAAATTCCAAAGTTTCTATTGTACCGATTGTTTACATTGCCTCGAACTACTGTTTCCATGCAATTCCTTACAGTAGCGTAACGCGATAACAGAACACATCTCGTCTCCAAGGAAACCAGACCTCAAAACATTTGAATAGGGATCTCGGCTATAATATCGTTAAACATGTATCGCTGTTATTGGAACCAGCTCCTTAATTGTCGGCCTGATTAACAGAGTAGAAACAGATGTTACTTTGTGAACGTACAGAGAATTTCAGTCGGGAGGCTCTCACATTACATTTGGCCTAACTAAGACCTGCTGCAAAAGCAACTGCCATCTATTATCATTGGAGTTAGGCAACTATTGTTGGCGCCGCAGATTATGGTTGGGCCATTATATTCCCAATAATCTAAGAATTGGTCGGAAGTCAAAAGTGAAAGTCTCCTGATTGGAAACATCTGATAAACCTCAACAATTCTCAAGATGATTAGTGGTGATTTCGACAGCCTCCCAAGTCCTGGACTTGCTTTTTGATATCCTTCAACCAGCCGTTGCCATTTTACACCCGAGTGGCTTGTCGATTAGAATATTTCTTGGCATCATAATATACAGTGTACTTCAACATACAGGACGGTCGAAGAGAAAACTGACACAATTTCTCCAAAATAAGAACTTGGGCAGTTTTTTTTAATCACTACTTCAATTGCAGATGTCCCTTTGTTATCTTTAAATACCTATAACGTTTTCTTCTGTTCATTTCATTCGATATTCTAGAACGTAAAAGAATGAAATATCTTGTTTTGTGCCGTCATACTTGAAATCTTTCGTGAACTATTTACGGAGTATTTGGAAAATTCAATACCAATTTTTGTAAATAATTTTAACGCATACCAAGTCAACTTTTAAAACTCTTTAAATACGCACATAGACAACGTTAGTATGTGTGTAAGACCCTACATTTGCCTAAGTTTCCAAAATGTAAATGCAGTTTCGTGTTTACTTTATCATGGAATTATTTCATTGATGGTGCAAACATGTTTAAAGTAATAGGTTAATGAGTATCGAGATTTTGTTTTTCTCATTTGGAACTTATCAAAGACGGAACACTGTTATTATCGTCCGTCAGGATGTGTTGCTGTAATGGTATTTTAAAATTGTGAAAAATATCTTAAATGAATACCACTGTGTTTCCAGATGAGTGTTCATGTTGAACTATTTTGTTTATCCATTGTAATCTCTTAACTTGTTTTGATGGGTTGTTATCAAAACAAATATTAATATATGCCAAGAATTGGTGAAAGTAAACAAAGTGATTTAAATGACGTTTAACATTCTATGTATTTTGTACAAACTATTTTGTGGTTAAATTTAAGTAAATATTGTCAATATTTATTAAACTGTCTTTTATTATCTCCTGCAACTGATTCCTACACTCCTCGTCCTGGACTGGTACAAACCTGTCTATTGCTCTACCACTCTCAAAAAAACCTTCCACTGCGCATGCCCGAACGTGGCCTCTCCCTCCAAAGCTCCTATTTCCCCGCTTGCCTGTGCTCTTTGTCACAACATAGCTCTCTCTCTCTTTGTCTTTCTCTCGTGGGTCGCGCAATAATTCAACACTGCGAGTTTGGTGATAACAAAATGTTGAGTGAGAAGGATCAGACGGAAGGCAGCTTACGTGTTTTTACAGTAGGGGTTGTCCAAACGATCAACAGAAAATAAGCCGTGTCTTGAAGAAGAGTTTCGATCTCCAGTCCCTGTTTGACCGTGGCTAGTGAGCAGTGACAGTGTGCTTTACACAGTATCTGCTGTTATTCACAAAAACCCAATCATTACAAATAATTCAAAGTATATCCACTGAAAAATGATAGGTCGTTGATCAAATAATCATTGAACATGGCCACATTCCTCTCCGTCTTCCACCGTACCATTCAGATCTAAATCCATAGAACTTGTTTGGGGATTTATAAAAGGCGCGAGGCAGCAGAAACAATTGGTGCATCCTTAAAAGAAAAGGAAACGTTTTGCAGAGATGCGTTTGCACAATACAGTGCTGAACAATGGAAGAAATCCTGCGAGCATGTGTAGGGAACAGAGGCGACATAATACGAGTAATTCAGGTAATGTGATGGACCAACAAACGATGGATTTATTTCTTTGGACACTCCTGGGAGTGCGAGTTCCTCTTTTGACGAAGAGGGCAGTGATGACGAGTGACGGTCAGCGCGATCGCTGCGTCTTGCAGTCGCCTCTCCTTGTCGCCTACGCGCTTCCTTATCGCCGAGAGGGGAAATCTCAGATGCCGGAGAGCGGGGGCAGCCTCCGAGACTTTTCCAAAGGTACGTCCGCCATGATGTTTTTTTGCGAGCGGTTCAGCTATAATGTACTTTTAAATTCATTAGCTTTAGTAGCTTTATGTGGCTGTACAGTGTACTGACAAATGTATTTCAAAACACTAGCCTGACCTCCGGTGATTTCAGAATATGAAATCTAAAGAAGAGTTAAAACGCATTCGAGGCAACTTGCCATTAAATCCGCGTTTGCTCAGCAAAGAAAATGAAATTGATTTCAAATATATCTATGGTTCGGAAACGTTCTCTCCATTTGCCCTATAGTTTTCTCATTTAATGTACAATTGTACCTTACGTACGAGCTATTTCTGAACTCACCGAAATCTCTCGAAAAAGGAACAGGACGAGACGATAGCTGTTCAGGTCATAAAAACGAGCATTGTCGTTTGAAGTTGTCACGGCAAAAATATGTTAAATCATACTGTATTTGTTTTGATAAAAGTAAAGTTCTGATACGTATGATGGATAAAGTGAGAAAAGTTTAAAATACACTCTTGGACAGCTTAGAAATTATCGAAATCGACTTAAGGGGTTCCAGAATCTCTTCAGTACCGTGTGTTAACTCTTGGAGGTTAGGAGTTCTTTTTAGTTAACATACGATTGCCTTGACTCCTTTGGTAAATAATTTTTCTTCCAATACTAGTGACATATACACGTCAAAGTTTTTTTTTAATTAATGAAGACCTTGGATCAAAATCATGCTTTGTCACATTTCTGATGAAATGGAGATATAGTATTTCGGAGCCCTATAGATGTCTCTAGAAGTTGCGGCTATTTCGGCTTGTGAATATTGATAGATTGTACAGGCACTCAAAATAAAAAATGGTTTAAGACCCAAAGATTTGACACATGTTTCTGTAGGTATATCGACTCGCTGAATCCGATCCTGAAGCCAGAATTGTGCCACCACCCTCCAGTTTTATTTTAATTACGAAAACCCACTGTGACGTTGTATTTTTTGTTTTGAGTGGTTGTTGTCATCCAAAGATTTAGAAATGTTCTTCTACGCATGTTGATGCGGTGAATCCGAAGTTAGAATTGCAGTTTCTTTCAAATCGCTCCTTTCGTTTAAATCCTTTCGTTAAAATTCTGGTTTCGCAATGTGTGCATCGACATGCACAGAGAAACATATGTCAAGTCTTTGGATCTGACCACTTTTTTTTTTTTTCGTGTGCCTGTGTAATGTTTAACACGCCGTTCGCGAAACGTGAACGTGAAGCATGAACCAAGTGGTTCATGCTGGACAACGCTTTTCAGACCATCTCATACCCATCCCTGTAGGGGAGAACCATTGACCACAGAGGTCACGGTTCTTGGTGGAGGATTGTAAACGGGCACCTGGACCCCGCGTTTCACTGCGGCACTCACGTATTTAGCTTGAATGTGGAGGTTGTGAATAGGCGGTGATAAGCTCCGTGTTGCCGAGTTCGCCTGGTGACTCACCAGTTCGATCTCTTGTCCGTTGACCTTTGTAAGGGATTGGAAGAAGGAGTGGTTCCAGATCCCACATAAAAAAGTCCAGACTGGGATCATTAACCCTTCTGTCAGGATGCCTATATTCCGGCAGTACTCGCGTCGTTAGCTTCAAGGTGAAGGCAGTGAGGAGACGGATTGGGGGCCCCAAGCCCCCCGGGCCTTAGACCAGGTGGCCCCCAGTTGGACACTTGGTTTTGTCGTGTCAGCGGCCCGATAATCTAGGCATAGAGGACGGACTCGTCCCAGCGCATTGGGAGTGACGCACTGTGTCAACTTCGCAACTAGCCTGGAAAGGCAGTAGCTCTGAGCTGACTGGGCGGCCTGATCCAGGCCGGCTAGATGTGGATGGGAAGGTTGCCGAGAAGGTAAACGCGTACTTGTGCGTAGGCGAGGGTTGCGAATAAAGGCTGACGCTTAAGTTTCCCGGGTGAGCAACCGTCATGTAGAACAAGAAGCTTTGTGATGAGTTAAACCACGCATAGGTCTCTTACCCACCTAGAGATGTGTGAGCCGAGATATCCACCGTGGAAGCGAGGCCAGCGTGCGACACCATTGCCGCCCCTAAAGACGGGCCTTGCCCCGAGGCCTGCCGCCAGCAACGTTTTTCCGTCGGGCCGTGGCCGAAGCCGCAAACGTAAGGCGCCGCGGCCGGCTAGAAGCCTCGCAGGGGTCACTTTCTTGGTGGTCTGTATTTTCTTTGTTGGTTTTTTTATAAACGTGGATCGACCACACACTTGGGGATTGTTCGTGGGCATCCGTGGGGATTGTTCCGACGCCGTTAAAAACTTAATGATGGGCTTCAGAGAAGAATAGATGACTCTGAAGTTCCACAATTAAGTACATTCTGATATCTTTTGTGTATTGGGTACATTCTTAATTATTCAAAGTGTAACTTTGCCTTTGAGAAATCGAAGGAATACAAAGGGCAAACGGGGAAGAAAATTCTTGTAAATTTTAGAGGTTAGAAGAATTCATAATGTAGCCGATATTGCTATTATTAAGATTATATTAGTGTGGTTTATGCTATGACCAGAAACAATATACTAAGGAATAAAATGGTTAACAAATGATGGACTTGGTACATATCACAGTTTCGACAAGTACCGATTACTTTGCTTCGTCCTTTATAACCAGAAGATGTACAATAATCGAAAAACCATCGCCGCCACCAGCAGAATTACCAGTTCATAGCCGAAGTCACAAAAGCTTAGAGCGAATATCCAAAGAGTATACAGTTGGCGTAGGCGGAATTACAATAACAACTGTAAACACTTAGGAGCGCACTCACAAAACCAGACTGCTTGTCGTCCGCGTTACTCTGGCTGCTTCCAACGCCTAGTGATCGTCAACAGCGCGACCTGCCCAGCTATACGCACGGCAACATTAAATTAATTCACATATCCATTACATACAAGAGGTTTATGTGAATTTATTTTTGTTCATGTTTTTGTGTAGTATTGTTATGCGTGTAAAGCTGATTGTTTAGATTACATTGATTATTAAGCGAATGTGAATTTGTTCATATTTTTTCAAAGTTTTGACCGTGGAGCCCTGAACTTATATGGTTAACAATCGACCGCTAGATGGTCGCCTTCTCAGATGTTTTTTGTAACAAGCGATAAATAGTCATTGAAAATTGAGGATGGTCTCAATGGCGACCAACGTATGGGTATACGAAAAGCTGAGAATTGTCTCAGTATGAACAGAGGCTTTTGGGAAGACATGGTTTCTCTTGGGTACTAAATTGTGAAATTGAATTATTGATGTGTTGACAAGGTAACGAGAGTCGCGTATGTATAAGAATAACAATTTTTGAGATAAAATATAAAATACATTGAACATTGTTGAAATATAAAATACATTGCTTGATTCAGTACAGTAGAAATGATACTGATCCTTTTGTAATTCTATATTAAAGGAACCCCCCCCCCAATGTGTAACATCTCAGTATTAAAACATGTGTGAGGGGTAATTTTTGCATACACTTTAATATCCTATTAGTTGAAGTAATCAGTACATGCCTTTAAGGCCATTTTCTCAATTCAGTTTCTTTGTGGCGTGGTTCCTTTCTGTATAATGTGGTCCAATTGAAGTGTCTAATGCCAATAATTTGTTTCTCACCAAATGAGAGCTATAGGCTATTTCACTTTATACAAGTTTCAACAGTTGCAAGTCAAGAGGAAAAAATGCTTTTCTTTTAAAGTGTTTTACTTTGTGTATTGGGAAAACGAGAGAGCATGAAAATAGGAAAAATGATTGGACTATTATGGACCGTGATATGGATAAACTTCAAGAAATGGCAAATTCGAATGGTGAAACTGAGGAAGAGGCTGATACTAAAAATGTAAGTAAATGCTACATTTAATTTATTTATTAATCACGGAGAAACGAGCTTTCCTATGCTTCTCTAGCCGCGGCGCACTGTAATTGCACGAAATGTGACTGGGACCCACACGTTCGCTGGCACTGGTGACCCTTCTCTTTTAACACTCCACTTCCGGTTGCGTCGGCCGGGGCCTATGAGGGAAGCCGCATCGTGGCGCTGGGACTGAGCAAACGACAGATAAAAGAGTTGGGAGAGGGTAAAAGAAGAGGGTTTGGCCCATTCGAATCCGATGAGTTCCATACAGCTCGTGGCTAACAAGTTCGTATGTGTACTCTGTAGCCATCTCCTTGTCTTATCAAGAAAGGAAAAAAACATACCCAACTATCAACAATAACTTAATATGACCACAAGAGATTGTCGAAATACAGTAATATTAGTAATGTCTCAAGTTTAAAACAGTTAACTGTAACACGGCTACATCTTCTATGTAGTTGTAGGAAAGACTTTGCGACATTGAAAAATTTTGAAAGTTCAATGAAAAAGAGATTGTGCCATTTTCGAAGCTCTCTGCTAGAAAAACAATAAAAAATTGGAAGCCAGGTTTGAGAATATTTTGAAAAAGTTCCGGCTTCATGTAAAGTACCTTCCCAAAAAAAATCAAAATATTCGTTTCAAGTTCGCAGGACCTCGAGTTCGGCCAGATTGAAACAGGAAAATGTTTTGTAGAAAATTGTCTTACGGCTTAGGCGCTTGCGTTGGTCACTGACCACACACGTTTATCATCAACCAATTTTTCGGTATCAAGGTGGATTTTGACTACACAGTTGTCTGTATTTTAAACTAAATAGCATACACGTCCCACTTAAAGCCGTAACAAAGTATTTCCTAGGTATTTTATAATCCTCTGAGTTCCCTAGACTTCCCCGGGGGAATATGAAGTTCCTTTAATGCCCTTGCGGAGAGCAACGCTAAATTGTTCCATCGTAATTCACAAATTAAGTGTAGATCTTAATAGAGCTCCTGAAAGCAATTTAGAAGGTAGATCACGTCGATACGTGATCCCCAACGTCTTGAGGGCCCTGACTGTGGATTTTGGCATAGCCTCAAAGGTTCCAACCACCACCGGAAGGATTTTGGCCTTGGGCGCTCCATGAATTTGGGCTCACTGGTTGATATTTGACCATTGTTTCCTCCCCTGCTTTCAGAAGTCTAGTCCCATCCTCGTGGCGGACAGTCATGTCGACCATGTGGACCCCTTCCCAGCGTTTTATTACCAGGTTAGGTTTGAGTCTAACCCCTTCAGCAACGGAGAAATTGGCTTTCGTGGACACCACGGTGTCCGACTTTCGGCGTATTTTCCACGCTATGAAGTTCGTGATATCGTCGTGAGGCTTCATTCTTGCGGGTATAGTGCATTGATCCAGGAGGTGGTCCATGGTTTCTGTCGCTGTGTTTCTGCGATATAAATCCTATCTGGGCGTTCCTCTATTAAGAATAAATTTATTAGCAGTGGTATTCGATCTCGATTGGAGTCCCGTGATAAAAAGAACGCGTTTCAGAAGACATTCGGAAGAAGACAGTCCTTCCAAAAGGCATTTCCAATCGGATCGTTTATATATACCTTTACCACTCTCCCTCGGGTTTGTAGCTTCTCCCAGGAGACTACTTTGTCATCAGGACCTTTCTTTTTATAACTCCTTATATCTTGTTCAGCATAGGGCCAATTGCGCCTCAATGTTTCGGCGGTCTTTAATGCCCACCGGTAGAGACTCGAGCGGGAGCTGTGATATTGATATCTGCAAGTAGGAGCTGCAGATTTTTCTAATCGTAAACCTACGGTCAGTGTTGCCTTAGGAACATGTTGAACGAGCCGCAGCAATCACAGTCGTCCATCTCTATGGCCTGGTGGAATATGTCATCTGCAGTACTCAACTATTTGGAGTGCCGCTCTGATTTGACCGTCCGCTTTAACTGTTTCTATACGATTAGAGACTATACTGAGTATCAAAAAGAAAGTAACATTCATTTTAACAGTGATATTTAATGATTTAAGGTATTATTTACCATTTGGACTGTACAATTCTAAACAACCTGTAACAAGTCTTGTAGCGCAGCCTCTGGGTCAATGACCCTATCTCGATCAGTTTTTTCGTCCAGCTTCTCTGATCCTTTGAATAAATGCCGAGACGTCCCCTTGTTTTGCTTCTGGACATATATGTAGTTTCATTATCTATGCACGCCTTCTAGAATTCAGTGGGAAATATACTTATTCAAATTATCGTTCTCCAGGTCGCGGCAGGAAGTAATATTCCTTGACGAAGGATATGATGAGGGATAAGATTGCTGATTCGCCCTTGAAAATAGATTTTATTACATCGGAGTGTATGCTTTTGTTTACAATCCTGCAAAAAAACGCTCATATTTTCTGCATTCAAAATTCAATTAGTAATTGCTTAGAAATGAATCACGGAATTTTGAAAACTTGCCCACTTCCCCATAGCACGTCACACATTTTAACAGTTTTTGACGTTAAATAAATAGATAATCAGATTAATCATGCTATTTTTCCTATCCATTTTTAATTACAGTTCTTAAAGAGAAATATTTTATTAGTTGGTTCCCAGCATGTAAATAAAATTATTATCGAATATAAAAAATAAAATAAATAATAAAGAACATCGTGTTTCGCTATTTGACTTTTAGTCGCTTCCATTCCTACACCATCGAAGTAAAATCTTGTGGATGGTATGTGATACATTTTATAAACATTTTATTAGTATTTTTATTGTTGTAGACATATTTTGTCTTTAGATTTGATATCTTCAATAATGAATATTCTACATATACCATAAATATAACAATAGTAATTCATTAAGAAACATACAGCATTGAGTAAATAATAAACTCATTGATGATGGTGTATATTTTAAAATCTATCCTATAATTTGTACAATAAAAACGAAATTGTCGAAAATAATGCACTTCGCTTAGATTCATGCAGCCAACAGAAATACTTTTGACATGTCCAACCAAGTCAATAACTAAGTTTACCATAAACGTGAAGTTACAACCCTTTTATTTTAAGGTCGCGAAATGTCTTCCCAGCAATCATAGTAACAAACTACAAAATATTAATTCTTGACTTGCCTACCGGATTAGCAGCTAAATTTCTCGAGAAACGAAGCTCTTCTGCCTGAATCGTGTGTACCGCCCACGTCCCACAATGAATTAACGAAAATATGAGAAAGTCAGTATTGCCATATAAACTGAAGCACTTCATCTCTCTAATAGCGCTGTAAAAACTACTAAATGACCAAGAAAGAACCCTCTAATAACTTGATAAATGTTGGACAAATATGTTTGCTCGCACATTTAAAACATATATTTTATTTATTAATATATGGTGAAAGACCTGCCATATTGGAAAGCAATGGTTAGGTTATTGTGGGACTTCCCAGGTTGGAGTGAGTCTGGTTCACGACTTGTCAAAACGTCCGAGGGCCATTTCTCTAACACTACTGTCGATTCAGGCAATGACAGGCCTGGCGATATCATACATTCATAACATGAGCAGCTCCCGAACTTCCTCAGATTGTACAGGCGTAATCAACAGCGCTGTGGATTGCTGCTACTTTACTAAGTGATTAAACTCCAATATTTTAATAAATTATGTTTTTGCAACAAAATATCGATGTGAAGAAAACATCGAAAGCAAAATAGCGATGTTAGTATATCGTTGTTTCTGAGGGAAAACGTCGAGTTTTTTTGCCACCCCTAGTCCCGGGGGCGCAAATGTTGATGTTTTGTACATCTGTTGACAAAACAAATTGCGTTAGAAACTACTGAAACCTTCCAAGGCAGCAACATGTACGATTTTTTTAATTAAGCGTTTATTTAGAATTTGTTCGTACAGCAGAACAAGAAGTAATTTTTTGACTAGGTAATTAACAATGGTTGAAGAAGGTACTCAGTAGTATCTCTCCATTAATATAGTTGATTATACATATAACTATACGTGTAACATATTAATATACAATATTAATTCAATATTGTAAATTAATTAAATCATTGAATAGTTGAATGATCTAGCTCTAACGGTTGATATGATTCAAAGTTAGAAAGATGAATTCCTTTGGAGCAAAGTTAACAAATAGGCATAGAGAACTTCACTTTCCTCATCTCCGTACGTCGAGTCAAAAAATGAAGTATATACTCGTGGTTGCTTGTCACATGATTAAACTAAATCGTAATTTTCTAGCTGCTAAAACATAATTTACAGTAATGATTAAAGAAATAAATGATCATTTATTGATCTTCCCGTTTTGTAAAATAAAGATTGCTGTTGCCAAACAAATTAGTGCATATAAGCTTTAAGTACTATAAAACTATATTCCCAATGCTGTTAATACCCGCATATCTGAAGTCAAGTGTAGTCAAGGTAAGATGGCGCGCGCCGCCATCTTACCTTCTCCTGCTTGGCTTCACTTCTAGGAGCAGCATTGTCAATCTTTATCCATATATCTATGGACAGAGACATATAGAGCTATATATATATGTGTGTCTGTGGGTCTACGATATGAAGTGACAACATTGCAAGTGCCGAAACTTGAGATTCGCTGTTGCTTAGGAAACGACACAGGCGTTACCACGTGACCACGAACTTTCAAACGCTGCCTCATTTTATTCATCAAATGAGTATTCGTCCCAGGATGCATTGCTTCCATTGTTGACGAGAAAACGTCGATACTATAAAAAAATCTGTTTATTTGACGGAGTATGGTAGAATTTTGTGAAGGGTTGCACTGACAAGGGCGAATTGCAACTAGAGAGAATTCGGTGAGAGAAAATACAAAGACTAATATTACTCCAGAAAAATCTAAAGGTAAGCATATAATACAAAATTCGACGTGCAAATAACACGAGGTTGACTTTTTTAAAATAACGATTAATTCACGAGCAAACTTGGACGATTTGAGAAGTTAGTACGACACCTTCCTACGATTTCAGAAGTTTCAAGTTGGTTTCGTAATAATGAATTAACAGTTAACGCAGGAAAAACGGTGTTAATGCATTTTTGCACATCAATCTGGCAATCGCCTGCGCCATTAAAAATTAACAATATGCAATGAGTTGATGGTAAGGTAACATCATTTCTGGGTCTCTCAATTCAGTTAAACCTCAAATGAAATATCCGTATAACTGAATTAAACAGTATGTCCCACTTAAACACGTGAGTTCCCTGTGTCCTGCATTCGGAATTCTTTCAAATTCTGCCAGCCTTCATGCAGCTCCTTGCGTGTATTTTGTAAATATACATTCCCGCCTGAGATATGTCATAATATTCTGGGTAATAACCCAGTTCTTTAGATTGCAGAAAAAAATTCGAATAATAAGCAAAGTTTTCGTCCAGTTTTCCTAATCGATTAAGAGAATGCAGATATGGTCCCTTGTTTTGCTTCTGGACATAAATGTAGATTCACTATGCACACATTTCTTTGAGCTCTCCTTTCGCTAGTTGTGGCAGGAGTTAACCCAGGGGTTCAGGTTACCATTTTGTTAGAAATACTACTAACTGAATTTTTGTAATTTCGTGTAGAAATGCAAATTAATTTTCTATAATTTGAAAGTGAAAATGTCTATTTTCAAATGTTGCTTCTTCTTTATTCATTATTCAACTATTTAAAAAACTGGGGAAGAGATTCCGAAGCTCAAGAGAACATGCGTACATTGTACTTCTCCCCTATATGTCACAGATTTTTCTATTCATTGCCAATATATCACATCGAATTAATGATCATTTTGTAGGATAATAGTGTAATGTGTAGCATATATGACAGTGCTAATGGGATGGATACTCCTTTTTTGAGGATAATGTTGACTACAAAATTATATTCTAATATAAATCTATAAGAACTGACTAGTATAATGAATAGGAGTTCGAAATACAAATTTTCTTAAATAATCTACCTAATAATAAACAGTAAAAATGTACTCTTCTGAGAGCATTCAGATTAGGTTTTCCAACACTGTATTGGGGGGTGGGTAGTAGCCGTAGCCCAAAAGTACATCTGACAAAAACGTGCTGCGTCTCACATTTTTTGTATTTTTTATTATTTAATTTTAATACTTAATAGATAAAAAAAAACTATTTCCAAAGATGAAAAAAACAGACAACTGTATGTTTAAAGTGTCTTTTTATTTGGAATTTACCTAGTAGAAATTTTTAATATTTGGAAATACTTTTAAAACAGTTTAAAGTGTGCACTGGGCAATGCCACATTTAGTTAGTTAGTATGCGTCTGACTGCTATATTGTGGATTTCATAGTATCATATTGACACATTATTTCATTGGATTGTAGGATGAGCAGTCCAGCAAAATTGCCTCAAATTTTAAACTCATGATTGTTTCTATATTTATTTTATCAAGCTAAACAAATATTAGAAAAAAGTAACTTGATAGTACTGATGTATGCTACTAACTTATGTGCAAAAATTAAAATAAAACAGGTACACAGTAAGACTGTAAAAAAATACTTATTCAAACATGAATATTTCATTCCTGAAGAAGAGCCGATAAAGACCTGCAATGTCAGCAATATTTGACTTCATTTAATTTATCATACCTACCTAACCTAACCTCATGAAACAATCAGTATAATATTTTGAATTGATTTTAGTTTCCCTAAAAAATAAAATTGGGAACTGTGCTATTTCTCATAGTCCAGATGTAGATGAAAAATATTTGATGACTTTTTATTTCATTCAGTGTTTTATAACTATTATTAAAATTAATATTCATCAATTGATTAAACGTTTGTTGTAGGTTATTATAAATGCCTAGAAGTTTTAGATCTGAAAAACATCAACCAGCTGGACTGACTTCCAATCAGTCAAAAGGACTCGGAGAGGTAAAAAAGTAGTCACTGCATGAAATCATCTTTTATTTTCTCCATTTTTATAAATCAAAATTGAAGTTGAAGTATTTATTTTCATTTTGCCTGCTTGTTAGTTTGTTTGTCTATGTTTCTACTTGCTCTCTTTATTTGATGGCCTGTGTGTGTGTGTGTGTTTATAGAAGGAAACAGCAGTTTCATTATGATAATTTGAACAATGGCCATTATAATATTCTGACTAAAGGAATTTCATTACAGTCACCTTTCTTGAAAATATGATTTTGAGATCAATGTTTCTGCCAAAATATAGTTGTGTGATCAATGATTGATTTTAATCTCTGGAAGTCATACATAGACAATCATTTTTGGTTTCTCTTTAACATGTGTATGTGTATCGGTGTGTATAGTGCATGTGTATCGGTGTGTATAGATTTTCTTACATTAAAGACAGTCAAATCAATTAATATAATAGAAACAATTATCTTATCGGCAGCTAAGCACTTACGCTTTGTGTTCCAATGTGATTGCAGAATCGGGTATTCAGAAATACCATCTGTCTTAAACAATAAAAAAATGTTTCTTTCAAGTAAAGTTTAAATTTGGAATAAGAATATAAACAAACCAAGAATTAAAACTTCAAAATAAGTTATATATTTATATATATTGTTATTTCAATTTTAATCTTTATGATGAAAGAAATATTTTTTAATTGTTTAAAACTGATTATATTACAGAATAGCTGATGATGTAACAACATTGTGTTGCAAAAGGTTGTGACCTTAGTGCACAGTTGCCAATAAAATAATTGTTTTTAAAATATGTATTGATTTGGGTCTTTAATGTAAGAGGATACTACTGCACATATATATTACTTCAGTAAATAGTGAATGACTTTTACCTAATATAAATATAGGAATGAAATTTGTAGTTCTATCCAAGATCTTCTGGAAATTCAATATTAAACAAATGAAAAAAATAAGATGTTAACATCCGTAGATATATGTAGTTTTCTTTTGAAAGTTCTTAGAATTAATGAAGTTTCTGAGAGCTGTTGCTATCTTCAGTAGTTATAGCAAAATATGTTAAACTAATAATCCAGTCAACAAAGGGTGGTAAGATGGTACCTCAACCCCTTACATCATATATAGTTTTTAGTGTTCTTTAAATAAATCAAATCAAAGGGATTACAGAGAACGTGGGAGAGGTAGGATTTTTTATTTGGAAATGTGTGGGAGTAATTAGCAGGTAAACACACTGAAAGGCCTTGGTTCTATTCTTGATGCAAGGGTTAGGAGGGCGTGAAATGGCCCCGTTTTGTTTTTTCGGTTGTGACTCGTTAACGTTGGGTTGTACATAAAATTACTCGACAAGCGTATCCGCTCGCGAAAATCATTTATAAAAATTACATTGCCTGTCGTTTTCCTTCAAGCTTTTGTTTCTACCTCCCCAGCCCTTTGTTTCAGAAAAACGTTTTTGGAGTAAAAGCTGTTGAGAATTGAAATTCCTCTCAAATGATAGCGATTTGAAAAATTCAAGTAAATACGCTCATTTTGAAAAATACTTTGAAGTGATTTTTAAATCACTTTGAAAAATTATTCGTCGTAATTTTGTGTATTAGCAATTTAAAAAATCTGGAATGTTCTCTAAAGTCTTTTCTGAGATGGGCTAATTGGACTGTAAGAGTACAATTAATTAATAGGTACTATATAAAACATTCTAGGCTAATTTTTTTTTCTCAGGAAGGGCGAATTCAAGGATTGTCTCGAGAATTTTAGTGGACAGCTGCTCTCAACGACAATTTTCAGTAGTTTCTCCAATCAATACCAGGCGAATACCGGATCACTACCTTAACACACAGGCAGCGGGCTGCGCGCGAGCTTTCCTTCTTTACTCTTGTCCCCGTACATATAAAGTACACAACCACATATGTTGGGAGCTTATAGTGCTGGGTGGGTCGGTGCCATGCTGAGATGTCCTACTGAGAAGTTACATGGAGGTAGAAAACTCCCCAAACCGTCGTGCAGGTTGGTTCAGGATCTTACTTCCAACGAGGGAAGGGACTTCCACTATCTCCCGGGAAATAATGTCCTACACTTACCTGAAAGTTGTTGAACCACTCGGAGACGGTAAATACGGATATCCCGTGAGTTTTGAACGTGTGCCCCGTGTGTGTTTCCATTCCTCCCGCGAACCCTGCTGTTTGCGCAGATGGAGTCACTCCTGAGGGCGATGGAAGGCGCGTGCGCGCCGCCGCCGGACGCTTCGCTCGCGTGCCGTCCCCTGCAGGCCATCATCATACACTCGGTGGCCAACGCGCTGCTGGTGCATCTCAAGGCGCGTGCGCCAGCTTCTTCCAAGCCCGCGTCGTCACGCGGCTGCCCTGACCACGCCCACCCGCCTCGTGGGGACGCTGAGCCAATGGTAATTGTGCCCGCGCGCGGCGTCTTCGTGTGCGGCTTGCCGCTGGTCGGCGTCGACCTGCAGATCGTGCTGCCGCGCGGCCTCGAGCTCCCCGTCTATATCACGGAGAGAGACGAGCAGCATTGGCGAGACTGCAGCAATGCCCAGCTGGGAGAGAATATCTCGAAGGCGGTCTACGTATCAGCGTTGTGGGTTATCAAACCGCGGTTTGATTCCGTCGCAATCCAAATGATGGCCCTCGCAATCTTCTGTAGTGATCATAAAGTTAGCGATGCTGCGTGCTATGAACTTGCAAAACGTTTTGTTCGATTTGGGAGCAAAGGTATTCTTAAGAGTAAAGAAACTTTGCCGGATGCTGCAAACGCCCAGGAAGAAATAAAGAAAGAAGGAAATTCTACCAAGAAGAAGCAGCAGCAAGATGATGAAGAGGAGAAGTTCCTCGCTAAAGTTCGCGCAGAGTTGGAGACGCTGGGCACTGAAGAATTTATGCGTAAGCAAATGGCAAATGTAGCCATTTACACTCTCGGGGAGAACTTGCTCGTGATCCAAGAGCAGATCATGAAGGTAATTTGCGAGAACGTGGCAAGTACGAGCATGCACAATTCCCTCGCGTCGCGGGCGCTGCGGGTAATGAAGGCCGCCGCCGAGCGCTTCCTCGATAAGGAGCGTCGACCCCTCTGTGACGAACGTGCTGCTGCACCCGCGGCGGGACTTGCTGGTGAGCACAGTGCATTCGTTCTCGGCAGCGGCTGCCCGCGCCTTGGAGCAGATGCCTTCGGCTGCCGCGGAGGACTTGGAAGATATAAAGTTGCCGCCAGCGATGACTGCGTCGACGTCCTCTGACTGCAATCGCGACCCGCCTTCGTGTAGCAACAGACGTTTGGCCAGCGACAATGGTATTCCTGAGCCGTCTCTTAAAGATATGAAAGAAAATCTGCATTACAAGAACAAGGACAGCAGAAGCTTAAATCAGAACCAGAAGAAATAGGGAAAAAAAGGTAAAAGATCAGTCGCAGAACAAGCAGGTGCTGAAATCAGAACCAGAAGAAATAGGGCAAAAAAAGGTAAAAGATCAGTCGCAGAACAAGCAGGTGCTGAAATCAGAACCAGAAGAAATAGGGAAAAAGGTAAAAGAAATCAGAACCAGAAGAAATAGGGAAAAAAAGGGTAAAAGATCAGTCGCAGAACAAGCAGGTGCTGAAATCAGAACCAGAAGAAGTAGGGCAAAAAAGGTAAAAGATCAGTCGCAGAACAAGCAGGAGCAGAAAGCAGAACCAGAAGAAACAGAGGAAATAGGGGAAAAAAAGGTAAAAGATCAGTAAGATCAGTCGCAGAACAAGCAGGTGCTGAAATCAGAACCAGAAGAAATAGGGCAAAAAAAGGTAAAAGATCAGTCGCAGAACAAGCAGGAGCTGAAATCAGAACCAGAAGAAATAGGGCAAAAAAAGGTAAAAGATCAGTCGCAGAACAAGCAGGAGCTGAAATCAGAACCAGAAGAAATAGGGCAAAAAAGGTAAAAGATCAGTCGCAGAACAAGCAGGTGCTGAAATCAGAACCAGAAGAAATAGGGCAAAAAAAGGTAAAAGATCAGTCGCAGAACAAGCAGGTGCTGAAATCAGAACCAGAAGAAATAGAGCAACAACAGGTAAAAGATCAGTCGCAGGACAATGGACAGCAAAAGGTGAAACAGCAGCTACCAAAGCAAGCTCTGCAACAGCTGAAAGGGCAATTCGAAGAGAAAGGCCAGCAACATGATCAAGGACAACTGAAGAGGAGCCGAAAGGAGAAGGGAAAAAAAAAAAGCTCAGAAAATAGAACAACAAAAGAGAAAATATCAGCCACAGGAGAAAAGACAGTATCACGAGAAAAATCTGCAAAATAAGAAAGGCAAACCGTATGTGAATGAGAAACCTGTTGAGAAGCGTGGTGAAAAAGGACAGACACAAGATAAAGGACAAGGAAATGATGAATGGCAACAAGGTAAGAAAAGGCAGCCAAATGAGAAAGAAACACCAGCTGAAAAAGAGTATTCAGATGTGAATGAGCAACTGTCACAGATGAAACTGAATGTGCAGCCAGAGCATCAAGACCAGAGTGAGCCTCCACAGCAGAATCAGCTCGCATTGAATAATGACATGCACCTGAATGAACTCCAGTTACAAGCAGGAGAACATATGCTGGAAGACTACAGTCCATTGGACTTTGACTATCTATTACGGCTAGAGAAGTATAAGTCATACCTACGGAATACTGACCTAAATTCTCCCAAGTTAGAACACAATCACCTTGAAGAATTACGGCTATTATTTCCATCGTTATTAATTCAAGAAAAACACTCAGTGTTGCAGCCTGAAAATCTAATCTGTGAAGTAAAATGCTCCGTGACACAACAGCATGCTCAATCTCTGTCAAAACAAATAAATGGCCAATCAAAAAAGAAAAGGAAAGAGCAACTTCAGGTTGGTTATCTGAATCCTTTCAGCAAGGGAGTGGTAGTCACCACGATGAAAGATGCTAGTACACAGACGATGAAGAGATAATGTGTGGCCTGGTGATTAGTACAGTATTACGTGATATGAGCTTGACATAAGTACTTTGAATTTAAAGAGCTTGTGCCATAAGTAAATGGTTTTTTGGTTTTTTTTTTCCCAACATCTCATATTTGGTGTAATATGGAATGGAGATAATAAAGTTGCTCATACAAAAAGCATGTGTTGTATAAATTCTTCCTACTTGTAGTAAACAGTACCCATGTAAGTGTTTTCAGATCAAATCAATGTTACTTGAAGATTTTTCTACCTACCACTTTCACCACGTTTAAACAGTGAAATGTTAATGCAACGATTAAATCAAAAGTATCAATATTTCATGTTCTACAGAAGTTTTAAATTCAAGAGCAGATAAACTTTGGATAAAATCCAAGTTTAAAATGTTTTAAAGAATGAGGGCAAAAAATAATGATCCTAGTAAGAAACTGAAAAGAAAAAATCACTAAAATTTCTAGTTTACTGTTTTCATGAATAGGAATTAATTAGTTTAGTTGCTTCATAATATCATATTTAAATTTAAATGCAAATTTGAAAATGTATTAGGTCTGCATTTTGAAAATATTTTGTTTTGTGAAAAAATCACTGAAGTCATTCTCAATTAATGTAAGATAGTTTTTGAGATTTTGATAGTTACTGATTGACCTTAACTACAGAACACTTAATTTATAGTGAACTTATGGGGACTAACATTTTTGGTTCACTGTAATAGAGGTCCATTATGTTCGGTGATGTCAAAATTAAATAGAATTTCTTCACAATGATTAATTTTATTAATATTGATATACAGCAAAGTACATTAACAACAAATTGAAAATTTCAATGTCTTAATTTGACTTTAGAAAAGAAATTTCAATTGTTTACTTGGTACATTTTTCATTATTTATTTCTCTAGATCCTTCTCGAGTCCAAACAATGGACAAATATAACAGAAATATAAATATGAATGTCAAAAAATCAACAACGAGAATGGCAAACAAGGAGTATCTGGGTCCCCAGAGTCCTTTCTTTGTAATCCAAACACCATATTACTATGAAAAGTGTGTCAAAATCTTCCAAATAAATGAATATTTACATACACGAGAGAAAATAATTCTACCATATTTTTTCTGCCAATGGTAAGAAAAAAAGAGATCAGGTCCCCCGCTCGGCAATGTGAGGGTTAAAGTTTTGAATTTATTGATATTTAAATTTTTTATTTATATATCTGATATTTAAATTTTGAATTTGAATCTATTGCTTGAACCTATTTAATTTTCACACCAAATGTTCTGCAATTTTCAATAAGTTTTACAAAAAATGATGACTGAGATATTAAACATATGAAAATACAGGAATGTGACTTATTCACAATTTTCAACATCTTGAACGTTAAAATATTTCGTGTTATAACAGACTAGCATAAAATTTATGAAATAGTTTGTCTTAGAACACAGTCAATAACTCATTATTTTGCAACAGCTATTTTGTAACGAAGCAATTTGAGATTTGACACTTCACCACCATACACAATATTTCTAAAGTAGTTTCTTGGTGGCGAAAATGAAAAACTCTTCATCACATTCAATAGTTTGATATTGTATAGACGAATATGAAGAGCTATGATATATTCCTTATACTAAATCTGTATAGTTTTTCCAAGAGGAGAAATGGCCTATATAGATCTTCTCTACGATCATCTTTTAAAATTCAATTTATCTGCGAGTCAATTTACGTTGAACACATGTCAGAGCTATCCTGCTTATTGCATTCAAATTCAACCCTAATTTCTATGTGTCTCCTGATTATTGCATCTTATTGATGGTTAACTCTCGTACCATTCCTTTTTCTATCAAGTCGGTTCTATACCTGAGGTGTTTTTGGAAGATATTGATAGGAAAAAGGATAATTCAATCACACAACCAGCACAAATTTTGTTTTGATTGAGTCAGTGTATTTGTTGTACTTACAACAGTGAACCTCATCCTATGTAGTAACAGCTTTTTTGCACTGGTTAAATTCCTGCTCAAATGCAGTTTTTTTTTCCTTCTGGAAAAGAGGATAAAGATGCCAAGTGTGATGAATAATTATTCACCAATAAAACATTTTATTTGAAGACTGTAAAGTAATGGTGAAATTAAACTAGTGGTGCCTCAATAGCATGTACTTTCTTGCATAACATCTAAATTTGCAATTTTCAAAAATGTAGAGTTCAACAAAAATTAGAGTGATACCATTCTTTTAAACATCCCTTCTATCTGTGGACAAAATTTAAAGAAAAAATTGTGGAAGATTTTGATAAAAAAATATTAATTTGTTTTTTAAATTGTCTATATATTTACCAAAGAACAAAAACTACTCATATTTTTGAAAAGTTGAACATGAACTTGTTTCAAAACCTGTCTTTAAGGAACAGATTCTGTTAACAAAATTTTTTTTCCAACTTCAATATTACAGTTTTAGGAAAACACTCCAAAAAATTGCACTTTAGCAATTTTCAAGGAATCTTTGATTTTAACATGAGACCTGCACCATTGTCTGAAGTATCCTTTATGCTATCCAAAGACAAATATTGATCAAAAAATTTTGTACCAGTTTTGAAAAAATTTCGAAAATGTTTTTGAGACTTTATGTAAAGAACCCTAAAAAATCAAAATATCTGTTTGAAAATCCCAAAGCCTCAAGTTCATTCAGAAAAATTGTGGAATATCAATTTTGTTACGAAGTACCATTCGCATTCGTATACGATTTGAGTATTTACCGTTTTGAAGTGTGTCAATAACTAAGGTCACATAAGTGTTGGACGTTATTTCCCGGGAGATAGTGGAATTCCTTCCCCCCATTGGAAGTGATATTCTGAACCGACCTGCACGACGGTTTGAGGGGTTTTCTACCGCCATGTAACTTCTCAGTAGGGCATTTCAGCATGGCACCGCCCCACTCAGGACTATATCTAAGCTCCCAACATGTGTATGAATTTACTTGTTATGAAGTACCTAATAATAATAATAATAAAGTTAATAAGTAAGGGTGAGAAAGTAAAAAAGAAATTTTACATGAAAAAGTGAGGCTTGCAACTTTGTCTACATGCTTCATGTTAAACTTTTTCTCACAATATCATAGTTAGTCTTTCATCTGAAGCAGCCTCCCTTATTGTGCAGACTATGTGATAAATAGTGCAGTTGCATGAAAATTATATAGTATGCTCCATGACGTATGGGATAGTATGTGGGATTTTTGGTAGCCAAGAGGACTGTCTCAGGAGTAAGAATGTGGACAATTTTGCATAGATGATGTCTGTATATGCACTGATGGTGATATTCACAGGGGTGTTAGTAGATCAGCATTGGAATTTGAGAGAAAGAAGAGTTTTACAATCAAAAACCTATTATACCTTAATACCCCAAAGTTAGAGAACATTTCTATGGCTAAATGGTATTCTGCTCCATTATTGTCCAATTCTGCCAGCATAAGTGCTTGCTATGATTACTTTCACAATATTTACTTTACAAGCATGTTGGTACAATAGACAAACAATTTGAAAATGTTTGACATTAAATGTGTATCTTGAACATGTGTTGTATTGTCTTAATATGGTGTTGTAATATCCTTTTATTCCCATTGTTTATTGTCCTAATTACTTCATTGCTGAATTAATTTGGCACTGAAAAGGAAGTTTTTGCGTGGAAGAGAGAAAAATGTTCATCTATTAACATAAAAAAGACCTACTATTTTAACACATCAAAAAACTTAATGTGGAATATAATGTCACTTTTCTAAAAGCAAGTAACTGCAAAACAAGATTCTTCGTGTTTTCAAAACAAAAAAAAGTACAAAGGTACATTTGGTACAAAATAGTACAAAAGTACATCCAAAAATTTGGATCGAAACTGATTCAGATGATCAACACAAGCTGTTGAATATGTTATTGATTTAATTGAGGCTTCTTCCCTTTTTTCAAGTGAACACAGCTTGCAAATTTTGGTTTGAACCATTCTTTATAAGGAAATCTCTGTCTTGAGTTTTTGCAAAATCAGCCAAACCAACAGTGGCACTAATGTCATAGGATCCTTACATTACAACTTACAACAGCTGACATTACAATGCCTGACAATTTATGAGTGAAGAAATGGAATAGGCTACTCAGGAATTGTGTGGAGAATTTGTTGCATCTGTAAATATTATTTGTGGTATATAACAAGACAATATTGAAATATATAACAATATAATAACAAGAAAATATTAATAATATTGAAGCAAATACCAATAAAATGATGTTAAAATTGATGAAAGCAGCGAAAAATGTTTTAAAAATGATGAAAGAACAAACAATTGACTTTTTAGATCATTTTGTTTTGCCATAACATAAAATTTATGTCTATACCAAAAGGCATTGTTCTACAGTGAAACAAGATACATAATTAAAATCTTCCCCTAGTTATTAGTGACTACATAACATTTTCATTGGTTATAAAAACAGTGTTTCAACAAAAATACTACAGAAAAATTATACCTTATAGGATATAAACCTATAACATCGATAAAGAGAAAATTGCAATTGTACAGTTTTGAAGTATATTTTGTAAGAGTATATTCCATTTAGGATATTACTTGATTTACAGAATTGTAGTACTTTTTTGATAATTCTCAGATGTTAAGGTTAGTTCTTGCTCTTTCTCATCTATATTGTGCTTGCATCTGTTATGCTGAAATATAGAACAATGATAAAACAAGATGAATGTTGAGAGAGAGAGAGAGAGAGAGAGAGAGAGAGAGAGAGAGAGAGAGAGAGAGGGAGAGAGAGAGAGAGAGAAGAGAGAGAGAGAAGGAGAGAGAAGAGAGAGAGAGAGAGAGAGAGAAAGAGAGAAAGAGAGAGAGAGGAGGGAGAGAAAGAGAGAGAGAGAGAAAAACGAGAGAGAGAGAACGAGAGAGAGAAAGAGAACGAGAGAGAGAGAGAACGAGAGAGAGAGAGAGAGAGTGTGTGTGTAGCGCACACGGGTGGAAGGAGGGTCATTGGTTAGAAAATGCTTGTGACTAAAATTACAATGATTAGTTCTTATTTGTGATATTATCACCTGTTCTTTTATAAAAAAAAGTCTTTGCAAGTCTTCAAGGAGTAAAAATTTATTTTCAAAGTAAAAGTTTAGTTTTTTTGCAGTTTGCTAGACTTTAACGTTCTCCAGTGGATGTTCTTTCCTTCTGCATTCCCCTGCTAGAGTGTACCCATAGATCTGTCCATAAGTGCAAAGTTGATAAAACCCAACCTGTTTCTGAAGTTATCATTTCTTCTTCAAAGCTTAGTAATGCAAAGAGATGCCTGAAAATAACTTACTAAGTTAGTATGTTATATGTGAGCCAGGCCATTACTAGTGTCTTGTTAGATTGTATGCCATAGTACAGTTTGTGAATGATGTTTATCATTGTTGTGCTTGAACCACCATTGCAGATATTATTAATTGCTTCAATGGATGTGGAAAAGAACAATTTTGCTCCTTCTAAGGTCCTTTGCAAGTTTAAAAGCTGTCAATATGGTGCACAGTTCTGCAGTAGTAGGGCTGGAGTAGTAATGCAGTATAGTTTTAATTTTTTTTATTGCAATTTTTCAGGTTGAATTTTTTAATTTTAAATTTTTTTTTTTATCTTTTGGAATGGAAGTTAACGATAGATCTATTTCTATGTCAGGTATCAATTAATAATATCTGCAATGCAGTCATGGTGGAATGTTTGGATTTCTATTCTCTTTACGGATATTTTCCATGATATTTAACTGCTGCATAAAGTTTTTGATTTTAGAATATATTGGTGTAATTCAAAAACAATTTTTATAATAGTTTTTAAGTTTTGGGTAGATATCATTGTAAATTATAGAATTATTTACTCCCACAGCTTTGGTGGCATATCTGAGGGCTAGCAATAATCTGTAATGTGATAGGGTTTCTTCTGTAGCTTCTGTTTGAATACTACCAATAGGACTGGAATGGAAACAACCCCTGAAGGGGGAAAAACCTGCTGTCAGAAGACGAGAACTTGCTAATCTACCAAACTTTTTCTAAACTATTTATTTGGTGTGGACATCATCTCCTTCCAGTCTTTGGCCTCCTCAGCCCATGAAATCAAATGCCACATGATCACCCGCACCATCGCCTCTGTGCTTTCTTATCAGAAAAAAGACATAAAGACATAGAAGACAAGTATTCCTTTATTTTATGGTGTACTTCTTTGTTTACTGATCTACTTATCAATTCACTAAATTAATTACTGAATAACTTTATTGTCGCTTACTTATTGAGATATTTATTTCACGGTAGTATAGGTTCCGCTCATACTAGCCATGCAGTATACTGTGCTGTAGACCATACATTATGTTTTCAGTTTTCCTTGGTTGATGTTGGGAAGTGCTCTCAGAAAATAAGGTCTTACTCACTTGAACTTGGAGATTGCGGAAGAATTAAAATTTGTTGGAAGTACTTCAACAAATCATTTGATACCAATTGCGAATAATTTTAGACATTGTATAATCGTTTATCAGTAGGTATGATAAAACGTGCTTGTGCGGTAATGGTGGTCAGTGATTCTCATTATCACAGAGCGACTGCCATTATCTCAAACAAAATAATTTATTGATCTCAATGAAATTAAATGCCTCCATGGTGCTATTTACACATGTAGGGGAATGGCTGGAGCGATGAAGAATTCATTGAATGACTTGAACACTTTAAAAACCTCACTTGACCAACTGCCCAGGACCGAGTGCTGCCGATCTTGCACAACCTTGGAAGTACTAATGTGGAACTACAACTTGAAGTACTAATGTGTTCATTTTGCGTCATATTTCTTTAGTGACTTCCATTACTCGCATGTGAGAAAATGGGGTTCAAATGCAAATTTTTGAAAATTCGTTATTTGAGATGAATTTAGTGAATTTTTGATTATTTTTGTGCGGTGAAAACATAAGCTTAATAACTAATCTGTAATATAAAAAGCACATTCTTGTTTGTAGGAACATTGCGTACTGATTTATATTGAAAAAAATAAAATGTTACCCTCACAACACGGTTTTTCGGTAGGGTTAGTAAATCAGTCTATTGAAAATTGTAAGTGAATGATGAAAGAGAAAAGTTACAATACTTGATTCGTAGATAAAAATCATTCAGTGAGATCTACGTTTCATGTCGTCACACTTACTAAATACTCCGTAGGAAGCGCGCAGTCTCCGAAATCTGGCCAATTCGAAAGGTTACAGTGCCCGTATGAACTGTGGGAAATCAGTTGTATATTGTATTATACGTATGCCTGAGCAGTACCCAACCAAACGGGCCACGGACCGCGCGCGATCTTTCCTTCCTCTTCCTTGTCCTCTTCTCTCCCCTTACACACACACACACACTAACATGCACTACACTACCACATATTCTGGGAGACCGGTCGGGAGCTTAGAGCTTGTCCCGGCTGGGCCGGTGCCCCGCTGGTGGGAGAGTCCTGGTTAGGGGGAAACCCCACTAGCCGACGGTAGGTCGGTGCCGGGTCTCGCCATCCAGCGGGGGAAGATTACCGCCATCTTCCGAGAGAAAAACATGCACTACACTAACGGAACTAATGACCGAAGCAGTTGACGCGCCCGGAAACACGAAAAAATGAGTCAATCAACGAGCCCACGAGGCCGTTGGATGGATGACCGCTGAGGACCCCCAACTACCTGGCTGAAGGGATGGAAAGAAAATATTCCAATTCACGTTTCTGTTGAATAGGGCTTACTCAGCAGTGTTTAGTATTTTATGAAAAGCAACTATCCATTTAGAAATGTTCACTGCAATCTGTTGCGTAAATACGACTTTTGCTTCAGCCAACGCAACGATTTGTTTACTTATATATAAATAAATAAATAAATAAATAAAAGGCCGTTTAGCTGCTCTTTCGCCTGACCACTTTCAAAATGTATATTACAATAGTATATAATAAAGGAAATGAACTTCAATGAAAAATACGTACGCAATTTGGAAAAAGGTTGATGACAGGAGTGAAAGCGAGGGAGGAAGAGTTTGATAGGGGATCGGGAAAAATCAGTGAAATATTAATAAGTTCTGCTGATTGCTTCCAAGAGGGTTTGAAAAAGCTAAAATTGTGTACGTTATCTCCACTAAATTCAATTCGTAATGGGGTTACGACATGTTCAGTGAACATATCTACACATACATTCGTGTGTTAAACTAAACAGCAGTTTCGGGATAGTGACTAAGCACTTGGTTCTTCCAAAATTTACCATACCGTATAGTTCAATCTACTACGTGATTAATTGTATGAACTAAGTATTTCTTTGTGTGTAGAACATCTGTTTGCACTTTTAAGAAGCAGTCGGTCTTCTATCTAGCGCAAAATTTAGCCTTATACTTTCGAAAAAATCAATTCTCCTCGATCACAAAATGTCTCTCACCGAGTATGTCTGTCTGTGTCTCAAAATCTGTCTCGATCACTAACTTCGTCTGACTTGAAATCTATCTGCCGCTCGCTTACGAAGTATCTCTCTGTCCGAGCCGGTTAACTCCTTTCTATTGCCTACAGTGTCTGACGCTCCTCGCTCATTTTGCTTATGACGAAGCCTCGGTTTTCCCTCTCCGAGCGCCTCGACACCTAACCATCCCTTCCACTTTCGCCAATTATTTTTGATGTTCTTGACCTAAATTAAATTCTAGCTTTCTATTGGCTTTTCGAAATCTGGTCGCTACCTTTCCAAGACATGCTCCTCCCGTGCACGCCCGTGCCGCATGCCTACTTCGCCCAAGGGAACATTCCATTTCTCTAGCTGTCAATTTATCCTCCGGTTGTCGAATTTTTCGAGGGACTTCTGGCTACATGACAAGGTATCTGTCCACGCTTTCCCCAACTTTACACGATTTGTCGTATCTTTATTCACAAAGGGCTCACAGCCCAACTCCACATTAGGTACACTTAAGGTGAAAAAATGTTCTTTGTGAACTTTGCAGCTTCTGACGGTCGCTACGCAGTAGCACCATTTAGTGTCCTGCTGCTTCGACATATTTGTTTCTCCTAGCTCTTTCTTCCTGCGTAGAAATTAATCGTGCAGAGAGGCATTCGTCTCCTTAGCTGAACATCTCTCTGCGTCTCGCCCACTGCGCGAACCGTCCTGGCGTCCTTTTTAACAAAAGATCTAGCCCGACCCGAATCCGTCACAGAGTGACAAAGGTTATTCTCTGCTCACACACAGCTCTTTGTCAATCTTGATGTGTGTTACATCACAGAGTATGTTTTAAAAAGTGTATTTGAAATTAATTTAAGAGAAAAATATTAAAATTGCTTGTATATTAAAGATGAAATTCAATTATAAATTTAATTTGAGGTTAATATAAAATTTTAATAAAAGGGGGGCCGAAAAAATAAAAATTGTTGTTAAATTTTTCGAGGGTATAATTAAAATAAAAATTCATACTAAAGTATGCAGCAAGCAAAGTATTTATTTTAAATTAAATAAAGAATTAGTTATTGCTTTCTGAAAAGAAATGTTCCACTCTTGCGCCCCCTCTCCCCTACAGCTGAAATTTGGTGGTTTGGATGAAAAAAATGTTAATTTTTAGTTTTGGTATTAAAAATGTCCTGTTTTCAATTTACAAATTTTCAAAGTACCTCAATGAACTTCAATTTTTGTATTGTCATTTTTGATCTTAAATAGGAGGTGCTGTGCATTCTGTTCACCACCTTGACGTTTTGAACTCTCATTTCTAGAAAATTCAACTATAAACCGCATCATAGTTACGAGCTAGCACACCCGCTCATGTTCATAGTGTAGTGTTGTTTTAAGTTCTAAGACAGAAATGAACATATGCCCCGTTTGAGCCCCTCGTTGGGGCGCCGGAAAACCCGCGCTCTGAGCCTCACGAGAACCAGGATGTTTAGCTTGAGTATTTGGAAGAGCATTTAAAGATGTTTCGTGTTCGAAACAAGACTCCTGCCGCCTTTTTACTCTCCTGAGGGTAGTAGAAACTCTGAAAGCGAATTATTTAAGAACTATTAGTTTATCTCAGCGGTTTCTTTAGATTCTCAGCGGTTACTCAATAGAGTATTGAACAAGTTGTCAGTAATACCTTGTCTGGGCGAAAGGAAAATCGTTTTCTGTCGTAATTCGGGCGTGATAAAATGTTATGTAGAGGCTCCTCGCCAAAACACTGTTCACGGAGTCTGCAATACTGTGAACTAGACCACTACCAACGTAAAATTGTAACTTTCCATTCCTTCGCTCTGTACACGAACGCGGTGCGTTGACACGCAACCACTCGGCGTCTCAATCTTCACACAATTGAATGCAAGTAGAAGGCAAGGATTCCACGAAATTGCGACAATATGAAATATTATCTTTTCTGGTCGTTTCTTGGTGTCCGTCCCGTTGCGCACTCTGACGCCCTTCTTAGAATGCAGTTGAAAATTTCAAAGCAGTTCAGTCGTTCCAAAGAGTTCCATATGAAAAATGTATTGCCTTTCTCTCTGGAAGCCCGCCCGCGGTTTTTACAGAAAAAATATTTTAAGTCCATCACGGGACGTTTGAAATGTATACCCTTTGCTGTTAATTAGCGCTAAAGAATTGCTATAAATTATTGAATTCCAAGTACGGCGCCAAATTTGAATTAATTTTGGACGCCTATGTGCCAACACAGGATATAGTTTACATAGTCCATGAGGCCCTAGCTATCCCTTCACTTTACTTCTCTTTATATTTTCCTTTCAGAATTAGTCGGTCGCGTGCTTGGACGGATGGTGCTAACTATGATAGATCCCGAACGGAATCGAGTTGTTGCGAATCATCGGTTCAATTCTGGGAGGACAAATTTGTATGCACGGAGAAAAATGGAGCAGCAGCTTGTTTCGTATGTCAGATGGTGCCAGCGAAAAAGTAAGGCAGTACGACGACACCATAAAAGCCACTGGGAATACCACCATGTGTCTAACAAAGACCAAAAGAATTTGATAGAACAGTTTCTGAAGCACTAAAAGTAAGTAAACACGTTTATTCTTCTTGCTATATCTAATTCTTGTATACATTTTCAATGATAATCGCTTATAATTTGATCAATATTTCTATAGATGTAACCATTGAATGTCTTAGTTGCAAATAGATTTTTAAAATAGTTGATTTCGTTAACTGTACTTATTTTTTAAATGATTTTTCCTGTACAATTGTTCTTTACATTGACAACAATTTGTATGGGGATCTTCGTGCAAGTAATAATTTTAGCTAAATTCTGCCAAAGCATTCTCCGATCGATGCCCTGTGAGTTCTTGCCTGCAACGCGTCGAGTAGGGATACCGCTAAGAGACGCAAGCGAATTTGACACCGTGCTGTTTACCTTATCTACTTCGCCGAAACTCATCACGGCGCTCCAGAGAACAGGGAATTGCTGTCGTCTTTCCGATCTTCGCATTGATAAGTGAGCTATCTATTCCATAACAAGAACACAACTGTCTTCAAAAATAGAGCTCCCGTCATCTTTCGCGTTTAGAACGTAGATAGAACACCAGATAGGCTGGGTTATCTTCGAAAATTTTGTATTGGTTTCGAAGTTTGGTGCATCCTAGATCAGTAAATTTGCTGTTCCTATTAATCATGCTTGCTGCAATGCCGAAAGAGAAAGTTTCATGAAGTGCATTGCTAAAAGAGCGGATTTATGGAGAAGATCCACGGCAGGCTGGAAATGTATTTTTTTGCTAGTGTTGTGAAAAAATGGGAAACTATGCAAAAAAATATTTCTTACAACATAAAACACTCATGCAAAAATTGCGGGAAAAAGTGAGAAAAACATTTCAAATCTTCAGCAAGTGCAGTCAAAAGATGAAGACCAGAAAGAATTTCAACACTGACTCGTACCATGCCGCAAACGTTCCATTTTCAGAAATTGAAAATCCAACATTTAACCAGTTAACCAACAAAATATAAAATTCCACACGAGTCATCTCTTAGGAAATATTATCTAACTCCGCAATTTGTTTTGACAATCAAAGAAATTCGATTTTTTTTAGAGAATTGTGTTCGTCCTTTATATAGTACATATTACTGATACATTTCAATATTATTCAACCATAATGCTCATTTCCCTGCCTATTTTTAAGTTTTTACATTCTAAGTGCCTGCCATAGTGCCTATTCCCTGTCTATTTTTAAGTGCCTATTTGCCTGTCTATTTTCGACTTTTTTAGTGCCTACATATCCGAGCTGTACGTATAATACTAGATTACGTTCATTGGCGCCAGTTGAACGACTATTTTCCTCTGTGGGTTTTATACATTTGCCAAATAGGGGTTTAGTCTGATGATTTGTTTAAAAAACGTGTCGCTTGAAAAGGAAATTCCGCTTATTTGAGTTAGACTTATAACACAATAAATAAACAGAGGTTGTCTGGTATCAAATTTTTTTTATATTACGTCTTAGATCTTGATCGCGTAGTCATCGTCAGAACTTGCAGTCTGGCGGAAAACGAAGTTCTGCAGAACTTCGTTTTCCGCCCAGCAGCAAGTTGACGATGATCGCTGATCGAAGATCTTAAGACGTAATATAAAAATTTGATACCAGACAACTCTGTTTATTTATTGTGAAATAATAAGGTATCTATATCACCAACATTCTAATTAATTAGACTTATAAGTTATTGTTTAGAAATTTATGACTCGATTAGTAATTTATTGTAATCGGCAATTACAATAAATTGTGCAATAAAAGAATAATAATAAATTATTGTATTTACTGTATTTTGAGTATTTGAAGTATTTGATATACGTATGTATTTTGCTATTCAAAACCTAATGTGTTTTGAGTATGTATTTATATACTTATTTACGAAATATTTTGGCGAAGTATTTAAAGCATTTTGCCCAGCGCTGCTTGTTCTATAGAAGTAAGAACAACGCTGCTAGTTCAATAACAATTTTACACTGGTATCAGTAAAGAAATGTAATCCCAAACTTCGTGCCGCAGCTGCACGGGTATTATCTATGTTCGGCTCTACTTATATTCACTGAAAAAAAAAAAGTTCCCGTATATCGCAACAAGGTTTCAATAGTTACACAAAACGGAGACCTTGTTGCATTACTCCCTTTCCTGGTTACGACAGCATCTAAGATAAAAGTCAACCTTGCTGGACCAACCGGCCTGTGATTTCTGAGAGGGTGATGTTCCTTCATAAACGGACCTGTCGGCCTCATCAAGCCTAATCATGTTGACTTTATCCAGCAAAGAAAACATTTGTCATTCTTGTTCAAAACGAGAGTGAACTTTGAGACAAACTTTAATAATTATATTATTTTTCGTCTGCGTTGTCACACATGTAAATATAAGTGACAAAAGACAGACTACTTACGTTATATATTTATCAGCTACCAGTCCCAGGCCCTCAGCGGGCTCTTGGATGTGGGCAGGAAGTTGCGCGCGCGCCAAAGCTTGCTGCAGCCTGACCACAACGCATTATTATCCGTTCATCCTAAGAAAAACCCTGGTATAAAGAAGTACAAGTGTAGGTTCACTACATGAGATCTAATTTGAGCTATCGGTTGTTAAATTAACCTTGCATCAAAACTACTGCAAACGAAGGAGACGATTGTGAACTGCATGCGTGTTGCTGGGCGATAAGGACCTCTGATATTTCAGCCGTGGATTGACGAGGGTCAGAGCGGGCGTAAGACAGGCGTGGCACGAGGGTCAGGAGCGAGCGTGGGACGCGGCTCGTTGGATCGCGCCGCCGCGCCGCCGATTGGCCTGCGAGGGCATGCTATTCAGTACGTTTTGGAAGGTCTAAGAGAGTGAGTGGCCCTTCTGGAAACTTCTTCGAAGTGGCGAAAGCGCATCGTTCGGAAAGTTTTCAATTTGTTATTGTAGAGGAATACGTCGTTAGCGAAGCAAATCGCTGAACTTACTAGAGTTCACAGGTATGTACCGTATTGAAACTCAATGTGCCGCATAGGGCCGGGCAAAACACGTTCTATTATCGATCGGTCTCGGGGCGTCTGAAGCCGCGCGCGCGCTTCTTATCTGCCTGCTGAAATCTATACGTTGCTCTCTTTCAAGAATTGGAACTATCGGAAGCGCTCCATTCTCGGCTGTTCTCGCCAGTATCGTTAGTCTCAGCGGTCATACTGCGTTGTTTGCTGTAGTTTCGGTGTTTCATGTGTGAGAAGCGACATGAGCTCGGTAACCAAACAGACCGTAAGAAATAAAACAAAGAAATGAAACATGAAATGAGAAATAATAATAAATAGGAAATGAAATAATGAATAAGGAATAAAAATAAGAAATGAAACTTTAAATAGGAATCTCTCTTATTTTACCATTCTGGATAAAGTAACATATTGACGAGCTGCTGCTCAAATGAAAGAGTAGAAAATGACTTTCTGGTACCACTTAATTATTAGAAACGTTTCTGAATTAAATTAAAATAATACGTTATTCAAACAATTTGTGCAAATTAATTCTAGGGCAATCTCTAATTCCGTTGCAGATTGCAAACGTTATTACGTTTATTTATGGAGGTCAATAATCAAAATATTACTACAAATATTACTACATTTTTTTCGAATTCCACTTTACTTTTCGCCGTTACTCGTTTTCAATATTTCAGAAACTAACGTATCGTCAGAGATAAATATAAAAGATATAAAAGAAGTGAAGTTTGCAAAAACATCTGAAAATGCAAGGTTTTCTTGTTTTCCCGAGGGTAAAGATGCTCATTTACATAAAAGCTTCTCAAACCTGAAGAAAGCCTTTACGAATTCACAATGTGTGAAGCATGTTCCCTCTATCCTTATTCTTTTCAGATTTCTTCTCCATCTTCTTAGATATTTTCTTCTGTGTTAGGTCGCCATTCTAAGGCAAATTAAAGCTTTCATTGTTGTCAATTAAAGCTTAATTTACTCAAAAGCCACGGCACACTAAACGCTCAGAACGCCTTGCGTAGACAGAAGCTCCGATACGTGGAATGCCTGCCTCCCGCCTGGAGTTTGAGCGATAAACGGTGGTAAGAAATTCGGTTGCGTCTCCTGCATTCATTCGACGTGGACTGGTCACCCCGATAACAGGCTAAGTCTCGGTATCGTTCGTTCTCGATAATGGCAGTGTCGGAACTGTGTTTATCCGAACCAGCAGTATCATGCGCGCCTGGTCTCGCCGCCGACAACGAATGGGACTCATGGCGTTTTGCCCGGCCCTAGTGCCGCATTAGTGTGAATTATAATCTAAGAAGATTGGTTGATATCTTTTAATTGGCACCAGACTACAGAGTATAAATTACCTCTTTGAAGTGAAAGTCTTGTTGCATTGGGAGTAAACGGGCGAATGAAGTTCGAAAGAAAAAATAAATGATACCTACATTTACACCGTCTGTTTCAAATCAAGCAAGAATTGTGAACTAAGATTATCAGAGAATGGTGGAATGGAATTGTAACTTTAAGGTATGTATATATTTCTATCATGTGTTGTAATAATAGAAATTCATATATTCGTTTATGTGCATTTCTATTGGACATAATGTACAAAACTTGGCGACTAATACGGCTCAAAGTTTATTTAATAAATTGTAAAATTCCTCTAAAAGCTTATGTCAAACAAGATAAACAATGATATTGTTTTCTATCATCAGTTTAAATCCTTTCAATTCAAATTCTAATGTTGTTAAGTAGTTATAGAGAGCTTGGCTTCTAAACGCATTATATTCCATTCATTTGTGCTTTTTTTGATTATCAAAAAAGGACCTATTAACATTTTTTAAGTTATTTGATTAGTTTTTAATACTCAATTATGCATTACAAATTCGTATTAAAATGTCAGATAATAATATTTACTATGTTGCCAATTCAATGAAATAATTTTAATGTAGTCTTGAAGTGTCATTAATGGCAATTAGAAATTGTAGAATTAATTGTTGTGTAATATATGTTATAAGTGTACAGAATTTTGATTACCATATTTAAATTGAGAGTAAAGTATATCATGTTCTGTAAATAATTGAACAAAATAGTGCATTAAAAAAACCTGTAAAACACTTACAATTTTTTATATTTCAGATAGTTTTTGGCACAGGTGATGCAAATTGATCACAGAAAGTCATGGAAATTGGTCATTGAAACAGGTGATGGTCCATTGATGCAGATAATCATGAATATGAATTCTAAATGCCTATGGTATTCTATGACAAAATCATGAACATGTATATGAAGGTGCTGCCAATACACATACTGCTAATTTTGCAAGCATCATGGACTTTTGTAATTTCATTCATACATTCACAAAATGTATATACATTAATGGTTCAATTTTTTAGGTGTATCATTTTTGACCAGGCAAGTTATTTTAAAATTCCCATTAGGTAATATAACTTAGTTTATTTATTGTGTTCTGTTACAGTTTCAATGTGTATTATGAAGTTGTGCTCAGAGAATGACTAAGTATGAATAATTAAAAAATATCACAGTCGCACTAGAAAAGTGTCATGAACTCCAAAACACTGATTTTTCAGGACATTGATTTACGACTAGATTTCCTAATCAAGTTTGTGGAGTATGACAATCTATAATTTTCTTTTGAAAAGACTATTAATTTTTACTTTGCTATCCAAGGAAAAAAGGTTTCAAGTTTTTCATAATTTGGGGTTCTCCACAGTGTGCTGTGTGTGGCATATAGTAAGGATAACATTGCATTCTCAAACATGCAGTTATTTTGGCTATTTTTCACCTTCAAAATTACCAGAGAAAATATCTCAGATTGTGTTGATAATTTTCAGGAACATTTCCCTAGCCAAGTGAACAAAATATTTTCCTCTTGAAATAAAACAATTCAATATTACTAGACGATTTTTGCGCTCATCAAAATGCTAAAACTTGCATACAATTGTCAGATAAAATTTGACAAAACATGCACAATCAATTTTTGTTGTTTTTTATTGCCTTTTGTAACAGGAACAATGGACAATTTTTCAAAATTTTATTCACTCAAATTCGTCCTTTTGTGAGCAATGAATCTTTTTGAACATTCTTCTAAATCACTAGATGTAATTGGAGGATATTTGTAAAATGAAATCTGAGCCAATGTGAGGTCAAATTCTGCATTTTCTGCTCTTGAATCACAAGTTTTTAAACATTAAGAAAAAGTTTTCTTATTCATATAAGTTTTATATCAGAATTTGAATTTATTGGTGTATATAATTTTTCCATGGCAGTCACACTCGCATATCCAACAACTAATTTCAAAGACATTGAATTATCTTAAACAATATTTACTGACTACTCTATAGGTAATCCTGCTGTTTCCATTTTCTGAATTGGTATAGGCAATTTTACAAAATTTAATTAAATGTACATTTTTATTTTATTTTTTTACATACTTGGTTTTATAACATATTTTATTTTTTTGCATGCAAGCAGACTAAGAGTCTGCACTTAATTATTTTCCCCTCCCTTGTATCACTATCAGTTACCAGTGATTCTGAGTAGTGATCTACATGTGTGTGAAATTAATCAATAGTATTCGGAGAATATAATCCTAAATTTTGAAGCAATCCAGAATAGTATGCATTTAATAAAATAACCTGCCCAATTTAAAAGTCACTTCAGAACTGGTTATTAACTTGCTAAGAAAACTTATTTGACTCATCCAATAAAATGTAAACCAACCATTTTATCCCAAGACTCAAGTGATGCGTCTGCTCCCTCCTTACACAATACTAAAACTATGATTTATCCTGACCTTTCACTTCATTTATTTACTGTTTTTCAGTGCACATTCTTCTCTACAATTTTTTTATTGTTGAATTCAGGTGATAACAATAGTTCAGTTATGACATTAACATGTTGGGTGTGTAGGATTTGTAAATGCAGGCCAATAATGAGCTTATACAATGTCAAATGGGCAAAGAAGTTTCTAAGCAATAAGATTGATTGAAATTGCTGACCCAGCAGGTAAATCAATGCTGGGCAGAATTATTCATTTTATTTCAGTTTTTAAATAAATTTAACTAATTTGATCTGATTTTTCGTGTATTCTTGTACATTTCGATTACAGAAATTGAAATAACATAACTAAAAAATGTAAATATGACTTACGTTGGTTATATCTTCCATATACTTCTTTGATTTGAATAGTATGTAAACTATTTATGAATTAATTATAATTGTAAACTAAATATTAATTTTATATAGATGAATTTTGTGCTTGTGAATGCAAGAACCCTTAGTATAACGAAGGGACTAATAGAATTGAACATTTTGTAACTAAAATTAATATAAATGTAAAACAAGAATATTAAATTTTTTAAATGAAAAGTTAAAAGAAATAAAATAAAAAATACATTCAAAAATAATTTTCAGCTTCATATTTAGCCGTAACTTAAATAAATCTTGGAATTTTTATAAAGAAATGTGAATTAAATTTGTTTTTTTGGGATCAGTCATAAAATTTGCTATTTATATGTATTTGTGAAACAGTTTTAAAATAGCTTTTTTGAAATAATTACTGATGTCCCTAAACACGTTCTTAGTTTCCTTGTGTATTTAATCAACACCGCCTAGATATGTGTATCTAGGTGGTGTTGATTTAATGCACCTGAACACATAAATGATTAAGTGTGTATATCAATGTTTCATTATCATTTGTTGCAATTAAGTTTCTGTCAGTATATTCCATTGTATTGTGAATTATGTTATAGTTTACACATTTTAATTTACTAAATAAATATTTTAATGTTAAATTCTAATATTTTATTTCTAGGTATATGCTGTTTAGAATATTCATTATATATAATGAACATTACATTATATTCTATACATGTATATAATATAATGTATATCTAATGAACTTACAATATATAACTTCTTTTATTCAACAACAATGCAGGCATTATTTTGATGTATGTATATCTACTGTAATATCAATCAGACTTCAAAATTTGAAGGCTTTTGAGGCTTTTTGTGTAATAGTGAAATTTAATGCATAATTTTTATGCAATTATTTCCATTTTTACATTGTCTGGTTGTGTAGGTAAATATACAGATCTGTTGTTGGATCAAATATAAATAATGAATATTCTATTAATAGCAAGTACTATGCATAACCCATTCCTATTCCTGTCCACGATCAGTAACTTGTAACACCAATAAGGAATGCTTAAATAAGGCAACATGGATGGCTGACTCCTTCAACCAGTTTAGCTCTGTATGCTGACTTGGAAGGCTGGCTACTTCTATCAGTTTCATCTGTATACGTCAAGATGGTAATCTAGTTCCTCCAACCTGTGTTGCTCGCTTGCGCCGAGTAGGTGGCCAACTCTTTCGACAAGGTTGCTTAGGCTCTGCAGCTCCTATCCATGCACTTCTGACCAGGTGAATTCAGAGGGATGCTACAAGGGACTCGTCAAGATGCATCTTTTCATTCCAACAATCTCCGTCATGAAAGAGGAACAGTGATCCTGGTTGGGCCTATATTATCATGCGTTCCGTTGTTACAGTATAATGGATCAGGTATACTGCAACTGTTCTTTTTTCCCCACGTTTGCGAGCAGTTTTTCTCCTACATGAACTTACAAAATACCAAGTCCAGAGACTGACTGACACTCTCACATTGCAGTTGGCAACATGAGAGGCCGCCGTAGCACTAATGCTCTCACTGAATGTTGATTCCATCATCTCTTTAAAAAATGTAAAACTTAAATTTTTGTGCACTAAAATGTTCAATATGATTGTGTTTCTCGAAGTATTTATTATTAATTTTATTATTATTATTATTATTATTATTATTATTATTATTATTATTATTATTATTATTATTATTATTATTATTATTATCGTCGTCGTCATCATCTTCGTCATCATCTTCGTCTTCATCATCTTCGTCATCCTCATCTTCGTTATCCTCATCTTCGTCATCCTCATCATCATCATCATCATCATCATATTGTTTCTAATCTCTTTTATTTATTTATTTTATTTATTTATTTATTATACGCCAAAAAAACAGTTAAAAACTGCGTATGACGTGCTATGGGGAAAAGTGAATTGTGTGCACATTTTCAAAATTCTGTGATCCCTACACTAAGTCATATACTACTTAAATTTTGAATTTTGAAAGGGAGAAAAAACTCCCATGTAGTAAAATCTATTTTCAAGGATAAATAAGCAATAAATTTTGGCTCTTATTACTTCCTGCCGCGACAACATGGAAACGATAATTTGAATAATTGTGTTTCCCACTGAATTCTAGAAGACATGCACAGAAAATGAAGTTACATTTATGTCCAGAAGCAAAACAAGGGGCCATCTCAGCATTTGCTCAATGGATCAGGGAAACTGGACGAAAAACCTGATCGAGATGGGGGTCATTGACCCGGAAGCTGTAGTACAATAGTTGTTACAGGTTGTTTATACTCATTTATACAGTCGAAATAGTAAATAATGCATTATGTATCATTGTTAAAATTAATGTTACTTTTCTTGTGATGCTCAGTATAGTCTCTAATTGTATAGAAACAGTTATGCAGCAGAAACGATTTCACTTGGGATTTAAACTTTTCTATTGAAGTTAATCATTTAATGTCATCTGGCAAAGTGTTGTAAAATAAATTACATGTATTGTATGTGAATTTTTTGTAATGAGCTGTTGATACTGTCACCTGGTGAATATGATTTCTACGTCGAGTGTTATAGTAATAGACTTCGGCATTTTCTGAAAATATATTCCCGCCCTTAAGCAAGTCAATTTTTACAAAAACCACTGATTCGTAAGTAAAAAGACACGGTAATGGTAGAATTCCTAGATTAATGAAGAGAGGCTTACATGAATCACGTGGGTGGGATTTGGTTATTATTCGTACAATTCGTTTTTGTAATCTAAAAGTCTGGGAGCTATAAGATGTATTTCCCAGAATATTATGCCATATCTCAGGCAGGAATGAACATTCGAAGTATACACAACGAGCAGTATGAAGGCTGACTGAATTTGCAAGAATTCTGAACGCGTAGCATAATGAACTCTTCTTTATATACATAAAATTACAAGCTTTGAAACATTTAGAAAAATATGGTACTTCGACCAGATATTCCCGAATTAAATTTATGAAGTGCATATCATTATTAACATTGATAGATAGTTAAATTTTCTGTTCTAGTAATTTAAATTATGAATATTTTCAAAATCAGTTGCAACAGTGAAGATTGACCATGAAATTTATGGAAGTTGTTAAGAAATTTAATCTGAAATAATACTGTACAAAATCAGATGTCACTTCTGCAGAAATTCTATGTTATTTGTAATCCTCAGTTGTTAAAGTTTTCAACATGATGCTACGCATTTCCAACTTAGAGCAGCAGAACATTCCTCCGAAAGATGGTAAGTCGGTAAAGCTAACACCCCCGCTTCCATAAAACTAAACGAATCTTGTGCCATAATTTTGGCCTAATTTCAGACCCCCCCAAATAAGGGAGTACCTCTCAACAGCCCAAAATTAAGATATCAAAATGGGCCTGATAAAGCTAGCACTCCTAATTTCTCAAGATTAATTTTTTACAGTCAAAAAAAGCTAATTTTGGGGCTCCTTTGGGCCAATTAAGTGAAAACCACTCCAATTTCTCAAAAATTCTTGCACAATAAATTTTGGCTCATTTTGGTCTCTTTAGCAGCACATTCGTTGTTACCTCACAACCCCTAGAAAATAAAATGTCAAAAATGGGGGTGAAAAAGCTAAATGTTCTAAAATCTCAATTTCTCTCCAGTAAGTATAACATTGAAACTAATAATAATTTATCCTTAAGTGTATAACTAACTCAAATGTTACGACGAATTGACTGTACGGATATTTTGCCAAACCCGAAAAAGAATCATGAAAGATACTGAAAATAATTTGGGACATGTATCCATAGTTTGAAAACCCGGAAAAAATCTCACATATACTCTGGGAGAATTATTCCGTACATACGAATTTCCAACAGTAAAACAACATTAAATTTTTTCATGATTAATAATTCACCTAAAAAAAACTCTAAAAGATGCAAAAACAAAATTGAAAAGAATAAAATTTTATTTAAAAAATTTAAAAAAAATAGAAGAAAAGGAAAACTAATCAGAACCAGGCAACTTCTTTCCGACTTGCAATAATGCTCTGATAAGATCCAAACTATATGGTATTTATAACTATGGCAAACTATATGGCATATGTTTTAAATTTTAAAGCGTGTAGTAGATTACAATAGTATCTCAAAACACATTCTGGGCTCAAATCCTTCTTTTAGACGTAATGGCAAAATCTCAGCTAAACAATTTAGAATTATTCAATACTTTTAGACTCTTCTTGAAATAAACTCCCAAGATACTGTTTGTATATAAATATTTAATTGTTTATTAAATACACTTTTGCGAATAGGATGTGACTGAAATAATTTTGGGCTTGTGTGGTTCTTTCTGAAAACTGATGAAACCTTATCACAACAGTACCAAATTTTATCCGGTCTTCAATGTTTCCATAATTGTAAAATCTTTAACTTCCTGAATTTTGCTTACAGAAATTCTTTATATTATCAAACGCGCAGAGATTTCTGACAATGCCTCAAAATAATTTTGGGCTCCTTCCCAAAAAAATGGACCATACTTCTTTAACAAATTTAGCATTACTGTAAACTGACATTCTTCTTCCAATAAAACAAGATTCTGTTTGAATGTGTACAAGGATTTAGTTGTTTATTAAATACATCTTGGCAAATTGTATGTCTAAAGATTAAATGTAGGCTGTCTGTTACTAAGTTTTTCTTAATAAAAGTTCCAATAATTTCTTTTTATAGACAGTCCAAACTACATTTATTACAACATAAATGATTACATTCAAATTATTATCTTGAACAAGAATAGCGTGGCAATGTTTCAGAGGTTAAGAAATTCTTTATAATGTTAAACACACCTATTTTATCTCAATATAATTACACATACATACAATACATGCATACATACATACAATACTGACATATTGTTAAAGACCTGATGATGGAGGCACAACTCGACCTCTAAAACTCAATGTAACAAAAAGTCACCAATAGTAAGAGAATTAATGGAAGCTTCATATGCAAATTAGAGATATTTTCATTCTGTTTTTTTAAACCGAAAGAGTTCACGTGATCCAAGCCCAGGAAGTCATTTCCGATGATACACAGTGAATCACAATCAACAATGAAAATACACATGTTAATTTTTTTCCCAATCAGAGTCCATTTTTCCAGTTGCGACAAAAGCTAGGGAGTTTGTTATTGGGTTGTCGGTATTATCAAATCATATCTCTATCTTTCTACCGATGCACATAGCTAGTATTACCAGTAAGCAATGTTTTATTATCAAATATTGCCAAAAACTCTCGTTGATATCTTTGTTCATAATTCAATTATGCATCATAAATGAGAAGGGGTAAGGATTCAGGATATCACAAAACGTGCGCGAATGATATGCTTGCACCCGAAAGATCTCCTTTTTATTCTCCTCCTACATTTGCAGTTCCCCGACATCCCCTCCTCTTGCTGTTTCACAAGGCAGGCGTATCGCCGCAAGCGAGCTTCAGTTGTTCTGGGAAATCGGAAGTGTACGGGCAGAAGGCGTGTAGCGGACACCGGTAGTTGAAAATTGGGTTTAGTGAATTTGTTTTATTTTCGAAATTACTTCGTAGTTCGAGGTAAGTGAAATTGTAACATTATTATAATAGTGAGCGCTATTTGAAAGAAATGTTTCGCCTGAAATCCATGATTAAACCAAAGTAAAAAAATGTGTCAAGGTTACAGTGAAATTTACAAATTTAAAACTATTTATAAACAAAGCGTGAATTTGAACAAAACATTCTTAAGATAATAGACTTCCTTGTGCATTTGCTGTCGGAATATAGAAGTGTGGTGATTATTTAATCACCACACTTCTATATTCCGACATCTCCGTATTTACGGAGAAAATTTTTAAAGTGTTTCCGTACGTGGAATAGGGTTGTCGTTAAAAACTGGATATGCCCTGAGTATTGGCTTGTGTCTCGCTGTTCCGTCAGATTTTTCTTTGTTTCTGTCAAATGTCCTCAATTTTTATACTCTATTATAATTCCACACAGACCTAGAAAAAAAAACTGTTTTGGGACTACTTAGGCACTACATGAAAGAACTGAGCTACATAAGAGAACGCAAGCGGCTAGTTCCTTTGTTCAGAAAATAGTTTTGGCTTTACGGTTCCATCTGAGAACTAAAAAAAGAAACAAAGGGGGTGTGTTTTGAATCGAAGTGCATCTGTCACAATGTGTTAGTGCGAGAGAATCTGGAATGTAAAGGGGAAAAGGGTTCAGTCAAGAAGTGTTTTAATATCGACCAACGTCCTGCTGTATTTAATATTTTATTTAAATACGCTGAATACTTCAAAATTTTGCCTTGGAAAAATAAGAAAATGACCCGGATAACGTGGAAAAGTCAAGAAAATTCGGCCTAGAAAAAGTGGTCACCCTCTTAATTTTTGAAAGTGTGCAATGTAATTTATCGTAAACCTATTTAGTTGTTCACTTGATTCACTGTTTCTTTTTTATACGATTTACTTGATATAACCTTTAGTTGTATAAAATGAACAATTTGGACTGAAATATATTTTGGATGTCCTGAATTCCATTTTTATCCTATGGCAAACCTAATGTGGAAGGGACGTGTTACTTATCACTGAACATGCAATTTCAAATTATTTTAGTTTGCCAGTATAGATTTTGCTTCTTTTTTGTGTCTTTGGGTGAATGTCAGATACGGGGATAATATAATTACTTGTTTACCGATTCGTTGTAACTTCATTACATTTTTCTATTCATATTCATGTCCTTGCAGTTATGAAAGTGCAGATTTACTAGATAATTAGTATATGAATGAGTGGTTTCCCATCCACACCTCAATAGTCATTTTTCCGTGGCCAAGTTCATTTAATTTTTATGCTTTTTCTTAACACTCCGATTTTACTGAATTTCTGCTAATTGTTAATAAGAAGACATTAAACCCTTTTGTTGTATTTACATTAACGCGAAATTGCGCTTGGGACGTTGCGTTATAAAAATTGGACACTGAAGGCCACAGACATCGACGAAACTTTCCTTCGACACCATGACCGTGGGAGCGGGAGTTGCCGATCCGCCTGTCCTTGGGACACGCCAGGCGAGAACGGAGGCAAAGTAGAAGTTGCTTGTATATAGCTCAATATAGGGTCATAAAAAATTACCATTTTGAAAACGTTTAAACATGTTTCATATCTCCCAAAAGAAATACATGGTCTGCCGCGCCGACAGTTGGATAGAAAAGCTGAAATAAAACTAAACTAGTGGAAGAAGTCTGACACTTTGGAAAACGGATTAAACGTTGTAGTGAGTGTGTTCGTTATACAGTGCGCCAGGAAAGTCTTTCCGCACTTAGCCGAATCATGACATCCTATATAAGGCTGCAGTGATGTTAGTAGTAACCAGATCACTGGAAAACGTGAAGGGGACATCTTCTATTATGATTGTGGTAATACTCAATTTATGTTTTCAAGCTGCAGCTCGTGCTACGAACATAATTTCTGTTGCAAGCCCTTTCACCAGAAAGGTGCCACTACGGGTAGACTGCCCGCGCGCTATACAATATTTAATAAACATGTCTGCCGTCTAGGTAGCGGGAGAACTTGAATCTACCAAATTCTCAATTAGATCACGTAGTCGTTTTAGATCATTTCGCATCCTGTAAATATTTCGCCGAGGTATTGCGTAACTGACGATCAGTACACAACTTTTTAAAGTTTTAAAGTACGCGAAGATGACCGTTTTCTTACATTTCCGTCGGTCTGTCACCACCTGTCGGCGTGCCAGCACGACTACACATTATTTGTTTTAAACGACCTGACTCATCCAGGTTTACTAAGTTTTCAAATGGAGTCACGTTTTTGTGACGATATCTCTAGTATCATTGACAGTTTAGCGCCCACTCGTGCTTCTTACTAAAAGCACCTGGTTAGTGTGTTTCTACTTGTGCGTGGGGCAGAAGCCTTTGTGCTGTGAAGCGACGGTGCAAAATGCCACGGATTATATCAGACTTTTCTAGAAATTGACTTTTTTTCTAGAACTTCTTGTGAGTTTCCTGATCGTCATCCTGAACGTCAGCGTTTGAGTCAGCGTTTGGGTAGTTTTCATCCAACAGAGAAGAGGCGCTCGGAGCAGAGATAGGAATGCCATGTTATTCATAGTTCATTTTCTTTGCACATGCGGAATGTAAAATATTTTTCCTTCTTTATTAACAATTTTCCCTCAAATTGTTAATATCTCTTTAGAAAACGTATGAAAGGGGTCCATAATTTTGACCTAGAAAGGAAAATTTCACACTTTGGTGCCACAAAGAATGAGAACTTCTTTTAATTTACTAGAATGACAAGTGTCTGTTTTGATGAAACTTTTAACAACTTATTGTACACCCCCCCCACACACATACACACTTTACTTCTGTTACTCAATTATCCCATTCTATTGTTCAATACAATTATAAATCTGTTGAAAAGTTTCATTAGTAAAATATACACAATTTTAAGAACAAAAAAAAAAATAATAAAATAAAATAAAAACCGAAGTTCAATGTTATTTAAAATTAATCAAATTACTGAGCACTATTAGAAATATTTTTTCTGACCGCTCTGCCGTGTCAGATTTGATAGCGAGCTGATATTATTCGAGATCTGACGAATCCTTTCGTGGTTTCCACAGCGCAACTGAAGCGACAGCGGAAAAAATGCGTCCGACCGCGAATGGAAATCTGCAGTGAATCAAACTGCCAATCCGCTGCCGTGCCGCTCGCCAGATGCCTAGGTGTGATCCTGCTCGCAAGCGAACAGGTGTCGCAAAATTTCCGTTGCGGACGTTCCGCGTAGGCAGCGGTTGTTCCGCGCCGGTGTGTGGGAGCCTTTAACGTGGCAACGAAAAAGTGGATAAATCCAGATGCAAAGTTTAGGGAAAAATCTAACAAGTGGTGTAGCCAGAATACGTTTTGTGGGTCCTTTTTACCGAAAAATCGATTGACAGGAAAATGTCCGTCCGTCTCTGTCAACATCGCTAGCGGCTAAACCGTTAATTCGATTTTCTCCAATATTGATATTCCCCAGTCGATCTAGCTCATGTCGCGGCCCCTTGAATTTGAAATTTGAAAATGAATCGATATTTTAATTTTGGGGAGTACTTTACATGAAGCCCCTAGAGCCATTTTTGTCCAACGTTTTTGTTTAAATATTGTTACTGGATAGTGTGAAGGACTTTAAGAGAATGGAGCAGGTCTCGTGTTCGTTGAAAACTCTGATTTTTCGAAAATTGCAAACATTCTAAATATTGTTCGACCTCTTCGATTATGAAGATAAAAAGGTCTGTGTTAATGAAAATCGGATCTAAAACTAATGTCATGTTCAATTTTTCAAAACACGAGTATTTTTGCGAAATTTTGTGCCGAACATGGGCAGTTTTTATTTGCTTTAAACAATTTTTTCTTAAAAAGGCACACACATTTTTGATTAAATTTAGACATGAGATGGCGAAAAGGACGCTCAAGAGAATGGTGTAGGTCTCACGTTCGTTGAAATGCTCGATTTTTCGAAAATTTAAAGAAAATCAACATTTTCGGCGTCTACCTACAACTACGATTATGTGAAGATATATTTTTTCTGAATGAAATCTGTTCATCAAAACAGATCTTCAAATAACATGATACATTTTTTTAAAGGAGTATTTTTTGTGTAATTTGGCGACAAACATATTCGCCCGCTCCCAATTACTATGCTTTTTGAACGTAAAAGCGTTGCTACGCAGTTCAACGTAAGTTATAATTTGTGTATTATTTCATATTTATTTGTTCGTTTCTTACATTCGAGTTTTAGTGTAACGTTTTAAAATTAATCTTTTAGAAATTATTCGAAACCTGCTTTAAATTGCGTTCTTTAATTGTGTTAAGTGTGAAATCGAATTGATCATTTCTCTTTGCTTAATAAGATGTGGGAAAGAAGAGTAATGCATGTAAAAAGAGAGTAATTTTGATGAATATAAAAATATAAATTTAATTATTGTATTTTTCTATCCATTTTCTTTTTCTTGCTAGCGGTATCGAAATGACAATTGACATAATGTGCATTCCGTACGAACTAGCGGTCAGTGTTGCCTGTTTCAACCCATTGTTGTAACGCCGCACTGATAACGGAAGGCGATAATGAGGGCTGCCTTTCGTTCGCGTTAATATAAACTAATAATTTTATATACCACCAAAATACACATCGTTTTCAGAAAATCTTACAGCAAGACAAACTATAAATCTATCGGTATTGTAGTTGGTCTTGATTAGTCTGTATAATTGTATCTAATTTGTCCACGACACAACAATAAAATTCCATAATTATATACTCGCTTGTTTGGATATGCGTTGTGCTTGCCATTTCACGTCATTGCACGGGCACATACCCTTCTGCATTAAACAAGCCCAATGCATAACCTAAATTGCCTACAAATGTATAGTTTGTAAATGCATTAAAATAGAGTAATAAACTTAAAAAAATACAATGTTCATAAATTAATCTTATTATCTTAAAAACACCTAGGAAAAATATTGAGGTTTCGTAATATGATAGTTGTTTCATAAGCACACTGGATGTAATAGGTCACATAATCTGATTCACACGGCAGGCGAGACGGCATTTCAAGCAGTCGTTCATCCTTGTGAAGAATTGAATCGTCAACGATGCGTTGTTTGAAATATGAATCGAACAAAACGTATAATACAAAAAGAAAATAACAAATGGGCAATTTACAAATAATTGCTGATATTGTCAAAGTATGTAACACAATCACCCACATCCATTGACGCTATGCCCCTGCAATCAAGACTCATCGGAGAGAATTCAGATTTTCTATTCAACTGTTTTTTTACAAGAAATAAAACTCTGGTTTCGAGAGTTATTTAACGTCAAAAGACCCGTTGTGTGTGTGGGGTGGGGTGTGTGTGTGGGTGTGTGGGTGTGTGTGTGTGTGTGGGTGTGTGGTGTGTGTGGTGTGTGTGTGTGTGTGTGTGTGTGTGTGTGTGTGTGTGTGTGTGGGTGGGTGTGTGGGTGTGTGTGTGTGTGTGTGTGTGTGTGTGTGGGTGGTGTGTGTGGGGGGGTGGGTGTGTGTGTGTGTGTGTAACCAGTATCGTCCCAATAATCTTCATCTACTTCACTTTTGACGGTGTGCTAGAGAGATGTTGCCACAAACTCGGATGCTCATACACGTGGTCGTTCTTGCAACAATCACAGAAGCAGAAACAGCAGCAGCAGTAGCAAGAAACAAATCGTTATGACAGCGCACAATAGGCCCTGTGGGTATAGTGGGTAGCTGAACCCACACGAAAAATCCCGAGTGGATAAAATACCCACTCGGGTTTTGTGTGTAGAGAAATCCCTATATATAATTTGAGCAACTTCTCGAGTGTGCAGATGTGAGATTCCGTCACTCGCGGGTTAACCACTTCCTGTGCACCAATCAATACATAAGGTGTCATTCGACGCGTTTCGGTTTCCTGAAGTGGAACTGATATTTTGTTTTCGGATCCAGCCAGAAGAGTAAAAAAAATTCCAAAAACGTGTTTTGGCGCTCCTATCTTAGTGAGTAAGCCGGGAATTAAACCAACGCCATCTAAATAAATCTATGTAAATTTGATTAAACTTCAGTAATCACAAGAATTTTTCTCTCAAAACTGCATAAATTTCTTTCAAGACGTTGGCAGCATTGTTGACATCTTTAAGTGAACAATTGAAGTTAATTTGAACAAAATTTTCTTCCGCAATAGAATATTCCTGTCAATAGTTACAATTTTTTAAGTCTAAATATCCGTAGGCTCAGGTGCAAAAATGGAAATAGGGCCTCTATCTGCAATAATCGTGAAATTAAGTTTTTTAAATCGGAAAAGTATAATAATATGTTCTAATGGAAAAAATAAGCATGGAGTCCCGGATTTTGGAGACTAGTTACATAGCTAGGTTGAATTCAGTCACTGGTGGAGAAATCTATTGGCCGCCTGCTTTGAACGGTAGTTTTCCGTAGTTTCTATTATCAACACTAGGTGAATGCCAGCCCCAAACAAACGTGCCCTATCACACATGCCGGGAGACCGGTCGGGAGCTCGTAGCTTGTTCCGGCTGGGGCGGTGCCCCGTTGGTAGGAGATACCTGGTTAAAGTAAATTTCCCCTTAAGCTGTAGGGTGGGGTCGGATCTTGCCAGCCAGCGGGGGAAAGTTCAACGCCACCGCCTGCGATAAACCTGCACTACACTTAAGGGAGTAATGACCATATCAGTTGACGTGCCCGGAATCACAAATCAATTAATCAAGGAACAGTTGGCGGTGCATCAGTTGCACCAACATAGCAATGCTGATGCTGTATACACAATGAGGCAAATAGAAACCATTCAGACTCAAAACTAGTGGAGAATTATCAATTTTTTGATAATTAAACGCTTCTTGTGGTTCCTGTAGAATTAGATTTTTGTCAGTAAGCGCCTTTTGCTGGTGACTCCTTAAAATATAAATCAAGAAAATAGAGGGAGCAGTAATATTTACAATTTTAAATAGTACCCTACATAAATTCTACACCTACCCTTCACCATATACTATTTTACTAGTAGCTGTTTTACTAGGTAGCACATACTATCAAAGTTATTTTACAATAAGCAAAGTGGATTGTTTATGTAGACTACAAATTAAAGTTTGCTATTTATTTTCCCATCTAAAACATTCCAAATCGTACTATACAATCTTTATTTACATGTATTTGCACAGTGTAAGTTCTAAGTCTGATCAGGGGCTTCTCTGTGTTAAGCTACGGCCGCCGTGAAGAGGGGCCCGCGGAAAGCCCCGAGAGGGGTAGTGATCGGTCGACGGCGGGGTGACTAGACAAAACCTCGGCATGATTGACTGCAAAGCAGTAACGCAAGATAAATTACAAAGTTGGACGGCAGCCGCCAGTTTCATATGACGGTGTACCAGCGCCCCATAGCAAGCCAATTCCTCTCCGCGTGTGTGTGATTTACGAGAGCAGGGGAAAATCTTCAAAAGACACCGCGTGGACCGCACTCCGCAGCGTGAGAGATTCACAGCTAGCCTGTGCCTACCCACTAAAAGCCCCTCCCATTCCTCCCATTGCGTTCCCGCGGAACCACCGTTAGGCATTGCATCACGTGAAGGGCATATTGGCTTATCGCTATATGCCAACTGATGTCACGGGTCGCTCTGAAGTTCGCCTCCGCCAATCACGGCGCACCCACCCCACCCGGCCGCCCAGGCCGGACAATATTTAATACCCGACGCACAACATCGCGATGCAATGCCCTGATGAAGCCTGCGACATGTCAGGCGAAACGTCGGCCTCTCAGCCCACTACGCGGCGTCACCCGGACAGCGAAGAAGTCATCGACTCGAGCCGCGGAAGCATACGCGTACAGACAACATATGATGCGCCAGGGACGGACCTTTCTCGATATCGGAAGAGCGTAAAACGTGTATTTCCGTTGAAATTTCGAAATCAATTTTCCGCAGCATTACACAACTTTGTCCATATTTCGTATATTACTCCCGTATATATATGTATGTATACGAGAAAGTAAAAATAATAAGATTTTCTATTCTTGGTAAGCCGCTTCTGTCAGATAATAGTCTTATTTTTTCGAAAATAAAAAAATCTACCTTTCCTCACTTGATGTGATAGATGCAGATTCGTATTTTGAGAAGTTTGTGAATAACTACTGAACTAACTGAATACTCTGAAAAGCAGGTGGTCAGAAAATGTAATTTCTCTTTAAGAATAATCTTCCCATCGTACTATTATTTATTTATTTATTTATTTATTTATTTATTTATTTATTTATTTATTTGATACCTCAACAAATTTTCTTTCTCAGTGATGGTTGTAGCCCATTTTTACGCCTGCTTGAACTATTAAGAAACTTAACGTTTTCCGTTAATTAATAAATGATGTTTAAAAATAATATTTCTTTTAAGTAAAAATTGAAAAATATACAAATAAATATATTTTATATCCAAACCCAGTGAAATATGCCAAACAATGCATTTCATGCAAAGGATGTTCTCTGTTTTAACATTTTGCCATTTTGTCATAAATATTCTGATAAATATGTCCATTAATAGGTATGCAATTGTATTAACTTTCCAGCTTCACTCAGGGCCATTCTGAAGATTAAGATGTGCACTCTCGACAATTTCAGCTTGTCATGTTACAAAAGAACAAAAGAAAATCAAAAAAGGCTTCACTTTCAAAAAATTAATGTTTCTATAAACAGATTGTTCATGGAGCTTGGTCAATAAAATAATAATTCCATCCCGAGATTTCAGAAAATGTTTTCATCCTCAGGGCTTACTGAAACAAGCAAATACTGTAGCTAAATATGCTTGTTAATTGGTAACCATATGTAATCTGAGACTCATATTGGGGACGCCTCAAAACCGCAGTATGTAGGATGGAAATAAATTTTTCCAAACGTTGGTGAACGAGTAATTATTGTTTTATTGACGAAGTTCTATGAGCCAGCTGTGCGCCTTCAATGAAGTTACTGGAGGTCAAAAAGATACTCTGTGGTCCATGGCGTGGATAACAGATACATTGTGTAGTTGAAATTTTGTGGAAGCATTTGGGAATGTTAAATTGTGTGGTTGCTTGCGTGCGCCGAGCAGAGCGCAGAGTTGCGTAAAAGTCACGTTCAGCTAGTCAGAACGTTTGTGTAGACTTTCTTGAAGTTCCTTTCTCGCTTCCAATTTTCAGCCTTTCGTAAACAGGTCCTGGTTTTTTATACCTTCGTTTCTTGTTCTACCGGGAACAGAGTTTAATGAATGAGTGGATTCGGTCGAAATTTTGAGGACCGCGGTCGAAATTTCGGTCGAAATTTTGAATAAGTTACGTTTTTCCACCCAAACAATAATTTATTTTCAATATCTTCTCGCACGTGTTTTGAGCAATGTTCAGCATGGCCATAATTTGGTGTCGCAATCATTTACGATATTTATCTAAACTTCAAGTTGTCTTGTCACCTCTCAAAAAATGGCCAGACTGATTTTTTTTCAACCTCTCCTCACCCCACCCCACCCCGAAAATTGGTGGATGTAACAAAAGATCATCAGGATCACTTGAATTTCTGATTTCAGGTTTCTATTACATTTCAAAGCAGTTATAATGCAGCACCCTTTATGTTGTTGGAGATTTGATAATTGTTATTCCTGGAATTTCGGATTGATACGGATTTTGACAGGTAAAATTAAATGAGGTAAGAACGACAATAATAAGTTGTGAAATATTGAAAATTATCAAAAAGGTTGCTTACGTTTTATTCCACTTTCAGGGGAAGAGATTGTGAGACAGTGCTAGACTATCTTCTGTGTCAATATGGTACCAAGGATGGTGTCCCTTCTAACATTTCTTCCAAATATGAAATATCAGATTACGTCACCATGACAAGGTAGGATCTCGGCGATAGTGATCTGGACCAGTTTCCTGGAATGAGTTTCCTGTTTTGCTGATTTTCTGCTGCTCATCTTGGAGATTCACCAGCTCGAGCGATGCCGAACTTGCAATATAATGTGTTGAGGATTAAGAGGCTATTGTGGATCCAATATTTTACACACAGACTAAGAATTCATTTTAATTGAAATGTTCAAATATTAATTAGAATTGAAGTTTTAGTTACTAGAGAACTGAGGTGGATTCCGTTAGCATTTCCGGGTGGGGGGTGGGGGGGAGGAGGACAGTTCGTCCTCTTTATATTTTTACAAGTTCAAAAAAATTGCCCGTTTTAAGAATGTGAATTCGTTCAATGCTGTTCGTTCGGGCTTAATGGGAAACATTGATTTGCAATATGATGAAATTAATATGTTATTAAAGAGATGAAGTGAAATTCCCATTAGGGAATATTGTCGTCAAGCTCCCCCCTCCCGGAACGCAAATACTAGCAAAGAGTCTTGCAAATGTTAGATGTACAATATTCAAATGGGGAGAATTACAAAGAATGAAATAAAAAAGATGGTTTTGCGAAGTATATGTCCAGAAGATTTCATGTCGCAGAGTAAGCTGTCGTGCTATGAGCCGGAACGAAAATATGACAATTTAGTTCTTTAGTTGTGATGCGACACGAATGTTCTGAGACTGCTTTGTTAAAAAATTTTTGCATTCTTCGCCAGGACAGAAATGTAGATTAGGTCGTGAACGATTGATAACAGCGGGCACCAAAATGGCAATAAAGCCTGCTCTAAATTTGAGATCCATGCGGCGATTGAAACCAATATATTCTTAAAAATAATCTTAATGGATTTTCTTTCCGTGTAACTATTTAAACCTCAAGTGTAACTTTATTTATGAATCTTGTCATATTCAATAGTGCCAAGTATTAGTTATTTTGAATAAACATACTTTGTTTACTATTTTCTTCCTATACTTTTTCATTGGTAAACCATTTCGCTAGATGGATATTTGTTCAGTGAAACTCTAGTTAGAATGAAATCAACATTTTTGTCAATGAGACATGCATTGTCTTATTCTCAGACGTAAGGCTCATTCACAATAAAAAACGTTAACGTAAACGAGCCGTTGACAATGACCATTAGCGTTATCTTAGAGCCACTTACCGGTATAATTATCTATATAATTAATACCTGGCGCAAACATTGTGTAATATCAAAATGGATTTAGGAAAACAGTCACAACCGCCGTAGAATGACATGATTTCTTAGCGAATGGGCGTGATGGGTTATTTTGTATGGAGTTAAATTAGTTTTACTCTCACTTTTATGACTGCTCATCGAAAATCATGGCATCACGATATTGCGTTTAAGTCGTATTCACATTCCATTGTGGATGGCTCTAAAATTAAACGGCTCGGGAAACATAATGGTAATGCCTTCTCGGCGAAATTTGCATTGCCCAGTTATTCACGCCAGTGGAGCAACCCCACACACTTGCTTCAGTGCCCAAAGTGTGGCAGGCCAAGTGTCTTGGGTAGAAATGAGCACCTATGTCCGACAGGGACAGAGTTTTTCCTCTGAATTTCAAAATCTTTTTAGCGCTTGCTATTTTGTTTCCCTGCGCTGCTAAATTCTATATTGATGTACTCCTAAGGTTGCACGAGGTCTTGCATTCTTTGAATCTGTATGGAAGTGTTTTATCACTCCATTCAGCGCTAGAATTGAAGAGTGCGGCTGAAGAAAGATATAGGTGATAAGGTCGGGTCTGTCTGTTTGGAACCACGGGCCGTGAAAAAATCCCTATTAATCTCATTTATCGCGCGTCCGGAAAATTGTCACTGTTTAAAAAATTCCTTTTTATAAAAAAAAAGCTTTCGTAACAATAAATACAAGAAGAGTTTTAGTTATCTCGGTTACCTTAAAAATTGGTCGAAGTTGATTAGAACAATGGCATACGTGCGCAATTCGCGCTAGGAGGTTTTGTGAATGCAGAATGATTTTTTTCCTTAGTTTTCCTTGTACAATGTGCTCAGTAGCGCTTGTTCTATGTTTGGCCGCACCCTTCAATCCATGCGTTAGAAGTCGAGTTTTCGAATTCGACAGGATTTCGAATTCGACATAATTCGACAGACATTTTGAGAAGACCTCTTTTCAAGTTTTGTCTTAGCAGACAGGAGTGCAAAAATACAATGCAGTGTAAAATCTCAAGAAAACTGACTAGTGCGTGCCAGTTCTGTGGTAATGGAAATAATGGTTTCCCATCCTGCATGCAACTCAATGCAAATCAATGGTGAAATCAGTTGTCATTTTTGTGAACATCGGAGCACTTAATTGCACGAGGCACGAAAATTCAAAATCAAATGTGAAAACAATCGAATATTACAATTATTCACAGCTTCCATATCTACCAAATACAATTTTTTATATTAAAGTGAAAGCTTTCAAAGATAAATAATTCCTAATTTCCGGGAAAGTTGTTGAAAAGTGATCAGTAATGCACAATAGTATTCGTCAAAAGCGAGGTAGAGGCGTTGAGGATACAGATAGAATTATCGCATTTCATTGTCCATAGCTGCATCACGCGCACATTGCAAACAACGTCATTGTTTGCGCACGGCCTTCCTATTGGAACGTGAGATTTGCACCCACGCACAAGAAGAGATAACGTTGATGACTACTGTGCTTTTCATGTCGCTGACGCAAGGAGCATTACACAAATGCCCTCTTCGCAACCTTGCATTGTCGTTCGTTGGGCAAACACAATTTTCTTTCACTAAATAGAATGGCTCTTCTCAAATCAAAAATATTCAATAAATGTAACTCGATATTATTTTACAGTAACGATTATTTGATTTCTTCTCAGATGAGATAAAAATTACAAAAGCCTGAATTCAGCAATTAAAATTTGAATCGTCGATTTTTTTATTCTCAAATAGTTGAAATTTTATGCGTAAAATTAGGCGCTGGCACGGGCGGACAGTTTGTCGAAACCACTTCTTCGGTACTACCAAGAATTTACAAAACATGGATTGTAACTACATAATGATTAGAGTAGTTACTGCAAACTGGGAATATCCATTTTTCGGTACCTGGCACTCGCAATTGAGATTTTTGTGTAAAAATTTAAAAAAAATGCGCACTTTGCGTTGCAGCTTTACAATACTTTCTCTGTTAGTAGTGAGCGTTCGTGAAAGTAAAGAATAAAAGTAATAGTTTTTATAAACCTGGTAAATTTTCTAATAAACGTAAAATTACAGAGTGGAAAATGAAGTAAAACAGGCGTAGAGAGGCCAGGAATAAGTCTATAAAATGCAATGCATTGGTTTATTGCAACACGAATCAAACAATACGACGTACGCAGTAAAGGTCGTAGAAAAAAACGTACAAATTTTAAGGCATTCGAGAGTTTTACTTGTATTTTCTTCTGATGTGGCTAGATTTTAGTCGCTTTCGTTTGTCAAGATAAGTCAACAAAGAAAACTCGATAGGTTGGAGCTGTAGAAAAATCAAATTAAAAACATATACTGTTAATGAATAACTGAAATAATTTTTTTCTTCTGACACAGAAACGCATACGTCGGGAGCACACTCGCAAGTCTGTCTCAACAACTCAGCGCACGACGCCTGAAATACAAAATTCTCCACACACGTAAAAAATAGAGAAGTTAAAATGCTCGGTGCAAAATAAAACACTACAATCACACACGGATAATATGTGCGAAGAAAACTTCACACTTAACATTTCAACAGCATTGTCACTTACCACGAATACAAGGCGACACATGACGCCGGAGCGTTGGGTGGAGCATCCCGGGCAGGTCCGCCACCTTCGGCGGCCAGCCACAGTAGTCATAGTTACTCCCGCGCGTTATCGAATTTCTTCATTTTAACACTCGGGGCATTGGGTAGACATCACATTGCATCAAAGCCCTTTCGAACAGTGGCGATACTTCGTTTTAAGCCCGTGTATGGCCCATCTACTGGCCCCGAGCGAGAGGAGAAAATCCTCCACGCCCGGGGCCAGTATCCCGCGTCGTGTAAGGGGCACTGCGCGCCTCCACCTAGACGTGGCGGGCCACGACACTTCTGACTTTGGGTATGACGTACAAGGCTACCTCCACAACATCTTCGGCCTCAAAGGTTTGTTTTAGTCTGGTGTTCCTTGGAGACACGAAAGCTATTCTCGCGAAGATGAGCTGCCAGAAACCGGGCGGCCGCCGAAATACCGATGGGTAGGCTCTTTGAAGGGTTAATCTCTATGCCCAATTCACCTGCCGTACTACCGCGTCAGTTCATGGCAACGCAGAAGAGGATACCCTAGAGGGGGCGTGCGCCCCGCCGTCTAGTTTTTAAATGTTTCTAACCTCGTGTCCTTCGTACTTTTATTCATTGTAAGAAGTAAAGAATTTTTAGAACCCGAGACAATTTGAGGAGATTCGTACGTCTCCCCTACATGTATATATTTTTACTGTTCTTTAACGAAAAGTAATTAAATAAAAATAAATAAAAGGTTAATTCAGTTACACTAGAGAGCGATAAGACGCGTCGTGAGGCAACCTGTGCTTTGAAAGGTATGGCGCACTGCGTTGACCTCACAATCCCCCACGTCTCCGTGCGACCCGGTAAACCTGTTTAAGTGTGCGACATTTCCTGTATTTATGATCCTGTAGTTGGAACTGCGTGGACCGAAAATGTTCAGATATTGTTACGAGATATTGATTGCAAGAAATGCTTTAGCTCCAATTTTCATCTGCGCCATTTGGAAGAGCGAATTGCACATAGGATCGTGAACGAAGCGGGCATGACGCTTTTCACGAATATTTCCGGGTCCCCGTTTTCTTATCTCTATAAAGAAATGGTGGTCCTGTTTTATTGTAAAGCACTAGCCGCCATTTTTTTGTTCATACTGCAGCTGGGATACAATTAGTCGGAAGAATTAATTATTGGGACACTTTTCACTTGCTGCGGCAATCAATCCATGTTCGTTTCTTGAGGAGCCATAGTAGGTTACTTCCTTTCTGTTAAACTCGCATGGTTGCAAATTCTACAAAATTAGAACCCTGAAACAGTGCATATAATCGTGATCATCGCTTTCGGATAAGCGTCTCACGATAACCTTTAGTTTGACTTCCATGCACCTGCAAAAAGTCTATCCGGTTTCAATGTGTCTAATATCTGTATTTTGTCAATCGTGCTCTTGGGACCGTGGTAACCGGAAGAGTTAGACATCGACATTCCTGCCTCCTTGGAATCAATTTATTTGAAATTCGTAATAGCACCCTAAATATACAAATGTTAAAAATATTATATAATACATTTTCATATGTTTGTTGAATCAATATGCGGGGATCCGACACGAACACATTGAACGAAAATGGAAAATGTTGGGTTATAGCGTGTCCCCAGTTTTGAGATACCTCAACTTTATGAAGAAAAGCAGGCCCAGAGGGGTTACAACTCTAGAACTACTAGCTGTATCCATTATTTCCTTACTGGAATACTGACTGCTTCAATCCTTTTCAAACGGGGGTATGTAACGATGCGTTACATCATGCGTAGTTATTGAATTAACTTCGAGAAGGCGACGGTCAAATTTGGGGGGGTTGAGAGCCTTCCTCATACGGCCACCCTCGTCAAAAGCGCTTCGGCCACGCGCTTCGCACACTCAAGAAAACGAAAGGAGTTTCATAATGTTGCGGTCGCTGCGGCAACACTCCAGCTGGTGAGAAATGGTAGCAAATCAATTGAAAATACTACCAGGAATTATCTTCACAACAACTCTAACGAAACTCCTAGTTCTCCAAAGCACACTGTGCCAAGCTGTGGCGAAAACTTGCGCTGACCTGATTTATTCAGGAAATCACGCAATGGCTCCTGGAAAGAAAAGGTAGCGCGTATAAAAGGTCGTTGGGATAGGACGTAGTAGGTCCTCATAGGGGCCTCATATCCTCCTTTCCGACTCTTTGCCCATTGCACGTGGACAGGAAGTATTATTCCGAAGGACAACATGGATAAGAGCCAAAATTTATTGCCTTTTTATCCTTGAAAATAGATTTTATTACACGGGAGCTTTTTTTCCAAAATTTTAGTAGTATATGACTTTGTGTAGGGATCACAGAATTTTGAAAAAGTGCACACAATTCACTTTTCCCCATAGCACGTCGTACGCAGTTTTTAACTTTTTTTACGTAAAATAAATAAATAAATAAGGGTGGAGGAAACGGAGGTTTCCCGAGACCCAGTGCGAGGACTTTGTTACTTGGACACTTCAACACGTAACATGCTGCCTGGCACTTAGTAACTAGTTTATTTATTGGCACAGATACATGCACGTAACTCTCTCTTTCAATTATTTCTTGCCCTGTTGTCATTTAATGGTGCACAAACATTTACATACGTTTTAGCTCATGAAATATAACGTGTAATTAGATGAAGAAACTAGATAATTTCAGCTTAGGAAGGCGAAAGTCAAATAGGCATCTTCCGGGAAAATGACTTATCAGACGCTAGAAATTTGAAATAATATTTTTTATTCATCGTGATGTTGGAACAGCGTTGATAAATTGTGTTGATTAGGCATCTGGGGCAGTTAATCAGGAAAGAGTTCGTGACACATTGACATAGTTAAGAGTTCCTGTTCAATCTATTTATTTTTGATTAGTGAAGAAACATCCTCGACAAAAATACATTTGATTTTCCTCAAATTCGTACGGCATCAAATCATACGCATCTTGACCACGAGAATGCAGCATACAATTTTGACCAGTGCGTTTGCGTTTGTCTTCTCTCGAAAATTACACTGTCTTATTGCAGTGCATGAATTTGCGTGCTTTGCGTGCATGCAGCACCTGCCGCTTTTTTTATGTTGAGCCTGTAACTGGGAGAAGAACGAACGTGGTCTGGACGTTGAAACTGACTCAAGATCCTGTTCCATCTGTTCAATTGCTTTTCCTGAAGAGCCGTTAGATTGCAACTAAATCTTACGCTCAGACTTGTACGGTTACAGATCCACCACTGTAATAGTGCATGATGTGTCTGAGTATGTTCAGGGCCACTTTACTTCGCATCTGCTGTTTTTATTTTGTAACTATAAAACTGCGGGCAGGAAGAGTTAATCAGACTATTTCTGGGCTCTGTTTTAATCGGTACATTTTGATTTCGTGAGAACATTTGCAATTCCAATTGCGTAAGGTTTTTAACTATTTTTTAACCAATGTTTTTCGGTTAATCGGCGATGTTTTGCCTGTGTATTGCCGGTTCTAAAGAGAATATGGGGAGAAGGCTATCGTTGTTTTTGCATCTGACAAGCTCTTTCCCTATTTCAGGTCATTTCGTTTATAACCTTCTGTTTCTTTAGCTAATTCACCTGAAAGTGTAATGACTGGAAAGTTTGAGTTATTGGCTCTGTCTCTAGTTTCATGAAGAGCCATTCTCGATTGTACCGTCTGAATTTCAAGATTGTTCTTATGACTTGATATAGTACGAGTCTTGACATTTCATGGTGCTTAATAGTCTTAAGCACGTTCGCGAATACCTCTCTGTAATATCTCAAGTTCTGCGTTCGTTATTTTTGCCAAATATCATGTTCAATATGTGTAGATCTACTGTTATGTCCTGTTTTCCCTCCAGCTGAAACGGCGTCCTTTATAAGGATTCTTTCGTGATGGATCGGTTGACGTCCTCTCCATTTGTATTGACATAATGACTGGTATATTTGTTTCTTCATTTTCCACCTTGCTCTCCAAATGTCACGTTCATTCATATCACCTTTTTCTTCATTGGCTTCTCTGGAGCCGAATTGCAAAACTAGACAACGCTTCTGTGTTGGCCAGGCTTGCAAGTATTTTTTTCAGCTTGTTCAAAATTGATGTCTGAAGGAAATGTATCAAAATTAAGCAAATCACTAAAAATAGGCATCTGAAGCTAAAATAGGCAAAAAATGCAAGATGAAAAGCTAAAATTACTAAATTAGTTAAATGATTCTTGTTGTTAACTTTAAAATTGTAACAACAATAAAAACGAATTTTCCAAAAGTTCAGAAATCTACTTATAAAAATAAAATGGACCAAGAACTTGTTTAACATGAGCAGTTCAGTATGAGTAGTTTGTGATAAGGATTCTTAGATTTTTGGATACAGAACCTCGAAATTCTACCGTTCATATTTCGAATTTTAGAGGGGGAATATTTGCTCAATAAATAATGCTATTGAGCCACCCGGTTGTTCCGGAACATAACAGTAGGCGTGTTTGTAAATTCCTTTTTCATGCCGTAATCGCCTTTTTACTGCAATTTGCAACAACAGATTTTTCCTGTGATCCGATGAGATCTTCTGATACTAAAGAAACACTTCTTTACCTAACGTTTCGCATGGAAAGCACAATTAGAAGTCCCTAATTCCAGCTTGTTTTTAAATCAAGTGTTCTACCAAACAGAAGTCACCTTATTAACTTCCAGAAATGAATTCGCTTTCTGCTATTTCCTTAACTATCGCGCCGCTCTTCGACATAGATGGCAACACCTCTTTTGACCAATACTAAAACACTCTTAGCATACCCCATCGTGTGACAGTACTGTTAGCCGTACTGTTAAATTGGAAATAGCAAGCATGAATTGAGATAAGGGCATAAAATAAAATTCAGAGTAATGTAAAAAAACTCGAAAGGATAATACATCTGCATGTGTAGGTAACATTTTTATCCAATTAGTATGTATTTTATTTGTTTTTTCTATAGGCATAATTGGCAATTATTTGACATGCATAATTCAGTGTATACTCCTAATAATTGCAGGTATTCTAAAATACAATATCCCTTTGCATATTGTTGTTTTTTGTCAAAACTGAGTTGCCTAATTGTGGGAACACATTTTCATGCTGAAGTATTCAGGATAAGATTGTAAAGAGGTTTATTGCTTCAACAATAGACAATTGGCGAAGATAAAACATTTCTTGTAACTTTGCCAATTCCGTTAGATACACTGGCAAAATTGCTGGTAATTTTTTTCCGTACTAACTTTCTCGTAAACACTTCAAACGAGCATGGAGTAAATCGTCCGCTAAATTAGTCATCGCTGGTCGTAGTAAGTCATTGCCTTTATCCCTTCTGCCAGGGGCTTGACGCCGTTAGATCCTTGAGATTTTCAGATGGTCACTCATCCAGGAACCCGTAATGTCTCCAATTACTTAACCTCAGCTAATTAATAGATCGTGGATAAGCAATTCGCCTATTGGCACCGGGAGTTTCTCTGTCTGTCCATGGAATTCCAGCTCCGACGCGTGTTCTTACGAGCAATTAGGGCTATTTTCGGGCTCTGCATTTGCGAGAAGGGAGTGATCGCGTCAGTGTTTTTGTTTGGACATTTAGATATTTGCACAGCTTATTACTTTTTTTTGTATAATTCAGGTTGCACTTGGAAGGTAAGTTTATTATGAAGAACCGATCGTGATGGACAGACGTAGCGATGTATGCAACAAATGTCACTAGGTCGTTACAAAATTATTAGTGTGTGCGCCAGCAGTCCTCTCCTGTCTCACCATGGAATTTTCTCCTGACGTGTGTTTTTACGAGCAATATAGGGGTAGTTACGGGATCCGCATTTGCCAGAAGAGAATGATCGCCTAGTTTTTGGTTTGGACATATATTTGCACAGCCTATTCATTTTGTTTTGTATAATTCAGGTTGCACTCGGAAGGAAAATTTATTATGAAGAGCACAGCATGATGGACAGACGTAGCGACGTATGCAACAAATGTTACTAGGTCTTACAAAGGTCACAAGCGAGTTGATCTGAATGTTATAACGTTTTTTTCGATCTTACAATTATTTCTTCATTTAGTACAAATAAGATTTCATACGTGTCCTTTTAATATAAATCATAATACTATAATTCATTGTTCAATGCCTTCTCCTGATAGGCTTCTTCACACCCAAACCTGAAACTTTATCTTTGATAATTGTGTGATATCTTTCAGTCTACACTTTGATTTCTGGAAGAGCCATGCAAGATAGCAATAGATTGTAATTTGAATTTCAATTTTTATGTTGATGTGGCAATCCCAGATCATTGTATTCAACAATTTACGATGTTTGGTGTATTTATTCTGAGCTGAAGAGAGTAGAATAGAAAATGGTCTCTGTTTCAGTGTTCCCTGAAGAGCCATCCGCGATTGCAACTATATGAGATTTCGCTCCTACTTGTGCGGTTCCTGATCGTAAGCATCTCGACAGGATTTGTGCATTGGATCGTTACGGTTGCGGAGTATCTTCAGGCCCAGGTTCGTGTTCCGTAGGCGTGGACCGTAGGAGTTAATTTAACATTGGTACAGTGTAAAATTCTGTTTCAATCTGTAGTTTTCGATATCTTAAATAGCAGCCAAAATTCCAGCTACTCAAGATTTTGCTGCAATTGTACTGTACTACAATAGTATTTCGAGACGTACGCATCTCGACCGTACCTTCAATAATGTTCAGGGCGTTCGTCAAAGCCTCTCGTCTATATCTTCACTGTCGTGTTCCTCATCTCTGCAAATAGTTGGTTCTCTTTCAGTCGTATGCTTCAGTGGTAACTTTATTGTCATTAATACTATTAAAATTGTAGGGTTCTCGACGTTAACCGAGCGTATTGATTGTGATTGTATAAACGTCAAGAATATGGCCAAGTGATAAATCTGAACACAGTATTAAAGCAACAAAAATGTTTATTCTACAAAATGTCTACTGGTCAGAAATACAAGGAAACAGTCGCTGAATAACCCGTAGAATATGCGAGAAGTCTTGCTGAGTTGCCGCCGCTAGATGATGAGCCAGTATAAATTACTGTGTTGCCGATATAGCAAAAGAGAAGTCCGTTTCGAAAGACCCACGTCGTTCATAACTAGTACTACTGACTCGCCCCTTGGATCACCGTAAAAGAGAACAGTTGTTTGCATAACGCCTGCTCCGGTCTGGAGCTCTTCATTCTGGATCGATATTTGGTGTTTGTGACTTTTGCTTCCGTCACCATACGAGAAAGGAATTGGGTAACGTGGTGGGTGTGGTTGTTTCTTTTAGGTGTGGATGGGTTATTTCGTTCAAGGTTTGGGTGAACGGGGGAAGGAACTCATTGAAGGAGAAAGTAACGGAAATAATTGAGACAAATAGAAATGAGAGGGGAGGAAATGGAGAAGAAGAAAGAAGAGATAGGATACTGCTGTGGGTTTTCGGGGTGAAATGTCAGTCACTTGCTCTTAGTGGTTAGTCGCATTCTTTTGCCTGCGTCGTCACTGACGAGTCGTCCTGTGTTTATGTTGGCGGTCGGGGAAGCTTGAGGTTGACTAGGGGATGTTTCTTGGTGCGGTGTCTTTTCGGTTTTCTAAAGATGGGAAGGTGTGTGTAAGTAGTTGTAGGTGGGATCAGATGAAAAATTTCGGTTGAAGCGAATTTGGTTTCAGCGAAGTTGTGGTCGTAAGTGCTGATGTGGGGAATTTTGTGGAAGGATATTAAGCCATTAAATCGAGTGTAGGGATTGGGTCTGAATATGAGTCTGATTATTCTACTTTCTATTTTGGTATGTTAGAGATAATTATTGTGAGAAGCACAGAACGAAGTGGGTTAGGCGTATGTAATTGTGTCAGATGTAGGTCTATTAAATTGTGAGGTTCCTTTCCGTGGATAAGGAGTGGTTGGTTAGGATGGGGTAATGCGCGTTGTTTGTTCTATGGGGTGGTTCTTAGGGATGTTTGTTTAATGTGGTGGAACCAGAGGAATTTTCGAGGAAAAAGGACGTCTAGATATTTTGCATGAGATTGACAGGGAAGGAATTGTGGGTTGATATGCAGAGTAGGGGGATGGTTGAGAGGTTGGAAAAGATGATTGCTTGGCATTTTGTAATATTTATGTTATTTTGGGTGGTCCAGGAGTTGGAGTTACGAGCGGTTTGTGTTTGATTTATGAACTATTTAGAGATCGGAAGGATGAAAGGAAGGCAATATCATCAGCCTACAGGCAAGCTTTGACACTGTGTGTGAGGGATATCATTAATGGATAGCTGATAGGATCCTTTGACGGTTAAGGGATTGAATTAAGTTGAGAAAGTTCTTGGAGTTCAGTGTGTTGAAGAATGTGGATTTGGAGTGGGGTTTTGTAAGCATGTTTTGAGAAGGCAGAGTCATACGACATAGATTGGAGAGTTAAGCGTGGGAAGAAGTTAATGGACATTTGCGGTGCTTGGGTAAGGATGGTTTTTTGGGATTGCTGTTCGCGGAAGATACGTCCGTTGACTACATAGGGTCTGTTTGGATCAAAGGCGCAGTGATTAAGATTTTGTTTGAGGTACTTTGGGGGTAAAGCATTCGGATTTGCAGAATGGGCAGATTTCTGTGGGATGATCGGGGAGCAGAGGACACAGATTCTGTCGTCTACAATACGTCTTGGTACGAAACAGTCTCTTGCTATTTTACATTGGGTACACGGTTCGTATGTTCGTAGTTTTCACTTTTAATCCTATAGTATCCGATGTATATAATGGCTTCTTTTGTTGGTCACGTCCTGGTCTTTGTACAATAGATTCCTAGTGGCGTCAGTCGTCCTGCGTCGTCGCTCTCCTGCATTTTAGATTTATAAAAATGCGTTTAGTTCAGTCAGGTTCTGTTTAATAGTATGTCGGGAAGTTAGGGGCGACACTTAAATGACTATTTTGTCACATGTATCATCAGTCGTTATGGTGTAGAGTATTGAGGCTGTCGCAAATCGTATGTACTGTCAATACCTTTGATATTACAAGGAGTTCTGTTCTGTACATTTGTCTCATTTGTCTATTGAAGTGGGTCATAAAGTCTTTCGTGAGTTCGTCCGGGATGAAGAGGGAGTGCATTTTAAATTGACTGATTCTTGACTTTGAGCTGGGGGTTGGTGTGGTGGGGATTTGTAACGTCGGGGAGTTCGCGTTTGAGGGGTAAGTTGGACGCGTACAGATAAGGTTCCTTGGGTTTGCTCAGTAGAGGTGAGTGGGGGCGAAAACATTTTGCGTTGGGGTGTTTTGAGGAGGGGACAAGGGTTTGCTTTAAGGGTATTTTTGTTCAGTTGAAATTGTCCACCCTACGTACCGGGATTTGGCGGAGGGATATCTCGCATGGAGGAGTACGATCTCCCTTTTCTCTTTCGAGAGTCCCTTTGGTTGATGACGATTGCATTTGCCGCTGGCGATTTACCTTCACCTTCAACTGCGGTGGCGTTGTTGTTTTTGTTGTTGGCGGCGGTGGTGGTGGAGGTGGTGATTCCATATATTTTCTCCTCCACTGGAGTCGCGGCTGAAGCCGCAACTCCTACTGCTGCCTGTTGGCGTTGGCGTTGACGTTGTTGTCGTCGGAGGAAGCCGCACCTCCTACTACTGCCTTAGGGCCTCTCTGATCATTCCCCTCGGTGTTCTTGAGAAATTGTGGAGGTTACTGCGGTCCTGCTTCCTCCGTTGGGACGTTGATGCCTCTCGCTGCCCATTAACCCATTGCTGTGTCTTTGCCTTCGGTTTCACGTTTGTTGAACTGCATTGTCTCAGCGGTATGTCAGTATGGTAGAGTATAGAGGAGTATTATATTAGTAGTCGGCACAAAAGCTTTGTCTAGTTCTTTTAGAGATAGGTAGAGCAATACAGTTCTTTATTAACGTTGGTCGTATTCACCGCCAGTCTGCATTTTTTTTTCTCCGCGAAAAGTCATTTTCTATCACTGCAGCGTATACCTGTTCCGTTACCCATACAGCTAGAAGAGCGTCATCACCCTCAAACTATACTGTTATGAACCAGGAATGGTTAAAGAAAGCAGAAGCCAAGTTAAATACGTTTCATTACAGTGGTGTTAATCCATAATCATCCATAATACAGAGCAATGTCGTCGCAGTCCGGAGATACTTTGTGTACGCTTGATTTCGCGGACTTTTGCTAAAAGTTCAGTGATAATATGCCGGATCACAATCGGGCTGCTGTTAATGCCAAACCCTCCATCTAGGGAGAGCCGTGCTCCCGCCAGTTCTCCCTTGTTTAATGGGAGATTAATGGCGATTAATTGAAGCTAATTTAACCGCTACAACACTTACCATTTCGGTGTTCTTAAAATTACAAAATTCATCTCACCATGCGTACTGTTTTCGTGGCTCGATCCTGAATTTTGTACCGGAATGTTCGCGATGGCGGTGTGTTGTTTAAGTTTGCGTTGTTATCAGTGCTCTAACGCTGAGAAAGTTTGCCTGCAGCGTCCACTTCAATTTTTATACAGATCCTGAATTCCCTGTTGGGAATGAGTGTTCAAGAAGATGCATTCGTCATTTATCACGATTATGTTCCAATCTGCTCATTTGTGTTTCCTGTAGAAACATTCTTATATTACAAATAATAATTATAATTAATATTAATTCGTACGTTTACGTTAAGCATTTCAACCAGCATAATAGTCCACAATCGTCCATCGTATATTATCTACCTCTCCGAACGTTCGTGCCCTCGCTCCAATCATGAGCTTCTCTTAGAACCGTCCTATATTACAGGTACTTCAGGTTTGTTTCAATTCGTATGTTTGAAAATTTGTTCGCATCTCAGCCACCGAAATCAGTCTATTCTACATATTTATGTCCAGCGCGTTTGCAGAGACTCTTCAGGTGTATCGCTGCATGTGTGATGTTTTATCTGAGCACAAGAATGGAAAGTCCCCTTTCAATGAATGCAGCACATACAGTTTTCAAGTTGATCTTTAGTGTGGGGCACTTCGCATAGGGAGGGTTTTTCAGACATTGACCCAGTTTTCAGTTTTCATTCAACCAGTTTATTATGTTCAGTCTTCTCCAGTGAATTCGCCCGCAGACATATAATTGTGGTAATGGCGTGTGTCTGAGTTGGAGGGGTTAGTAAGTCACGTGCAGATGAGGTTCCTTGTATTTCTTTCAGTAGGGGTGTGGTGCGAAAACATTTGGCGATAGGGTGTTTTGAGAATGGGACGTTTGTTTAAGGCTCTTTGTGTTCAGTTGGAATTTTCTACCCTGAATACCGTGATTTGGCGTAGGGATATCTCGCATAGAGTAGGACGATCTGTCTTCTCTTTCGAGGGTCCCTTTGGTTTATGACGATTGAATTTGCCGCAGCAGATTTACCTTCATCTGCGGTGGCGTTCTTGTTCTCGTATTTGTTTTTGTTCTATTTATTGTTGGTGGGGATGGTGGTGGTGATTCCATATTTTTTTACCCCACTGGAAGCCGCACCTCGTACTGCTGCTTCTCGTTGAATAGCCTTAGAGCCTCTCTGATGATTCCTATCGGTGTTCTTGCGTAATCGTGGAGGTTACTGCTGTGCAGCATCCTTCTTTGGGACGTTGATGCCCCTCCTGGGTCGTCTGCCAAGCGCTATGGCATTGCCTTCAGTTTCATGTTGGTTGAACAGTGTTGCCTAAACGGTATGTCCGGATGGTACAGTATAGAGGAGTATTTTATCAGTAGCCGGCAGAAATGATATGTGTAGAGAAGCTTTACGTCTAGTTCTTTTAGAGATAGGTAGAGCAAGGAGTTTCTTAATTAACGTAGGTCGCATCCACCCTAAGTCTGCATTGTTCTTCTCTGCGAGAAATCATTTTCTATCTCTGCAGTGTATGCCACATTTGTGTTGCCCATACCGCTAGAAGAGCGTAATCACCCTCAAATTTTACTGCTATAAACCAGGAATGAGTAAAGAAAGCAGAAGCCTGGTTAAACATTTCATTACAGTGGTGCTAATCCATAATCATCCATAAGACATATAAAGTGCTCCCCTTGGTAAATATTTCTTCTTGATTGTCAATATATGTTTACAAATAAAAGTATCCAATGTTTTTTATGACAATCATTTATTCAACAATTTCACAACGTTTCGTAACTCGTTTTTATATATTGGTGTCATTCAAACTTTGAATGGAGTGTCTGTTCGTAACGGTTAGTTATGTGGTATCAACTGAGTGAGAGTGAGGTATTTCGTAATGTTTCCTTGAATGTTCTGCTGATGAGGTAATTCAATGGGATAGCGTTCCCTCACTAAGTTTAGCACCTGATGATGTAACAAAACGAGTTACGAAACGTTGTGAAATTGCTGAATAAATGATTCTTATAAAAAACTTTGGATACTTTTTTTTGTAAAGTCCTCCCTTGATATTGGCGGTTAATGGAAGCTGATTTAAACGCCACAACGCTGACCATTTCGGTGTCCTTAAGATTACAAAGCTCATCTCACTATGCGTACTGTTCTCGTGGATCGAGCCTGAATTCGGTTCCGGAATGTTTGCGAAGGCTGTTTGTTGTGTAAGTTTGCGTTTTTATTTGTGCTCTAACGTTGATAAAGTTTGCGTGTAGCATCCGCTTCTGTTTTTATAATGATCCTGAATTCCCTGTTGGGAATGAGTGTACAAGAATATATTTTGATCATTTATCGAGATTGTTCCATTCTGTTCATTTGTGTTTCCTGTAGAACCATTCTTGTATTACAAGTACTTTAACTTTTAATTTGTGCGTTGAAGTCAATGCATATCTACCACCGTATTAGTCTAAAATTGTCCATCGAATATTATCTACCTCTCCGAACTTTCGCACCGTCGCTCCAATCTCCCGTTCACGAGTTTCTCTTAGAACCGTCCTATATTACAAGTACTTAAGTTTTTGTTTGAATTCGTATGTTTGAGAAATTGTTCGCATCTCGGCCACCGAAATTAGTCTAATCTACATATTTATGTCCAGCGCGTTTGCAGAGACTTTTAGGTGTATCTCTGTTTCTGTGTATGTTTCTCGGCACAAGAAAGGAAAGTCCCCTTTCAATGAATGCAGCACCTGCAGTTTTAGAGTTTATCCTGAATGTTAGGCACTTCGCGTGGGGAGGGTTCTTTAGACATTGGCTCAGTCCCAGTTCTCATTCCAGTCTGTTCAGTCCCCGTCGAGGTGGGTTGGTGCACGTCCCGACGGGGGGGATGCAGGGAGGGCACTGAAGTATTCCTTTCTTTCGCCAGTCTTTTTTTCCATTCATTCTTCTTTTCAGGTTCATTCTTCTTCTTTTATCACATCATGTTTCCTTTCTCCTTCCTCTTCTCTCTCACTGGCGAGGGAGAACCCCCCCGCAGGCGAAGTGTGTGTGTGTGTGTGTGTGTGTGTGTTGGGGGGAGGGGTGCGGCTCTCAGCCACCACCAGCTCGTGCCACGGCTATCGCGCCGCTGCTACTTCGCGGAGCGCCGTGCTCCTGCTGGTCCTCTCTTGATAGTGGCGGTTAATTAAAGCTGGTTTAACCTCCACAACACGTACCATTACGGCGTCCTTAGGATTACAAAAGTTCATATCAAAATGCGTACTGATTTCGGTACACGGTGTTCATAAAATATTATTTATTTATCCTTTTTATACAAGGCAAATTCTCTTAATACAATATTCCCCCCTGTTTGCGTTCTCGGCTGACGTCCAGTCTTGGGTACAGCCGCTGCAGCGATCCATGCGCCTCAGGCTCCGGGCCCGCGCCTCCACTAGGCCGGGCGTCACGCCGTCTCCATACGGCGTAGAAAAAAGAGGGGCGGTAGGTCTACTGCCACTGCCTCTCTCTGCTCCCGTGCGCGCTCCTCCTGTCTGCCGCCTCCTGACTGGATCCCCATTCTGCTGCTTGCTGCGAGGGGGCCCGCTCTTGATATACTATTGACTTCATTTTCCGGTATTTCACTTACCATTTTATCTTTCTCTACTCTCACATTTTCCGGTATTTCGCCAACCGCTTTATCTTTCTCTACTCTTTTACCCTCGCCTTATACCGAATTCACTTCGCACATCATGCGCTTAACAAAACCTATACCTTTATTGCTTTCTGTTTTATTCCTTTGAGCCTCTCGCCTATTACTACCGTTCTCGCTTCTTTCCATTTGGCAATATCTACCGTTCTCGCTTCTTTCCATTTGGCAATATTCCTTCTCTCTGTTCACGTATCACGTATTCTGGCTCTTTGCCCCACATTTCATTAATGATTTCAATCACCGATTGCATTTTTCCAAAATCTACTTTGAACATAACACTTTTTTTTGACCTTGCCTTTACTTGCCGTGCACTTTCTATTGCCTTTCCTTATTGCGCTGTGGAACCGTTGCTTTGTCCATACCTCTTGTCGCTTGTTCCGTTGCTCGGTTACGCACGCGGCCGTCCCTATCCGCGCTGCGTTCCTCGCCCCTGAGCGGCGTCATCTTGCTGCTGCGGCGACCTCGCGCCTCGCGCGCCAAACGTCGCCCTCCCGGCGACTGTAATTCCGGTCGGTGTTGCCTGCCCAGCGACCCCGGCGCTGCAACTCCCGCCGCAACGACCTCGTACGACTTCCTCGGTATAAGCGCCCGCTTCGTCGCGTCCCATGCGAGTGTCTTGCACACAAGTTCCGCTCTCTGCTGCAAAATTTCCTCCAAACTGCGCCTGATACTGCTTGAATTGTGGGACAAGCTGCTGTTGTTGCAATTGTTGCTGCATCCGCGAGATCAATGCAGTTAGTTGCTCTCCAGACTCCATATCACGTTTTCCTCGTCGCCAGTTGTGAAATGACGGCGCGTGACCACTAACTTTGCCCAAAAGTTTATCCTCGTCGCCAATTGTTATATCCACAATACACGGTGTTCATAAAGATTATTTATTTATCCTTTTTATACAAGGCAAATTCTCTTAATACAATATTCCCCCTGCTTACCTTCTCGGCTGACGTCCAGTCTTGGGTACAGCCGCTGCGGCGATCCATGCGCCTCAGGCTCCGGGCCCGCGCCTCCACTAGGCCGAGCGTCACGCCGTCTCCATACGGCGTAGAAAAGAGAGGGGCGGTAGGTCTACCGCCACTGTCTCTCGCTGCTCCCGTGCGCGCTCCTCCTGTCTGCCGCCTCCTGACTGGATCCCGATTCTGCTGCTTGCTGTGAGGCTGCCCGCCAAATACCCCCTAGGGGCCGCGGCTCGCTGGCTGGGCCCGCCGCCGAGGACTGCGGCGAGTCTCTGCCCGCCCATTCTGGCGTGACGGCCCACGCGCCTCTTGCCATTACGTGGCTCGGTGGCGGGACTTGCGAATGCGCGCGGGCAGCCACATTATGTGTTCAAACGTTGATAAAGTTTGCGTGTAACGTCAGCTCCTGTTTTTATAATAATCCTGTATTCCCTGCTGGGAATGAGTGTACAAGATGATACATAGGTCATTTATCTGGATTATGTTCCAATCTGCTCATTTGCGTTTCCTGTAGAACCATTGTTATATTGCAAGTACTTTAGTTTTTGTTGCAATTCGTGCTTTCAATTTAATGCATATCGACCACCGTATTAGTCTACAATCGTCCATCGTATCGTGGCGTCATGGAGAAAAACACACAGACATTTACAAGTATGTACAGGTTTATTTATACGTATATACAATAACCAACTTCTGCTCCGAAACGATACACTTTAGTATTTCCCGGTGGATACCCCACATAGCTAGAGAGGCCCCGCCTCCTTTGACGCTACTCTCGCGCCACTACCGTGACCTCGTCGCCCGTGCAATAGGCACGACACGCTCCAGCCTGGGCATAAAGTTTTGCGCATCGCGCGAGGTTTCCAGAATAAAACCCCCGTGTGAGCTCGTCGGCTTGATTTTATACCAGAGTGTAGCCGTCACGTGACCGTCCTAGGTGTAGGAGGGAGGCTCGCGTCTACCACGTGACCTTCCCGGTCAAGCTGGCGTCCCCTTTGTCTAAATGTATCCCAACGCCGGGGCGCCCAGCTCTTCAGCCCGCAGTATGCGATACTTCCGCTCCGCCTCCCACCTACGGCCGCCAACGTGACGCTACAGTATATTATGTACCTCTCCAAACGTTCGCGCCCTCACTCGAATCTCCCGTTTATGAATTTCTTGCAGGAGTCCTGTATGGAAAGTACTTCAGCTTTTCTTTCAATTCGTATGTTTGGAAATTGTTCGCATCTCGGCCATCGAAATTAATTAAAAAATTACATAATGATGACCGAGTTTGCAGAGACTTTTCAGGTGTATATCCGCATCTGTGTTTTATCTCAGCACAGGTAAGGAAAGTCCCCTTTCAATGAATGCAGTACCTGCCGTTTTCGAGTTGCACTTCGGGTGGGGAGGGTTCTTCAGACATTGGCCCAGTCTTCAGTTCTCATTCCAGCCTGTTTATTCTGTTCAGTCTTCTCCAGTCAGTTCCCCACCTATATGGCCAAATAATTGAGGTAAGCGAGTGAGTTTGAGTTGGAGGAGCTACTTGGTCGTGTACAGATTAGGTTCCTTGGGTTTGGTCACTAAAGGAGTGGTGCGAAAACATTTTGCATTGGTTTGTTTTGAGGATGCTACAAGGGGTTTGTTTAAGGATCTTATTGCTCAGTTGGAATAGTCCACCCTAGGTACCGCGATTTGGCGGAGGGATATCTCGTGTGTAGGAGGTCGATCTCCCTTTTCTCGTTCGAGGGTCCCTGGTGTTTCTGGCTATTTTCCGTTGGCGATTTACCATCATCTGTTCATTTGTGTATCTGGTAGAACAATTCCTGTATTACATGGAATTTAGCTTTTGTTCCAATTCGTGCGTTTACGTGAAGCATATCGACCACCGTATTAGTCTACAATTGTCCGTCGTATATAATCTACCTCTCCGGACGTTCGCGCCCTCGCTCCAATCTCCCGTTCATGAGTTTCTTGTAGCACCGTTCTTTATTACAAATACTTCAGCTTTTGCTTCGATTCGTATTCGTAATTTCGTAATTCGTAAATTGTTCGGACCTCGGCCACCGAAATTAGTCTAAATATTCATGACCAGCGCTTTTGCAAAGATAATTCAGGTGTATATCTGGGTCTGTGTACATTTCATCTCGACACAAGAAGGGAAAGTTGCCTTTCAATGAATGCATCACCTCCAGTTTTCGAGTTGACCCTGAATGTGAGGCACTTCGCAAGGGGAGGTTTCATCAGACTCTGACAAGTCCCCAGTTCTCATTCCAGCCAGTTTATTCTGTTCAGTATTCTCCAGTGAATTCGCCACCGACATAGCCGTATAATATAGGTAAGCGCATGTGTTTGAGTTGGAGGGGTTAGTCGGTCGCGTGCGGATGAGTTTGCTTGTTTTTTTTCAGTGGGGGTTAGTGGTGCGGAAACATTATGCAATCGGGTGTTTTGAGGAGGGAACAAGGGGTTGGTTTAAGGCTCTTTGTGTTTAGTTTTCTAATTCTCTAACTTGGGTTTTCGGATTTGACGGAGGAATATCTCGCATGGAGGACGTAGATCTCTCTTATGTCTTTCGAGGGTTCCTGGGGATCATGGCGATTGCATTTGCCGCTGCAGATTTACCTTCATCTGCGGTGGCATTGTTGTTCGTGTTATTCTCGTTGTTTTGTTGTTCTCGTTGTTTTTGTCGTTCTCGTTCGTTGTTTTTGTCGTTCTCGTTCGTTTTTTTGTTCTAGTTGGTGGATGTGGTGATTCCATATATTTTCTCTCCCACTGGAAACCGCACCTCGTACTGCTTCACCTCGTTGAACTGCCTTACGACCTCTCTGAAGATTCTTCTCGGTGTTCTTGAGAAGTCGTGGAGGTTTCTGTGGTAAGGGGACGTTGATGTCCCTCGCTGATAGTCTGCCATCCGATGTGGTCTTGCCTTCAGTTTCACGTTGGTTGAACTGCGTTGCCTCAACGGTATATAAGAGTGGTAGAGTATAGTGGGGTATTTTATCAGTAGTCGGCACAAATGAAATATGCCGAGAAGCTTTACATCTAACTCTTTTAGAGAGGTAGAGCAAGGGGTTTCCTTATTAACGTTGGTCGCATCACCCCAATCTTCATAGTCTCTGCGAGAAATCATTTTCTATTCCAGCAGCGTATGTCTGTTTTGTTAACCATACAGCTAGAATACCGTCATTTTTCGTACGTTACTGTTATGAACCAGGAATAGGTAAGGAAAGCAGAAGCCAGGATAAAAAGCTTCCATTCTAGTGCTGGTAACCCATAATCATCTAGAATACAAAGCAAAGTCCTTACACTTCAGATATACTTCGTGTACGCTTGATTCTGCGTTCTTTGCTAAAAGTCTAATGATGATTAGCGGGATAACAATACCCCCTAAGAAGTTGAAGTCTGATCTACTCTGAGGCTCTCGTAATAGACTGCCTCGCGGCGGCCGTGCCTGCCGCTTATCGTCTGTTTCTGGCTGCGCCTACCTCGTCCGTTGCAGGCGAAGTGTGTGTGTGTGTGTGTGTGTGTGTGTGTGTGTGTGTGTGTGAGGAGGGTGCGTCCTTCAACCACCACCAGCTCCTGTCACGGCACTCTCGGGCTGCTGTTAATGCCGAACCCTCCATCAGGGAAGCGCCGTGCTCCTACCGGTCCTCCCTTGATATTGGTTGTTAACTGAAGCTGATTTAACTGTCACATTTACCATTTCGCTCTCCTTAAGATTACAAAGCTCATCTCACCATGCGTACTGTTTTCAAGGCTCGAGCCTGAATTCGGTTCCGGAATGTTTGCGAAGGCTGTATGTTTAAGTTTCCATTGCTATCAGTGCTCTAACGTTGATAAAGTTTGCGTGTAGCATCCGCTTCTTTTTTTGTAATGATCCTGAATTTCCTGTTGGGAATGAGTGTATAATAAAATACATTGGTCAAATATCGAGATTGTTCCAATCTGCTCATTTGTGTTTCTGGTAGAACCATTCTTGTGTTGCAAGTACTTTAACTTTTCTTCCAATTCATGCGTTTAAGTTAATGCATATCGACCACCGTAATAAGTGTACAATCGTCCATCGTATATTATCTCTCCGAACCTTCGTGCCCTCGTTCCAATCTCCCGTTCATGAGTTTCTTGTAGGACCTTTATTACAAGTACTTCAGCTTTTGTTTCAATTCGTATGATTGAAAAATTGTTCGCATCTCGGCCACCGAAATGAATCTAGTTCGCATATTTATGTCCAGCGCGTTGTTTTATCCGAGTACAAGAAAGGAATGAAGGCTGAAGCCGCACCTCCTACTGCTGCCTCTCGTTGAACTGCCTTAGGGCCTTTCTGATTAATCCCCTTGGGTGTTCTTGAGAAATCTTGGAGGTTTCTGCGGTGTTGGAGTCTCCTTTGGGACGTTGCTGTCGCTCGCTCGCCGTTAGCCATCCGCTGCAGAGCCCGCCGCTTATCGTCTGCTTCTGGTTGCGCCTACCTCGTAAGTTGGAGGCGAAGGGTGGGGTGGAGGGTGCGGCCCTCAGCCACCACCAGCTAGTGCCACAGCGCTCACGGGCCGCTGTTAAGGTCGGTCCTCCTTTAATATTGGCGGTTAAATTGAAGCTGATTTAACTGTCACAACACTTACCATTTCGATGTCCTTAAGATTACAAAATTTCATCTCAAAATGCGTTTTATTTTCGTGGATTGAGCCTGAATTTGGTACCGGAATGATCGCGATGGCTGTGTTGTTTAAGTTTGCATTGTTATCTGTGCTCAAACGTGAATAGTTTACGTGGGGCGTCCGCTTCTGTTTTCATAATGATCCCGAATTCCCGGCTGGGAATGAGTGTCCAAGAAGATACATTGGTCATTCATAGGTATTGTTCCAATCTGCTCATTTGTGTTTCTGGTAGAACCATTCTTGTTTTACAAGTACTTTAGCTTTTGTTCCAGTTCGTGCGTTTACGTTAATGCATATCGACCACCGACTACAGTCGTCCGTGGTATTATTATCTACCTCTCCGAACGTTCGTGCCCTCGTTCCAATCTCCCGTTGATGAGTTTCTTGTAGGACCTTTATTGTAACCCCTCCTCAGGTTGTCTATTAAATATTCATGGATTCGGGGCTCTTTATCAATGAAAATTTTGAAGAAAACATACACAAAGTCATGGTTTCAGAACATTTCTAATTGGACGTTTTCTTTAGCATTTACCACAATACAGAATGTCAATCCACAAACGATAAAAAAATACAAACATTACACAATAAAAAATATCCACAAAACAACACAAACAAATTTCACTCAAATTTAAACAAAGCTTTGTTTGCTTCTGAAGACAATCATTTGTCCATTTGCTAGTTTCTTTATGACTACAGCAAGAACTGAACAATAGCACTAATCAGATTTCAAAAGAAAATAAATAATGATATGATAGTAAAGTAATATTCACTCAATATTATCACATTCCTAATTGCTTTTGACAAACTGGTGTATAAGTATAAAACACTAACTGAATTATTATTTTCTTTAGGTGCGGAATTAATTGCAGGTTATTTTTCTGAAATGACTCTTAAAATACATCCCACCTTGAAGATCTAAACGGAACAAGTGACTGTGGTACCGGAATGGTCGCGATGGCTGTGTTGTTTAAGTTTGCATTGTTATCTGTGCTCAAACGTTAATAGTTTGCGTGGGGCGTCCGCTTCTGTTTTCATAATGATCCTGAATTCCCGGCTGGGAATGAGTGTCCAAGAAGATACATTGGTCATTCATAGGTATTGTTCCAATCTGCTCATTTGTGTTTCTGGTAGAACCATTCTTGTTTTACAAGTACTTTAGCTTTTGTTCCAGTTCGTGCGTTTACGTTAATGCATATCGACCACCGACTACAGTCGTCCGTGGTATTATTATCTACCTCTCCGAACGTTCGTGCCCTCGTTCCAATCTCCCGTTGATGAGTTTCTTGTAGGACCTTTATTGTAACCCCTCCTCAGGTTGTCTATTAAATATTCATGGATTCGGGGCTCTTTATCAATGAAAATTTTGAAGAAAACATACACAAAGTCATAGTTTCAGAACATTTCTAATTGGACGTTTTCTTTAGCATTTACCACAATACAGAATGTCAATCCACAAACGATAAAAAATACAAACATTACACAATAAAAAATATCCACAAAACAACACAAACAAGTTTCACTCAAATTTAAACAAAGCTTTGTTTGCTTCTGAAGACAATCATTTGTCCATTTGCTAGTTTCTTTATGACTACAGCAAGAACTGAACAATAGCACTAATCAGATTTCAAAAGAAAATAAATAATGATATGATAGTAAAGTAATATTCACTCAATATTATCACATTCCTAATTGCTTTTGACAAACTGGTGTATAAGTATAAAACACTAACTGAATTATTATTTTCTTCAGGTGCAGAATTAATTGCAGGTTATTTTTCTGAAATGACTCTTAAAATACATCCCACCTTGAAGATCTAAATGGAACAAGTGACTGCTGCTTTAGAATACTGTTCGGTTTCATTGCTAACAACACAAAGACTTTTAAATCAGTAAATAAACTCCACATAACAAACACATGTAATACCCTCTGAGATCAACATGAACAAATTTTTGAAAATTTGCAAGTGTTTAAATGTTAGGCTGAAATACATATAGAAATGTAACCCATTATGACTCTTCTGTCATTAAACTTTTACATAATCAGTATAATAGGATAAATGATCTAGTCTTGCATTCTTTAAGAGAATTATACAAAAAAAAGAATTGGAGCATAAATATGAATGTCTTATTCCATAATACTCTGAATTTTACTCAATGCCTAATTTGCAATACTTAATAGTCACATAGTAAATACAATAACATTGTTTAATACTCTCGTTTTGTTCAGAAGGAACTGTGGTTCCTTACGCACACTATTACAGACCACATGTTCTACGTGCCATTGCACAAGCGGAAAGAGTTTGTAAATGTTAGCCTCTATTTACAAAACTTCTTGCAATCTGTCTTCTTTTAAACGTGTCTATTGAATGTTTATTTAAAAACTGTATTTTCTAACACAATGCATTCTATCAAGCGAAGCACTGATCACAATCTACACTGTATTAACAAAATGTAGAGTACTGATACCTTTCTTTCTTAAGATAACCTCATTCTACCTCGTCTCGAATCCAACAAGACCGTTTCACTCCACCCGTCCTGCCTGGTGACGTCTCAACGGACGGTTGAGGAGACTCCCCTCCCTACCTCCGATACACCCCTCCTTCATGGAATAAACTGGTGTCGTCATAGCGGTAGCGGCGGCGCCAAATGTGTTTGTTGAGCATTCGAATGGTCACATTATTATAAGTACTTTAGCTTTTGTTTCAATTCGCATGTTTGAAAAATTGTTCGCATCTCGGCCACCGAAACGAATCTAGTCCGTATATTTATGTCCAGCGCGTTGTTTTATCTGAGCACAAGAAAGGAATGAAGGCTGAAGCCGCACCTCCTACTGCTTCCTCTCGTTGAACTGCCTTAGGGCCTTTCTGATTAATCCCCTCGGGTGTTCTTGCGAAATCGTGGAGGTTTCTGCGGTGTTGGAGTCTCCTTTGGGACGTTGCTGTCGCTCGCTCGCCGTTAGCCATCCGCTGCAGAGCCCGCCGCTTATCGTCTGCTTCTGGTTGCGCCTACCTCGTAAGTTGGAGGCGAAGGGTGGGGTGGAGGGTGCGGCCCTCAGCCACCACCAGCTAGTGCCACAGCGCTCACGGGCCGCTGATAAGGTCGGTCCTCCTTTAATATTGGCGGTTAAATTGAAGCTGATTTAACTGTCACAACACTTACCATTTCGATGTCCTTAAGATTACAAAATTTCATCTCAAAATGCGTTTTATTTTCGTGGATTGAGCCTGAATTTGGTACCGGAATGATCGCGATGGCTGTGTTGTTTAAGTTTGCATTGTTATCTGTGCTTAAACGTGAATGGTTTGCGTGGGGCGTCCGCTTCTGTTTTCATAATGATCCTGAATTCCCGGCTGGGAATGAGTGTCCAAGAAGATACATTGGTCATTCATAGATATTGTTCCAATCTGCTCATTTGTGTTTCTGGTAGAACCATTCTTGTTTTACAAGTACTTTAGCTTTTGTTGCAATTCATGCCTTTGCGTTAAGCATATCGACCACTGTATTAGTCTACAATCGTCGTATATTATCTACCCCTCCGAACATTCGCGCCCTCGCTCCATTCCCCCGTTCATGAGTTTCTTGTAGCATCGTTCTTTATTACAAATACTTCAACTTTTGTTTAATTTCGTATGGTTGGATATTGTTCGGACTTCGGCCACCGAAATTAGTCTACATAATCATGACCAGTGCGTTTGCAGAGACTATTCTGGTGTATCTGTGGGTCTGTGTTAATTTCATCTCGGCACAAGAAAGGAAAGTGGTCTTTGAATGAATGCATCACCTACAGTTTTCGAGTTTATCCTGAATATGAGGCACTTTGCGTGGGGAGGGTTCTACAGAAATTGGCCCAGTCTCCAGTTCTCATTTCAGCCTGTTGTTTTCTGTTCAGTCTTCTCCAATTTGTTCGCCACCGACATAGCCATCTAATAGTGCCGAGCGCGTTCGTGAAAAGCTCTACGGAGTATGCCCTGTTCTGCATTTCCGTTTTATATATGTTTTGAATTGTTTGTAATGTTTTGATGGTTTATTAACTTTCGTGTGAAATTGGACTGTAATGTGTTTTATATGTAGAAGTTTGGTATTCACGGCAGAATTTTGTAATAGCATAATTTCTCCCAGTAGATGACTGAACAGCGAGCTGGCGCGGGGCTTCATTTGTCCTGCAGATTTGAACGTCACTTCCTGACGGACAGTGAGAATACCAATGTCCTCCGTGCTGCAAAATGTGTCACACGTTGGCAGGAATTAATTAATATCATCTCTTTAATATGAGCTGTTACTGATTTTTTTATTATTAAATAATATAAAGGAAACAATGTTTGATTTACCAGAATTACATATCTCTTTCCTGGGGGTAAGAACTCCTTAAATGTTAATTGTGGTACCTCAGAGCGACGATGTATTGCGTGTTGTTGCATTGTAATTCTTCAGACCATTGCCTAACTGTAGTTCCCTCATAGCCTCCAGTTTATATCTGTGACATCTCGGTGAGCGGAATCATGCGTAAAATTATGAAAGCAATTGTAAAGGCTGCTCACGAATACCATTCGGTTCCCTTTTTGTCTGTGCATAATGAATTTGTATATGCAACACCTGCTAACATTTTTGTTGATCTTATAGCCAAGACGATGGTAACGGTAAGAGTTCATTGGCGCAGACTGTAGAGTTCTTGTTCCAATCCATTCATTTGTGTTTCCTGAAGAGCCATCCTCGCCCAGTTCTTACGCTTTTGCAACTTTCATGGTTACAGTCTTTGCGCATCTCTGCCTCCGGAGGCGTGCTTATAATCGTGACCAGCGCGTTTGTGAAAGTCTCTCGTTAGATTATCCAGGTCGTGTTCTTATCTGTACACAAATGTGGTTCGTTACTGAGTGCAGCTCCACTCGTTATTTTTAATGTTGATCCCGCAGTTGGAAGAGCTTGAACCGGAAACTTTAAACGACCGTTGGCTGAGTCTTAGTATTTTTCGTTCTAATTTGTTCTTTTGTGTATCTTGAAGATGTAATTTCGATTACCACTTTTCAAAAAGTTTGCTCTAATTCGTACGGCTTTAAATCGTAAGAATCTCCACCCCCGATATCTTGCTTATAATGGCGTTCAATACGTCCGCGAAGGCTTTTCATGAATGTTCAGTTTTCCTATCCGCTACTTGTGCAAAGAAAGGTGGTCCTACGTCAGCAACTGCGGCATCTACCGCAATTTGATTTTTGTACTTCTTCCTGCAACGTGAAACGGAAGCGTTCAGCGTGCATCGGCGTAATCTGGAGTGTTCCATTACTCAGCTGATCTGTGGTTCTAGAAAAGGCGTTATCAGTAAAACTAATTATTTCGCCCAAATTAGTATTTTACGCATTTCGCCGCAACACGTTCCGTGTAGTGCTGGGAGAAATGGGCTTCCCGATTTCCAGGAGCTCCTCTGACAAGGTCTGGGCAATTACCCCTGGGTTTCTCTTATCTACCTACAGCATACATCTCGAAATTTCAACACTCTAGAGCTACCATTGCGCAGTTTGGTTTCCAAGGTTTTTCTTTCTCTACAACGTGAACGATAGTTTTCGAAACTCCGGGCAGTCTAGAAATGACCCTTATGGATTTGCACTGTGTATGCAACCGGCTTGTTAGCTGTCGTTCACGGATATTGAATTCCCTCCTTTTGGGCCTCTTTTCACAGTCTCATATTGTCACTGCAAAGCTACAATTGTTACTGGCATCAAGAGAAAAGTGCAGTAACGTTTGGAACGGTAGAAAGAATGGTTGAGAGCTGCGCAGTACCACATTTTCGAAAATGAAACGTAGTTTTACTAACATTTTCTTTCTTGGTACAAAGACTTTTTTACGCCTGCCACCAATTACATTCTCGTTAACCCTTGCTTTACACATTTACCTATTTCTAAATTGTATATTTTTTTGTAAATGAAGAGAGCAATGACGTTACAAATAATTTAATTTTTTATTCTTAATTTTCTGGCGCCTAAAACTCGAATAAGAGTTATTGAGTGAAGAGCACAGGTGTCCATTCACTTTTTACACTAACATTACATATTCAGGACTGCTCTAAGAATCTGGTAGAAGTGCGCTATCATTACCCCAGCGGCGCATTTTATATTTCTGGCTTACGCCCGGGTATCTGCGTAGCACATGGCTTTCGAGCGTTTTCGGAAAGTAGGCAAAACCATTCACGAGACTTTTCCTTTAGTTTCTCAGCGGAGAGTAGGAAAGGTCGAATGGAACTGTGACACTTCAGTACAAAAATACTTTATTAAAAAACATTTTCTTTACTCTTATACAAGATAAACACTTATTTGAAATCGTCCTTTTATGCTCATACAGTACGCTAAAATTTAGCATGGGTTTCCATTTTAAAAAGGAGGGCCTTATATCTTCGCTGTAAGAAATTGTGGAATGTCGAAGTATGGTGTAATCAGTTAGCCCCTGTTTATGCAATCGACTATCGAAACGGCATCTTCGTATCTACACGGTTGAGGAGATTAAAGAAGTATTATCACTTAGTTGTTCCATTTTATATATAAACAGAATGAGTCACGAAACTTTAGCACCTTCTGAAGTTTTTGAACGGTTGAAGTTATTGCAATGCGAATTTCACGGAAGTGCATGAAGGAATGTGGCTAAATTATACATGTATTCATTTCTATTTTATCGCTTGTATTTTACGAGATATTGAGGTAACTTTGTTTTTTCAAATTGAACTATAAATTTTTTCGTCCATGACGGGCGTAAATAGACGAATCCTCCGATATTCATATTGTCATAATGTATATTAGCATTTTTTAGTAATATTGTTGTTTTTTTGCCACTCGCGTTTAACAGATATTTTGAACGGATTAGTCCCCTACACAACGCTGAGCCTGCTAACGCACGCTCGGGCAAGGAAAGCTTAGCACAAAAAAATCAGAATTACATACAATACAAAAATACATACTACAATATGTATATCATTGGATTCGTCTTTTTACGCTCGTCATTATAGACTAATATATAGTTCCATTTGAAAAAAACAAATCAAAAGTTACCTCAATTTGTCGTAAATACAAGTGATAAATTATAAATGAATAGATGTATCAATTAGCCTCATTCCGTCGTGAAAAGTGAATTTCAAAACTTCAACCGTTCAAAAACTCCAGGGGATAAAAAGTTGCCAGTCCCATCACGTATATAGCATACAAGAGGTGAATAATATTTATTTCATTAAGATATTGCAAACCAACATATTGGTAGCAGAGCACTAAAAATTAATACGAATTTTGCATACATAGAAAAATTAGATGACAACTATTTCCTATGATCAAATCGTTTAGAAAGCGAATTTCGGCGAAAAATATTGAGAAAAATATTGTTTTTCTCAATAATATCAAAATTTCTCTTTTATTCAGATAAATCTAGGAAATCAGAAAATGAAAATGATAAAAATTATAAAAATGAATTAAAGAAATGGGACGAATATGATTTTTAAATGCTGTAGCAAGAAATAAAATGACCCAAACTGTCTGCTCGTAAAGGATTAAAATTTGCAAATATTAGAAGTGCTAAATTATTATGGAAGACTATGAAAGAAGATATGGATGCTTTGACGTAAAATTAAATTAAAATGTAGATGACAAATTGCCAGAATAATTTTCCGAATTCCACAAACGGAATACGTATTTGATCCAACGATAAAAAATAAGCGTATCTGTTTTATTTTCTAATTTAATTTTTAACCATTTTTGATTAAACAAATTAGAATGAGGAAGAGCCAGAATAGCTCAAACGTTTAGAAAATAAGTGTTCTTTTTAATGGACAAATTCCACAATGAGATGTAACGGATTACGAATGAAAATTTAGACGGCAGGTACTGTGAGTTCTCTGGAGATCCACTGAGTGTTCTAAAACTGTATTACACTAGACTTTTCATTTCCAACTGTTTTTTACAATAGTTATATTATGCAACTAGTTTATGGTAAGTTTTATTGCGTAAATACGTTTTGAAATTAGCGACGTCAGGAGCAGATTTTCAATTTTGTACTATTGCATAAAGCAGCTCTATTTGCATACGTTTTTTTGTACAACAGCATTATAAATTTATAAATATCAGAGTTAATTTTTAATTTGACTTTATCCTGAAGTCACGAGTAACTGGCATCTGTGCGAAAAGCTGTGTTGGCTGTTCGGTTTACCGGCAACTCCTCACGAATCGCTCGCTGCGATTGGCTATTTATGTGAGGACGTAATTATTCGTGGCATAAACAGCAAATTTGTCATAATCTGGACCATAAGGTGCAATTTTACGAAGGATTTCGTGCTACGAAAAATGTAATTTGTAATGCTGATTTACAAATATATATTTTATTTATATTTATATATTTATCGTAGCACTGTAAGTAACAATGTTACAATGTACTAACCTACAAAGTATATTTTGTTTCGAAATATTATTTCCTCGCTGCTTGTTCATTTTTACAAAGGACATAGTGTATTAAATACACATACCAAAGAAGAGAAACTTGTAAAATTTAATTGTACTTTCCAAAGACTGAATAGATGTGAAAAATTGTATTTGATTTTTTTTAAATAAAAGAAGTGAAACAATGATATAAAGTTTTATTAAGTCTTTAAGGCTTCGTATATCGAACTGGTGACTTGCGTTGTGGGTTGTTGGGCCTAGTTAATAATATTGTCCCAATAAGAAACAGTATGTAGAACTGTTTTCCCTAATTTGTGAGAGATAGCTGGATGTAAATATAAAACTTTTGTTCGGAAATAATTTCATTACTGTCCTTTTGGACATTTATTAAATTGTTGGCAAAAGCTTAGTATTCTACATTTAATCATTCTTCAAGGATGCCAACTAAAGTTAACATATGTATTGATCAATCTTGTATTTGTTGAAGATTGGACCAGTTTAATCCTATTGCAACATTCCTCTAGCCATCTCTGCACCCAGCCGCTGTTCTTTGCGCCCAGGGTAGAAATCGCAGGCGCCTGCCCGACCGGCCCACAGCCCGCGCCATCCGCACCTTGGAAGCAAGTCCTCGCTGCCGATACCTCTTGCTGTTCTGCGGGCGGTGACACGCTCGCTTGAATTCCATTGGTTGATTGGGCAGCGGGGCGCCAGATGTTATAAACATATAATACTGGAGCCGAAATAATTGGAGCAACTGGGCGTTTACTAGGAGATACGGGTTTCATTCCCTGCTGGGGCAGAAAATCGTTTGAACAGTAAATGTTTAATTTCTACATTTTTTGAAGTAATTATAATTATGAATATTATATTGACTGCCCAGTTTTAACTAGTTTGCGAACTAACAATTTCAGTCGCAACTGACTACTTGTAATGTTATCATTAACATGTAATTTAGAAGCTTTGGTTTCAAGCTTGTGAACCGTTCTTGGCTCACGGTGCAAGCTGATTCTCGCCAAATTACTCCAGAATCTCTCTCGTAATCCAGTCTCGGGTGGGGACGTAATCGCTCTTGTGCTACCTCGCTAGAAAACGTAAAAGAGAGAGAGTTTGTCCCTGTGCATGAATTCTTTTGGCATAAGTAACTTTTAGTTGCACTAAACGTTTCAGTTTTGTCACTTCCACCTGTGGTTTTAAACGTAGTTTAGATTGTCGAGCAGCTCAGGGAGATCGGGAAACCTATACTGTGAAGGAAGTGAGATATCAACAAAGGAATACAAACACACATTCATGAATAAAATACATGTATTTAATGACCGTAAAGAAGAAAATCGTAAGAATTTAGAAGGATTATTTCTCGAGAAATTTTCTTTTACCAAGATTATAATTGACAGTTTTCTTAAGCTACATTATAAAATGGCACAAGCGTGGCCATGCAAAATATGCAATTTGCAATCATAGAATCAACTTTGAATAATTAGTCAGAAGTCTTTCTTTGATTCTCTCTTTGAATTGCCCAAAGCAAAATGACAATTGCTTGGTTAAAAAGAAGCGCCCAGCTGTTTCAAAAGCGGCGTCCTACGCAGGTCAATTTGTGGTGTCGGGCTGGAGAGTGGTGGCACCCTGGACAGGGAGTAAACGGCGGGGGAAGCCCTTGTGGAGGGCCAGGTGCTTAGTTTCCTTCAAAAACAATTTTTAGAGGTCATCGTCAGCAGATGATTCGACCCTCAACACTTTCTTCGCCAAAGTACGCTCTCGTCACGACACTTTTAAGTGTCGCAAGTCATGATAGTTCTCGGAACTATCAGCATTTTAAGCAATGTAGCAGAAATTTCGCTAGATTCTCCAACTTTTAATTTAATACAATTAACTCGCTCGAACATAAAGCTGCCTAGCGGTCAAGCACAATTTGTTCAGTCCATGAAGCAAGTGAAATAAAGTTGAATTAAAAAAATAGCACGATAACCACTCACGGGCAACTCGGTCTAGCAAGCTAGTGCTTCATTCGCCCGGGCGCTTCAGATTTTTCTGGCGATGTGCAAGTACGTGTTTACAAAATATCGCCTGGGCGCTACTCGGCAATCCGGCGACTTACATTTAAGCAAGTCTATTCGTAAGTATTTATTCGCTCCTTTATGACCTTCCGGACGAGGACTCAATACCCTTTCTCTGACTTGATTTTGAGCTCCGGTTGGCTCAAGCGCATTTTATCTTAATAATTTCTCGCCAATCACACTTCGCTTCTGGAAGGTTCTAGAAGTAGAATTTTCCATCCACAGCTTGTGTCACACGTTTGACGCAAACTGAGAAAGTGCAGTTGCGAGCACGTCTGCTTGTGAGCTGATTAATTTATTTTATGTTTTCAAAAGGGGATTCCGATGCAACGAGCAAACTTGTTTGTTTAAAAGCTGCGCCCAGCTAGGATGGCGTGGGGAGGGTCAGGTCTGGAGACGATCCGCCAGGCGGCTGAATGGTAAAACTGTTCAAATCCGGCGCCGCTCGGGTCGTCGTTGAAGTGGTGGTGGTGGTGGTGGTGGTGGTGGTTGAAAGGGTCGTATTCTGAGCTGAGGCGCGTAGGAGGCTGGGGCTGGTTGGAATTCGCACCAAGGAGTAAAAAAATATACTCCATCATTGGAGATGACGAAATCTGTTAATAATTTTACGAAACATTATTTATAAACAATTCTCAAACAGAATCTGTGTGCCGCCATAGTACTAAGTTAAGCAATGCTTTGCATTTGTGTTTTATATGCGATAACGTCGCCTTAAACGTCAGTAGCACATTCTAGTGAAAAATGCGCTAGTGTATGTGTTAATCATTGCATTGTGCCCCAGAGATGATTTTGTAATTTGTGATGTTCCGTCATCTATTACACTGGAGTATAATTTTAAATTTTGTTTTTATAGACTTGGATTTGTAGGTTGAGTTTTACTAAATCAATCTGGTTTTTGAACTGCAATTAGTTTTCTTGTATCACTTCAGGTATGTTGTGCTTACCTCCTTCGCGGTTGTATACTAATTTTTAAGTTTCAGTTGTGTTCGATGAGGTAACGTTTCCCACTACGTTATATTCAAGCTAGATTCTGTATCCGCGAGGGAACTGAGCACTATTGTCCGGCTGCTGCCCGATAATGAAGCAGCCTGGACGGCGTGGGAAAGGAAGATCTTGGCGTTCAGAGTCGAATGACACACGCGTGGCAACGTGGTGAGTGTTTTGAGTAGGTATCCTTGCTCTACAAATACTCCTGTTCCTCCCAATCATCGCTTTCTCTTTCCTCGCAACCGTATTTGTTTTGTTGTGCCTATGGCTGTTTCACTGCTCCCGAAGGAAAACTGGCCATTAGTAAAACAAGCCAATTTTTGCGTTCTGCAAAGATTAAATTGGTAAATAATGGACACCTCATTACGTGTGCAAGCACAGTATGAGTGATTTATGAATGTGAACAAAAGGGACACGTGATTATATGCTATTTGGAATACCTATGGTTTAGCGAGAGACAAATCATTCAGATGCTATGCAATGCCATTCACACAACTGAATCATATGCCTGGAACTTAAGATTGTATGTTTCCTTCTGGGAGATTCAAGGATAATACTCTAAATATCCCTCTTATCCGGGACAGCAGAGCATGCAAGAAGCATTGGGTAGCATATAATTGGCTTCCGCGATCTACTCTCAAACCGAGTGATCCAATTATCCTAAATCGTTAATAGAAAAAATCCTACACTTGCACGGCAAACTGGGTCTCGTGTGGCAATTTGGAATAGCTTCGACAACGGAAGGAGACTGTTTCAAGTGCCTTCGTACAGCACATTGCGGACTATATGAAAAAATTAAGGCAGGTAATTCGATGGTCTACATATTCCGCAGCTAATTAGAGATGCATTTTTTTCGAGACGCGTCAAAAATGAAATGAATGTAATCAGTCCCATCGCCATAGACTTTCTTGGAAGTACACGATGGTAGATCTACTCCAAAAAATTTCAGAAAATCTTGGATTCACACAAAGCTCTTGGTGGCAACATGAGTTTCAAAGCGCATTTCCTGCGTAGCATCTAGATCAGTTCTCTGAAAATCTTCGCGCTTTTAGTGACGATAAGAGAAACGATTCCACAAAGATTTGTACGTAATATAAACATTGTATCAGAATATACGGGATAAACATAAGCTGGCCGAGTATTATTGGAGCATTTAGCGGGAGTTTTAACAAATTCAACAACAGGAAAAGTTAAAGGGCAAATTTACGCCTTAAATAAAATGGACTTAACTCAACACTTCGTGTACAGAAACTACGTAACCTTTATATGACCAAAGTAATAGCGAATAAAGAATATTCTGGTAACTTCACTTCATTTTTGAATTACACTTCCGTGTTTTAGAGGGCACTTGTATTTTCAAAAGTTGACGTCACAGATAAAAGTGAGCTCTTAATTGGATTTTTAACTGTAGCTAGAAATAAGTGTGAAAGCAAAATTTTAAAAAAATGTTCCTAGTGTTCAGTAACTATTTATTAGAAATGTCGAGAACTCCAAGTGTAAACTTTTATTACCAACTCGCTTTGCAAAGACGTACTCAAAAACAATCGAGACTGCATGTAATACGTCTTGCGTATCATGTTTCGTTATAACGTTTAAGAGCGACGTGAGTTAGTATACCACCACATTTTATATACCATTTGTTATATAATGATTTTATTTACATATTATTCAGCTGGTTACTTATTTATGAATTCAGTTATATTTGTCTTCTTATTCACGAACTATATGCCTGTCACGGCAGCATTTTTCTGTAATCGAAATGAAAGTTTGATTTTACAAGTTACGAAGTTTGCCATCACTAGCAAACCATTGCCGCGCATTGCGAGCCCATTCATTCTATGTATGATGAAATTATGGGCTTGGAAAAGTAATACACTTGTATTTTGTTCCAGATGCCCCTGTTCTATGGTACCTGCTCACATTTTTACTTGTTCCAGATGAACTTGTGGTAATGAGATCTGCGTACGTTTGTTTGTATTACAAGTGCCTTCGTTTTTGAAATTCAATGCATTAGTTTCAATTAGCAATCATAATGACACGTGAGACTGTAATCTATGTAAAAGTTTCCCTGCTACAACTATAATACTTGTACTATTTCCTTACTGTATTAAATCTATTTGGTTTGAAATATTATTTAGTTTAACCTGTCATCACCTTTCTAAACTAAGTTCATTTTGTGTTTGTGAAGCTAAGTCTCTCTGTGAAATGCTCTCTGTGGTATTCAAACAACCTCCTTTTTAAGTCACCACTATTTTATGTAGGTCGGATAAACTTTCCAGGCAGCTTCCCAGCTCAACGTAAGTTCTCAATATCCTTTATCATACATGTATTTAGTAGGAGCAATGATCATGAATTAATTCTACGAGTGCTGTTTAGTATTATAATTTCTGAACCAGCATTATCAACGGAATTATTGCACCAGCATTATTAACACCAGCATTTACAACAGAATGAACTACTTCAACGTCAACTAAAAATTCTTACATAATGTAACTTCACTTAAATTTTATTACACTTTAGAAATTACTAGTTGTGTCCAAACTTATCAACGTTTCAACTTTTAAAATTTTTGATCTATTTAAGAAAAAATAAAAAAAATCTGGAGCAGGGTTTTGAGAACATTTTGAAACTGTATACTAACTTCATTTTAAGTATCCCCAAAATTTGCAAATGTTGCAAGTTCGCAGGGCTATCAGTTAGAGAAACTAATTTTGGAAAAAGCCTACCTTCAGTTTTCGTCTGAAGTATTGATTGTGCGGTTGGTGTTGCACCCATTGATTATTTGTTATATCTTTGAACATCATTAACAGAACATCATTAAAATAGCATGGGAGCACCAGACGATTTTAACCTCAAAGTGATCCACATGCACCGTGGTTAATATTCCCAGATCCATCTGGAATAAATCAAGGCCATGAGTTTTACACGTATGCTTTTGGGAGTACTGTATATGAAGCATAAATATTTTAATTTTTTTCTTTAAAATGTTTTCGTTTTCGTAAAATTGGAGCATTTTTAAAAAAAGGTTGGGTTTTTTAAGTTGGAAATATTGTACGCACTCTTGCACGAAAACTACTGATATATTCAAAAAATGAGCATGACATTAATGATATAACTATTTATAGACAACAAATTTCATTTAAAGGAGACATCTGTCAATTTTGTAGTTGTAGGACGCCGAAAAAAATTCAAACTCATTCCAATTTTCGAAAATTCAGGACCCTCATATCGCCACAACCGCCCACAAGGACGCCGACGTACGAGAAGGAGCGAAGCGCGCGGCAGCGCAAACTACGCCATCTGTCCGCGACTGCCCGGAGAGCGGAGTGCGAACTCGCGAACAGTTTTTCCTGCAGTTAAGACGAAGGGAGGAGAAATGGCCATCCCTCTGAGGTTGCCCCAGGCCACATCTCATAAATACCGTGAGACACGACGAAAAGGTTCTGTTAATCCGGTGACGCGAGCGAAAGCATTAGTTCTAGGAGTCTGGTAACGTAGGCAAACGCGTAAGTTCTCTAGGAATTTGTTTGTGAAAGTGAATGAGTGGTGTGAGCATGGAGGATTAGTTGGTATAGGAGTGTGATTGCAATACGAACATACTAGTAATCAGAAGCAAGCTCGTTAGAAAGAAAGCGCTCGAAGCTAAGTAAGAACAGTGAACGTTTTTTCCAAAAGTGCTCATTTCGCGCAGAGGACAGTTATGTGAAATCAAGTGGAGACTAACTGTCTTAGCGCTGCAGCCATCCGAAGTGCAGTTGCGACGCCCAGTGTAGTAACGCAAGATCCGATTTCGCGCGAGACTTGGAGCGCGGGCATACACGTTCGTGGCGAGGACGAAGGACGAGGAACCGGGAGTGGATAAAGCGTACGAGAGAAGGGCCTGGTTTGACGGAACGCGTGACGGACGGACGAGGCGTACGGGAGAAGGGCCTGGTTTGATCGAACGCGTGACGGACGGGCGAAGCGTACGAGAGGTGGAGTGACGTCGCTGCGACACCGGGCGGCGAGAGTGCCCCGGTCGGCCACGAGCGAACTGGACAGCCCCGTAAAGGTAACCGAACTTGCTACTTTTCGTGCGAAGTTTGGTGCGGGCCAGAAAGTGGATAACGGCAAATTTGCGTAGTAGTTTATATGAGAAACTCACTAAATTGAGTATAGAAAGACTGTCACTTTTAAACAAGTTCGTGGAGGTTCAAATTCTGCTAAAAGTATAGCTTGTTTGATTTTGCAAATGGCCAAAACCCTTGTACAATTTTACGGGAATGTTGTGTAACTGACTGGCTTTATTCTGTTATGGGGGAATGATTAAGTTGTTCTACTATTTTATGAATGTGTAAATATTCTTTTTTATGATTTAAATTGTACGTATTATAGTAGATTTTCATGTTACTTAGTCAAATTTGTTTCTTTAATGTTTCTGGTAACGTGTGCGTAGCCCGAGGCCTGCACTTGGGAGCACCGCACCGCAGAACTAATCAGTAAAATTCATTTTTAAAAGCCCGTGCACGGCAGAGAGAAAGGGCAAAGAAAGAATAATAGAGCTCAAAAGGGAAAGTGATAACATTTTGTTGGTTCTGTCGGTTCTGATTTGTTTCGGTAGCCGAACTAAGGGCACCATTTATAAAATTTTGTACAAAGGTCATGTCATCTT